>JACYXH010000779.1:317500-387500 GCA_026745465.1 Lota lota
GTCTGCAGAGAAGGACGGCTGGGGACCAGATGCTCGTATAGGAGGCTGAGGAGCGATGGCTGCTGCTATTTTTAGCTTCAGAGTCGCCTTATTTTGCGACAACAATTCATTACTGGCCGAGGCCTCGGTGACGATCCTCTTCAGATAAAACCACAAGCTCCCCCCTCTCTGCCTGGAAGACAGCGCACACACACGTACACATCCACACGCACACACACACACACACACACACACACACACACACACAGGGCTGGAGACTGAAAACAAGCTAATTACCAACTCAGGGAAATGTGTTTAGCAGACACACCCATGTGGATGATGGGCAGGTAGGAACAGGACTAACACACACTTGGGGAGGAAGAGGAAGTGCCTGCTTTAGCACCAACTATGGGAGAAATTTACTATGACATTTAAAGGAAAAATATAATCATTGTCTTGCCTATATGCTCAGTGAATCAAATAAGTGTAGAGGAAAGCGTAAGACTCAGTAAGGGACCACATTCTGAAGGAAATCCACGTGGCACTAAGTACACCTCCTGATAGCCCTTGGGGATGGACCTCAGTCAGGCAGTTGGTTTCAAGTTGTTGGTTTGACTCCTAAGGTGGAGACCTCTCGGACCATAGGATTCTCTCAGCCAAACAGAAATGCATGGAGAGGGCTTCAGAGTGACCATTAAGAGGAAAGGAGTCCTTTTATTGTTATCTTTAAGTTAGCTGGCACCAGGTTCAATTAAATGGGGAACTGAGGTGGGGGACACAAGCGATGTCCAACGTCTAGGCCCGAGGCATAGGGTGTTGTGATTGGTCAGTGCAGGTAGGAGGGATTCACACATTTTGGGGAATATAACCTGAAGCCTGATTCCAGAACAGGAGTTCTTTGCAAACCAACTCAGGTTTTGTTGTTACTTGTTGCAAGGGATGATAAAGTCTTTATCTTTCAAACTTTGGTTTTCTCTACCTCTATTATTTTGATAAAGTGTTAAAGTAAAGTGTTTATCCACCACACAACACAGATGAAGAACGTCACTCTCCAGCACAGGGGAAATTAGCACCACTGATCAGGACACTTGGGAGACCTGGGGAGGCATCTGAAAAAGAACACCAAACATACGCAGGTACAAGCAGTAACACATTCTGGTCTGAAGGGGCGTCTGTCTTTCTCTGTCCATCTGTCTGTCTACATGTCTGTCGTTGCATCTGTTTGTCTGTCTGTGTTGTGTGTCGATGGATGCGTCTCATTCTGTCTGTGTACCTGTATGCCTTGTGTGTGTGCTGTGCATACGTCTGTCTGTGTGTCGGTCCGTCTGTCTGACACTCTCTCTCTCTGCCTGTTTCTCTCTCTCTGCCTGTCTTTCTCTCCGTCTATCTCTCTGCCTGTACTGTATCTCTCTCTCTCTCACTGCCTGTCTTTCTCTGTCTGTCTGTCTATCTGTCTCTCTCTCTCTGCCTTCCTCTCCGTCTGTTTGACGGTGATGGAGCAGAAGTTGGGTGGAGGTGTTTTCACTTTCTTAGCCGGACCTGGGTGACCCTCGGCTGGCCCACTTCGGCGGTACGACCTGCCGGAGATATATTAGTCTGGGGGAGAAGTGGGCCAAGGTCGTCCCGGGGGGAGACACCACATCTAGACAGGAGCAAGATTTATTACCCAGCATGCCCCACTGGAGGGAACGCCATCCCCACCGCTGTCTAGGCAGAACAGATGATACATGGAGGAGAGAGAGAGAGAGCGAGAGCGAGAGAGAGTGAGAGAGTGAGAGAGAGGACACATGAAGGAGAGAGAGAGAGAGGACACATGAAGGAGAGAGAGAGAGAGAGAGAGAGAGGGAGAGAGAGCGAGAGTGAGAGAGAGAGGACACATGAAGGAGAGAGAGAGGGAGGACACATGAAGGAGAGAGAGAGAGGGAGAGAGAGAGAGAGAGGACACATGAAGGAGAGAGAGAGAGAGGGAGAGAAAGAGAGAGAGAGAGGACACATGAAGGAGAGAGAGAGAGAGAGAGAGAAAGAGAGAGAGAGGACACATGAAGGAGAGAGAGAGAGAGAGAGAGAGAGAGAGAGAGAGAGAGAGAGAGAGAGAGAGAGAGAGAGAGTAAGAGAGGACACATGGATGAGAGTGTTTTTTGTGTTTTGGCAATGTAAATGTAAAATGTCCATGCCAATAAAGCCCTTTGAATCTTGAGAGAGACAGAGGGAGGGAGAGGGAGGGAGAGGGAGGGAGGGGAAGTGAAACAGTAAGTGGGTTGGATACGATCCCGTTTGTCCTTAATCTTCTCTGATTGTGTGGTTGTGGTAAACACACAATAACAATAAAAGAAATGAACAAACAACAATGATTTCATGGCTGTGACGCCCAGTTAAACATGGGGGGGGGGGGGGGGGGTCACATCACGTGGAATACACCTTGTGACGACCCCAGGTGAAGTCAGGACCCGTGGTTCGCTTCGTCCTCATTCATTCCCTCTCTCTGGCCTTTTGTACATAAAGAGGCATTTATTTAACAAAGCAGCCCGCAGACATGTAAAGTCCCTCGGTTGGATCTCTGCCCCAGCCGTTGAGCAAGACAAACATCGGTGTGTTTTCACTGCTTACATGCCCTGAACAAACCACGGCTGTGAAATATAAACCTGTTTGCAAAAGCCCTTAAGTCCTCCTGAATCAAATATTGATTGTCTATCAGTAAGGTATTGTTTATGAGCACTGTTGACTCTGTTTACCCAGTCTGTCTGTCTGTCTGTCTGTCTGTCTGTCTGTCGCCGTGGAGAACAGTACATCAACTCAGATACAACCGCTCCTGGTTCAGGTAACACATGCATCACAATCAGCCCTTGACAGATGGTGTTGGAACCACCTTCAATTCTGAGATCCAAACAAATCATGATAATGATCCTGTTTTCACTGAGCTCTCCACCGCCAGGTATATTATACACAAACAATATCATATTCAAATGTGTTTTTTAATGACATTGTGCGGACTCTTAGAACACCCGTGTTTTTCGAGGGTGGGTGGTCTCATTAAATATTAAGTACAAATCGTGCGATAATGATGCTCTTGGATTTCCTACTCCAAAGACTTTACATGACATTCATGCACATTATGACTTTATATTAGAAATACACAAACCTGGTTTTCATGACCTCGTGAAGACTTATATGTGGGATTCATGGGGACCAGACTCGACACAAAGACAGACAGACAGACAGACAGACAGACAGACAAAGAGAGGGAGAGACAGACAGACCAAGGGAGAGACAGACAGAGAGAGAGAGAGGGAGATATACAGGCAGACAGACAGAGAGACAGACGGACAGAGAGAGAGGGAGAGACAGACAGACAGACAGACAGAGAGTGAGAGACAGACAGACAGACAGAGGGAGAGACTTGAATCAGCTCGCGGACATCGCAGCAGGGGCACATGGGTGATGCTGCATTTGTGTACGCTTGGCACATATGTAGGTCTGGTGCGGGACTGCAGTCTCCGGTTGCCACGGGAACTGGGTATCAAACAGGTCCTCTGGTGAGTGGGGGCTTCCTGCATGCGGAGGTTAACCCCTTCTGCACCAGCCCTGTGTGTGTGTGTGTGTGTGTGTGTGTGTGTGTGTGTGTGTGTGTGTGTGTGTGTGTGTGTGTGTGTGTGTGTGTGTGTGTGTGTGTGCGTGTGCAGGAGGGAAGGGTTTGATGTTTCTTCTTGGTGTGTGTGTGGTTGTGTGTAGGGATTGTGTGTGTGGCACGTGCGTGTGGATCTGGAAGCAGCTGTGTTTTATGATGAGGGCATGGCGTGGATTCTATCTTTAGATCGATAATCCAACACACATCTGCCAACTTTAACCTAGATACCAGCGGTGATCCCTTATACCACTATCCTATAACCTGCTCCTCCTCCTCTACCTGCTCCTCCTCTTATCTTAAGATGTGGCTTAGATGTGTGATCATGGGAGTGGAGGGTTGTTGGTTCACATCCCATACGTTGAACACTAACAAGATTAAACCCACACATGGTGAGAATCAACAGAAAATATCCCAACTTTAAAAATTACTTTTAAACTTTTTGTGAATTGTATGAGTGTGAATATAAATTGAAAATATTACCAAAGAGGCGAACGTCTGTTCATCAGGGCCATGGTCACACTTCCAGCTAGCCTGACATCACTAGACCAATTCGCCAGTGGAATTAGTCTGGAATCCTTCCGTTCGTTGTGGATTTCCTGGGGGCGTTACCAACGAGCGCCAATCGAACATAACTGCATTCACGTAGACGTTCAATTAATAAAAGATACTGGATGAAAATATATTGCAACATTATTAGTATGGCAAATGTTATAACAACAACGATAATGTTCGCTTGGAGTATAGCCTTACAAAGATTGAATTGTTTGATGAAAAGGTTTTTTGTTGTTCCAACGTCTAACTACACAATAGACTTCCTGTTGACGAGGATGAATATATTGCCGCTGCCGCCACCTTGTGGCCAAATTAGACAAGACAATGGTTGTATAGCAGGCTATTAAGAATCGGAATAGAATCGTTGTGGTATTCCGATTGGATTATTTCCTGACACCACTTCTTAGACACAGAGCCGTTCAGGGCGAGGTTTGAAGGGAGCTCAAACACGGCATGGCAAATATCCTCCATTCTCATTTTACCTGACCTTTTTCACTGTCAAAATCCTGACCTTTTCCACACCGTCCACTCTGAATAAGACCTATTTTACATATTGAGAAAGGTAGTTCACGGCTTGAAAAGGAAACACGTCTATCCCATATTGACTATGTCCCTTTTTGGTTTAATTGAGCTTCAGCTCAGGGAACGAATTATTTGGTTTGATCATTTTGCTTTGCTTTAAAATAACCCCATGATTTCAGCTGAAATAATGCGCTAAACAGACTTCCACATTATACGGTCTGACTGAGGTACCAAGGCCTTATTCTTTGCGTGCGTCTGTGTGTGTGTGTGTGTGTGTGTGTGTGTGTGTGTGTGTGTGTGTGTGTGTGTGTGTGTGTGTGTGTGTGTGTGTGTGTGTGCGTCTGTTAGGGGGTGATTGAGTGGAAACCGCAGCTCATGCAGAGTTTCCCTCGAACACAGTTATGTTGAAGGTCACTGTGGACTTTTAATAACCAGACGCCCCAGAGAGAGAGAGTGAGAGTGAGAGTGAGAGAGAGAGTGAGAGAGAGAGAGAGAGAGAGAGAGAGAGAGAGAGAGAGAGAGATGAGAGAGATACACAGTGAATGCTTACTTAATCTGTTAGGACATTTTTACCCGGAAACGACATATTGGCTGTGGTCACGGTGAATAGGATGGTGAGGAAATGTGTGCCATAGCAATTTATGGCACACTTGCCACTATGTAAACCTACTGGTGATCCAGGAAAAGGGTTGGCCAGCCCACGATTGGGTATCAGGTGAATAGCTCGTTTTTTGCAAAGTATGGTAATTTATTTCCGTCAGCTTGGTCTTGTAATGTACCCTGGGGACCCTCCCCCCCCCCCCCCCCCCCCTTTCTTTGACCTTTCAGATCTTCTTTCCTCCATGTCCCCAGTAATGTATGGACCGCTGTACACTGTGTACTGTACCCTAACGGCCGAACAAATCACTTGTTAAAAACACAAATATTTAGCCCACGTATTAAAACTTAGTCCATTCAGACTGCTCCGTCAACCTTTTCATTGATGTCATCTATTCAATGTTCCTTTATTTGATTTATTTAAATACGTCTCACCCTATTTCACTTTATTAAACATATGTTTGAGCTTTGTTTGCAGACCCCACAGCATTTTCTTCAGGAAATGCACATTTCTAGGTATGAGCATCATGGCCTAGTCCACGACACTTTTTATCAGACCTTCAGTGACTCAGCCTTAAGCTATTTACATCTACACGTTCACACACATACACTCTCACACAACAGGCTTGCACACATACACTCATGCCCGTCTTACTGGTAGAAGGAACCGGACACCTCATCGACGAGTCCACCTGGAAGAGAGGAGAGGATCAGGGTTCTGCTGGGATGTTGTAGCTGTGGGGTTGAAGGGCTTTACCTGGCGTGCAGATGGTTTCACAGACCAGTGGACACAGAGGACAGTACAGACATCCCTGGAAGACACACCACAGTCAGGATTACAGAGTCCACCAACCACCCGCCCATGACTCATAAAAACAATGAATAAAACCTCAGTCTAAAGGTATCAGCTTACATTGGATGAACATTACTCTTTCCTGAACCTTTTACAGGAGGACCTGTTGAATGCTTCGCAGTTAGTTATTGCTCATGGTTAATTGCTCATCTGGTTCTGTACGTACAGGGCAGTGCTGGCAGTGGTCTGAAGCATCTCCTTCTTCAAAAGGTTATTCACATTTTACCTTTACACATTTGTACACTTTAATACGGACAACAGAGTGCAGACCGACGCGTCGACATGTTGGATGGAATGTGTTCTGTTGTTCCAAAGTTTTATTCCCGAGAAACATCACTAAAATCATGTGGGCTTGGAGAATAGGCTAACATAGAGGGATGAAGACTGGATTGTTTGAAAACGTGTTTTGTTGTTCAAACGTTGAACAAACATTAAACATCCTGTTGCCGAGGATGAAGACATTGCCCCCGCCGTTTCGAGGCGCAGCAGCACCGCTGCTGCCATCTTGTGGTGGATCTAGACAACAGCAAGACATTGTTCACTGTTCAAGGCAATGATCGTATTACAGGCTATTAAAAATCACAATAAGATTATTGTCGTATTCCGATGGCCATTTTCCTTAGCAACACTGCTTGGAGCCGTTTAGGATAAGGTTTGATGGGAGTTCAAACACCTCACGTCAAATATTGGCCATTTACATTCATGACCTCTATCAAAATGCGTTCGTTTTCTATACCGTCTGCTCTAAAATAGGAGCTATTTTACATGTTCATAAAGGTTGTTTACGGCGTGGATAGGAAACGTTTATCACGTATTGACTTACCTCATTTTAATTGAGGTTGAGCTCAGAGAACGAATTATTTATTGAATCGTTTTGCTTTACTTAAAATAACAACAATCCAGTTGAAGCATTAGGTTAAACAGGCTCCCATATTTTATGGTTTGACTGAGGCACCAAGGCCTGATGCTTTGCGTGTGTGTGCATGTGTGCGTGGCTGTGTGCGTGTGTGTGTGTGTCTGTTAGGGGGTGATTGTGTGGAAAGTGCAGCTCGGTGCAGAGTTTCACTCGAACACAGTTCTGTTGAAGGTCACTGTGGACTTTTAATAGCCGGACGCCCCATAGAGAGATAGAAGGAGGAAAAGAGAGAGTGTGTGCTTACTAAGTCTATTGATTTACATGTACAGTATGTGATGTCATCACTAATGACTTTGTACCGCTGAAGGCTGGTCACTGCAGGGCTGCTCACACAAACATATACACACGCACACACACACACACACACACACACACACACACACACACACACACACACACACACACACACACACACACACACTCACACACACATACACACAGGGAGACACACATACACACACACACACACACACACACACATACACCATGTAGCCTACTGTGTCTGAGGATCTTTTAACATAATTACACCATTATGTAGCATTATGTCACTCAGAAGACACCACGCACGCACGGCCACACACACACACACACACACACACACACACACACACACAGTGAAGAGGGATAATAACTTAACTTAGTACATTTTGTTATGCTGGCAACACATTAAAGTCACAAGATTGCGACTCTCCGAGTTTAGTCTGTGTGAATAATAACGCCACGATGTACCATTATCGCACTTAGAAGACACCACGTGCACTAATGCATGCGCACACAAGAACACACACGCACACACACACACTTCAGCCCTTGTGTTCAAGGTGACATCTTGAACTTTTGTTAAACCTTAAGTGACTTTTAATGCAGGGAGGTATACTGTATAATATACATACTAATCACTGCTCTTTCTCTCTCTCTTTTTCTCTCCGTCTCTCTCTCACCCTCCCACTTTCCCCTCTCTCTCTCTCTGTGTCTCTCTCTCTCACCCTCCCACTTTCCCCTCTCTCTCTCTTTTGCCCAGGGTTAAGGGCATGGCTGCAGCATTTGTTGGCAGGCATGTGCCTCTGTCACTCACACACACACACACACACACACACACACACACACACACACACACACACACACACACACACACAATCCCTCACCCAGCCGTCAGCCCCTCTCCACCAGACCAGTCTGTCCTGTGTGTTGGGTGCAGGGGGTAGAAACAAGGCAGACCTCCTCTCTCGGGCTCTTTTGTCGTCTGACTCTTGAAGCTGTTGACTTATTGGTGAAGCTCTTCTCCTCTCCCAGGACAGCAGAGAGACGACCCCACGGATCCAAGAGATCCACGGAGATCCACAGGATCCACAGAGTACCACGACCCTCCCCTCTGCTGACGGCCAGAATAACAGAGAGACAACCCCGGCTCCACAGATCCTGAGATTCACGGACCCACAGAGATCAGCGGAGATCCACCGAGCTCCCGGATCCTCTCCTCTCTTCCCCCAGGATAACAGAGAGGCCATCCCCAGATCCCCACATCCACGATGGCCATCATGAGGGGTTGGTTCCTCGCGGTGCTGCTGGTGGCGCTGCTCTGCCCGCTCCAGGGGCCTCGCAGCGCGAACACAGCCTCCGCCGCCACACAGGAAGTGCCCTCGGCCCACGGACAGGAAGTACGGGCGGAGGAAGTGCAGGAGGAGATCTCCACAGACCCAGGACGAGGAGATGTTGAGGAGGAGGAAGAGGAAGGAGGAGTGGACGAGGAAGACAGGTGATGAGGGAGCGGAGGATTCTGAGGCGGAGGAAGAGGAGGGAGATGAGGAGGAATCTGCTGATTCTGATGAGGAGGAGGCAGAGGAAGAAGACGAGCAGGTAGAGGAGGAGGGGGAGGAGGAGGAGGAGGAGGAGGAGGAGGATGCTGACTCTACTGAAGGAGATGCAGAAGCTGAGGAAGAAGCTGATTCTTCTCATGAAGAGGAGGAAGGGGATGATGAGGTAGGTGAAGAAGAGGATGATGAAGAGGAGTCTGCATCCAATAAGGGGGAGGAGGAGGAGAAGGAGGAGGAAGATGAAGAGGAGGAGGGGGAGGAAGATGAAGAGGAGGAAGAGGAGGAGGAAGATGAAGGGGAGAAGGAGGAGGAGGAAGATGAAGATGAAGAGGAGGAGGAGGAGGAGGAGGAGGAGGAGGAGGAGGAGGAGGAGGAGGAGGAGGAGGATTCTACTCATGGAGAGGAGGAAGGGGAAGAGGAGGGTGAAGATGAGGCAGAGTCTTTGGAAGAAGACGAGGGAGAGAATGATTCTGAATCAGCTGATGAAGACGAAGCAGATGAAGCAGATGAAGAGCTGGAGGAAGCTGCTGAGGATGCGTCTGAAGGTATCGTGTGAATCCGTCTAAAGTTGGCTGTCTGCATGATGCCACGGTCTAACGGACAGTAGAGTGAGGTGTTCTCTGAGTAACAGTGCTGTTTGAGGCCCAGATGAGGAGGGGGGGAAACGCAGTAGCTTTGCAGAGCAGCGCGGAGAGAGTGTCTACCTCACCAAAATCACATTCTTGGTTTGTGTTCAAGATTACGTCGGGATGGTCGATTTAAATAATTTTGGAGGGTGCATGTGACACCTCAACCCCTGTGTGGACACGCCCCTGAGGCCGCTTGTGAGAATAGCCTGGGTGCTGAACCCAGAGGAATGCCTGAGGGTCCTTTAAATAGACCTCCAGCTCAGCACTTTAACTATTTCTGTTCGCTGTCAATACATTGTGCTTCCAGCCAGAGGTACGAGATTCAAGAGCAGTGTGAATACCAGGTATTGAGTTACATCAGAGCTAGAAACAAACATCAGGTGTGGCGTTTGATGGTTTGACGTCTCGACAGAATAAACATCGGTGGACTAGTGGTACCAGTGGCTGGTGTTTCTCTACATTCTGACCGCTTGTTGGCTGTTTCTCAGGGGGCTCTAAAGGAGATTCCACTGAATAAACCACGATGGGGCCAGCCGCAACGGGCAGCGATTTAGACGCGCTGGAGTCTGTGGTTAACCTAGAAAACCTTGTCTGAGACGCCAGGCAGCGCTCAGTGTACACAAGGCTTTAAACCTGACCAAACCTCAACACTGTTAGGCTGAAACACTTGGCTTCAAACAGATCATTTTAGCCATGTGCTCGTACTGTCTAGTTGTGTCAGGCCTTTGATACTGTAGTGCGGCAGCAGCGCTGTGAAAGCGTTGTGGTTAGCACGGAGGCAGTGCTTGGCTGATGCGTCGAGTTGCATGTAGGCCATCTCAACATCTGTGCTGTAGGAGCTTTCCACATATTACCTCTCCCTGTTTCACCATGACCTCTCTCCAAACACTTCCGGCTGTCTGCTGCTAAAGGTGCGCAGCTGGCTGGTGAACCGTCAGACGCTGAGGAAGAGGAGGCCGCAGCGGACGAAGCTCACTTCCTCCCAGGATCCGTCTGTAGCATCTGCTCCGTCTGTCAGGTCACGTGACTTGCCGTCTTTGTGGCTTGGCACGCACACACGGCTTCCAGGGACCTCTTAAGTAGTATTGATAGTATTGTGGAGTTCATAATGTTCATTCACTAAATCCTGAGCATGAGTGGTGTTTACTGTAAGCAGGCATCCAACGTTAATACCCTAGAAATAATGTGTTCATGTACATTTGTCAAAAACTCATTCTGCACAACTTGAAGTTGTTGTGTGCCTTAGCCCCCAAAAAGGCTGGGAACCACTAGTGTGGATACGAAACTGAATGGAAGTGTGTTGTAATCATGTGTTTCCTTCCACCTTTAGCACTGTGACAGCTGTGAGAGCTGTCCTTGTGAAGAAGGAGATGCTTCAGACCACTGCCAGCACTGCCCTGTACGTACAGAACCAGATGAGCAATTAACCATGAGCAATAACTAACCACGAAACATTCAGGTCCTCCTGTAAAAGGTTCAGGAATGTGTAATGTTCATCCAATGTAAGCTGATACCTTTAGACTGAGGTTTTATTCATTGTTTTTATGAGTCATGGGCGGGCGGTTGGTGGACTCTGTAATCCTGACTGTGGTGTGTCTTCCAGGGATGTCTGTACTGTCCTCTGTGTCCACTGGTCTGTGAAACCATCTGCACGCCAGGTAAAGCCCTTCAACCTCACAGCTACAACATCCCAGCAGAACCCTGATCCTCTCCTCTCTTCCAGGTGGACTCGTCGATGAGGTGTCCGGTTCCTTCTACCAGTAAGACTCCCATTCTGTTCTCTGAAATAAACAAACAATACATAATATACTAAGGAATGAATGATAGCCGAGCGTTGTTGCTGTTTATGAAACATATTTCTTCAACTTTGGTGGACACTGGGAGCTGCCCATTACAACCACACTCTTCTACTGCTGGACACTGGGAGCTGCCCAGTAGAACCACATTCTTCTACTGGTGGACACTGGGAGTTGCCCAGTAGAACCACAGTTAACGACTGGTGGACACTGGGAGCTGCCCAGTAAAACCACAGTCTTCTACTGGTGGACACTGGGAGCTGCCCAGTAAAACCACAGTTAACGACTGTTGGACACTGGGAGCTGCCCAGTAAAACCACAGTTAACAACTGTTGGACACTGGGAGCTGCCCTGTAAAACCCCAGTTAATGACTGGTGGACACTGGGAGCTGCCCAGTAAAACCCCAGTTAATGACTGGTGGACACTGGGAGCTGCCCAGTAAAACCACAGTCTTCTACTGGTGGACACTGGGAGCTGCCCAGTAAAACCACAGTCTTCTACTGGTGGACACTGGGAGCTGTCTAGCCTCTATCTATTTATAAACGTACTTGTAATCCAATAGGCAGAACTAGCCAATATCCCCAGTATGTCGTTAAGGCTTTGACCTTGAGTGACCAGGACACCTGTTTAAAGTCATGACATACAATTCACACAGTGATATCATCATATCTTATATCTTATCAAATCAAAATGTATTTAGATTATATATGTTACAACTTCTTGTTTTTATGCAATGCCTTTCACAATTAAAGTTAAAAATAGGAAGATAAGGCCTAAGCTTTGGAAAATACAATTGGGAAAAACAAAACTGCAGCATATAATCAAGGATTGCAATAAAATAATAAAATAAAATGGATCAAATCAACGAAAAAACGAAATAAAGGTTGAAAATCGTTCTTCTTAATTGAAAGCAGGGCTAACAAGGTATGTTTTTTAACCCCTTCATAATGCATGCTGTCAGGACTGCTCACACTGTTCCTCAGCCTGAGGCCGTCTGAGCGATGCCAAACCAAAACGTCTCCTCATCAGGAGGGTCAGGGAGTCCGGCATCTGCCAGGAACAGAACTCAAAAGCATATTTAATTAACTGAAAGAAAAATACATTAAATCGATTCTAAAGTGGACTGGGACGGAGCCGGTGTGGGGAAAGAAGATAAATGGCAACCTTGGTGACGTTCCTAACGTGCATTCAGCTCATTTTCAAAACCAAGATCATGTTTGAGATTTGATCATTTGTGATAAGGATCTCAGCTCTGTGGCTACTTTGCATTGTCTTCGCTTTGCTAGGATTTTGTACTTATCTTGGTTAGGCTGTATGAAATTCTGTGTCATCCAAACATTGATGTCAGTAATACCTTACAGTTTATCAAGGTGTCGGTGACGTAACTGACACATACAGTTGTGTGTGATCTGCGTCACTGAGAGAATGTATGCTATGTTTGTGGATGACAGCCCTGCTAATGGGAGCATACACATGTTGATGTTGTCTATGTATTTGTGTAGTTCATATCGTATTGTAGTCGAGTATGTGTAATAATAATATCGACATATGTGCTATTATTTGACAGGACTATCTCGTCACTGCTCTGAAGAGCTCTACCGGGCTGTCTTTGGCGCCACCGTGTGGACGGGTCAGGATCAGAGCGCGGAGATGCTCGTCTCAGACAATCAAGTGGCCTGTTCTGCTCGTCAGACGAGTGCCTGACGTCAATGAGTAGAACAATCAGTAGGCCGCACAAACGACTTGAATGTGTAATTTTTTGAACTCACAAACAACATATGCTGTTTCTAACAACAAGACTGTTTTCTTAAGAAAAACTTAGAGAAAATGTGGACGGCGTTTGGATCGTACATTTTTCTTGGGACTTAGTGTAGTTCGCCTCTTGCCGCTCCCTCTTAAACCAAGCAATATAATTCGTAAATGGGATAGGGGACTAGCCAATGCACAGAAGAGGTGAAAATAAAGTGTTAATAGCCTACACTTTTAAACCTGAAACCTGTCATGACAAACATTCTTTCATTGGATGCCATTAAAAAAAGACGTGTTATCTGGAAGAGGCGTCTAAAAGACTGATGCTTATCGACAAATTTTAGTCACATGCTTGTCTGTCTGTCTTGTCAAACGAGTTATCTGAATTCAGATTATCTCTCGGCGCGTGTGTGTCCTGTGTGTGTCCTGTGTGTGTTCGTGTTATCTCTCGGCGCGTGTGTGTCCTGTGTGTGTTAGTGCTATCTCTCGGCGCGTGTGTAGGCTGTGTGTGTTCGTGTGTGTCCTGTGTGTGTACGTGTTATCTCTCGGCGCATGTGTAGGCTGTGTGTCTTCGTGTGTGTCCTGTGTGTGTTCGTGTGTGTCCTGTGTGTGTTCGTGTGTAGGCTGTGTGTGTTGGGGTGTATGTGTGTGCGCCCATGCGCAGGTGTGGGTTTTGTTTGTGTGGGTATGTTTCTGGATCACACACAGTCACATCAACGCCTGTTTGTTATGGCGCCGTCGGCGTTCACAAAAATGTCCCTCCTCCCGAGGCCCTTAAAATGCTAGGAACTCCACGCGGAATCCTAATCACGTGATGACGTCAGGTATTACGTTATAGGCCTGGTCGACAAGTGGAGTTATGCTGCTGGCGGATTATGGAATGCCATGTGCGCAAAAGCGTCTTGGAGATGTCATGTTAACACGTAGATTTTATCTCTCGGCGCGTGTGTGTCCCGTGTGTGTCCTGTGTGTGTCCTGTGTGTGTCCTGAACCAGAGGCAGCATTAATCCGCTTTTCTGTGTTTAATGTGGGTGGGAAGGGGGACTGTTCCCATAACAGTTGGGAAAAATATGAATGCATGTATGTGAAGTCATGCATACTGTTTCTCTCGTGCTTCTATGGACATAATTACTCATATCCTAATGGTACCTTGTGTTAAGACATTCACATAAACATGCACACAAAGTGAATATGGAAATGCAGAGGTACAGCTCGAGGTATGATTGGGTGTACATTATACTATCTGGGTTCAGTGATTGTAACGTTATATGACGTTTAGTTAGTTCAACTGCTTGTGGCGTTTTTCATGCTCATTTTGGGGTTTTGAGGGAATGCAATCGGGGTAGGCTATATGCTGTTTAGGAAATAACCAAAATTATTTATTTTATCACACAACACGTATTTCAAACATGTGGAACCATGAGCTACATTTTTGTTCTGAATCCCCCCAGTTCTCCTATATTTCCATATGTGCTTGTTTACGACCTATGGGCATTATTTCATTTTATGTAACATGCACACATATATCCTGTATTTAAGACACTGAACATGTAATATGAACACAATATTCGCAACACTATTGGTGATAAATCCTCATCTAGGTTTGTGTAAATGAACCTTTACACAGAACGAATAAACTCGTAGCAACGTGAACCGTGCTTCCATTGTGTGCATGTAGGCTACAAAAACTGGCTGTTGATTCCACGTGTCTGAAATACTATATATATTTTAATAGTATAATATAATAGTATAATAGTCTTCGTCACCATGGTGCAGCCGTCCTCATCAATATGTATGACTGCCTTGATTCAAGGTCCCTCATTGGCCACAACCAACAACGCGTCATCTTTTGGTTACGTTAACGTGTCAGTATTTATTACGTTAACGCGACCAAAATCACCCGTTAACACGATATTTCGGAGACGTTTTTGTGCTAATGGCCTTCCATAGGCGGATGGCCTACAGACACGTTTCTTTTCTACTTCTTCAAATATTGTCAAATAGTTGTACATCAAAAATATATCCAACATTAATAACACAAATAAATTAATGAATAGGCCCACATGAATAAATAACATGAATTACATAACAAACAAAAAATGGTTTGACAATGTCATGAAACATTTTTCATTCCCGCTTCCGGTGGTTTTGTCTGATTTCGCCTGATCGTAAATGGCCCGTGTGAGTCTCACTGTCGGGGCCCATCGTCGGGGACGTGGGGCCATCGAGTAAAACAGTCTGTAAAAACAGTGTAGTGTCCCAACCTGTCTGGCAAAAGAGTGAACAAGTCTTTATATTATATTTATTACGCTTTTATATCGATCTGAGGCCCGTCACGGTTACCAAGGCAACCGTAACGGTTAAATGAAGAGCATCGGTGAAGACGCTAGGACGACTTGGTGAGTAACTTACTGTATTAAAATGCCTTTTTGTAATTAATCAATATGTAATCGATCCATGTCTTGGGGCCTAGGTCGACTCCGTTGACGTTGTGTGTTAACTTTAATTTCAAAATAGCCTATTTCTCATTTTTTTACTGAAACAAATCGGCCACACCTGATCTTTACTCTTTAATCTTTCGGATCAGAGTCATACATTTGACCAATTAGTACTTTTTAATAGCAGCCCAGGTAACGCATGGCAACGTAACGTTAGGAAACCAACGACGGCTACACGTTTAGTTTTAGGAGACAATGTGCGACAAGGTCGCTGGTTCGGTTGATCAACATGTGGAAATGAGGGAGGATGGAGAGGAGAGAGGAGGAAAGGAGAGGAGGAGAGGAGAGGATGGAGAGGAGAGAGGAGGAGAGGAGGGGAAGGACGAAGGCGGAAAGAGAGACTTTACAGTTAAAAAAAAACGTGAAAAACACTCAATATTATGAAGAAATTAGTTCGATTTAATTGTTGTTGTTGTGTTCATTCAGATGCATTTAAATGGATGATAATTATTATTATATTAACTGAAATGGTTTTGACTCCGTAAATTGAGGCTTAAACAACGCGGATGGAATTGGGGACATTTAATCGATTCAGATTGTGATGTGTCAATATTATCCACAATAACACCATTCTTTGTTATAAGCCCATACTAATGGTCGAACTCAACTTAAATTGCTGACAATGCGGACCACGTCATCTTTCTAAGTATTTTGTACACTTTCTGCGTAATGAGCCGTGACCATGGATGAAACTCGGCTGCGTGATGGCTGCGTGTTGACGGTCAACAGACTCATGCTTGTGTTTCTGTGTTTAGGAACACAACATCATCAAAGTGTCTTCATGTTGACGGCCATTTGAACCCCCAAGCCCCACATACGCACGCACGCACAAATGCTACTGTAATAAAATACACTTTTATTAGATATGACGACATTAAGGACATTAAGGAAATTATTATTATTATTATTATTATTATTATTGTTATTATTATTAGGTATTCACAGTGTAGCTGTGGATACCTATTGTTATTATAGGGTTTGGGTATTATTATTATTATTATTATTTAGGATTGGTAACGCCAATATCTCCGCGGTGGACTTGTCAAAAGTTTTCAAATTTGGGGTTAATATACATATCCAGGTCTCGAAAAGGTTTGGCGCCGAAATCCCCATAGGAGGCGCTATAACTTCCGGTCAACGATCTGCATTTCCGCCCCGATGGCTATACAATTTTGAACATCTTTGCCTTTTGGACCCATGACGTCCATCAGGATAGATTTAGCTGTACAGGGAACATTTCGGGAAAACTTCAAAAATCTTCTCAGAATCAACCAAAACTCAGAATGACCCACACCTTTGTACACGTGATCTATGGCCATGTCTGATCTTAATGTTAGCAACGATTTTTGATTGGGTAAAAAATGGCTGGGTTATGGCAAATTTCAAATTAGCGAACATCATTATATCAACCACAAGTCAGCTTCAGAAGGTAGCGGAAACTTGAAACTTGCCATACAGACAGAGGGCCCTTCCATTAACATGAGTAAAACGTTTGTTGTTGATGTCTCATTCCATGACGTCACAGTGGGTAATTCCTCATAAGCGCGATGCACCACTTCGCCAATAGGGGGCTCAAATACACACATACATGGCATCTACTCTTAAACCAGTGTCTGTGTGTGTCTTTGTGTGTGTGTGTGTGTGTGTGTGTGTGTGTGTGTGTGTGTGTGTGTGTGTGTGTGTGTGTGTGTCTGTCTCTATCTGCGTGTCTCTCTGTATGTCAGAATGTGCTTGTGTGTGTGTGTGTGTGTGTGTGTGTGTGTGTGTGTGTGTCTGTCTGTCTATCTGCGTGTCTCTCTGTATGTCAGAATGTGCTTGTGTGTGTGTGTGTGTGTGTGTGTGTGTGTGTGTGTGTGTCTGTCTGTCTGTCTATCTGCGTGTCTCTCTGTATGTCAGAATGTGCTTGTGTGTGTGTGTGTGTTTGTGTGTGTAAGCCCATGCATATGATATCGATCTACATAATGAACAATATCTTGATTGCAGTCCAAAACCAATGTTGTTGAACCATTGCACCTATGTGTGTGTCTGTGCCTTTGTGTGTGTGTGTCTCTATGTATGTCTGAGTGTGCGTGTATGTGTATGTGTGTGTGTGTGTGTGTGTGTGTGTGTTTGTGCGAGTGGGTTATGGGAGTAAAAAAACTAAACAGTGTTGAGGAACGTAGATGGAGGCATAGGAGTGATGACGTCACCGGTGATTCGCTTGAAAAGGGCGGCCGCTGGGATAGGCGGTGCGTGGGCTGGGAATACCTCGTGGGAGTCCTAGTTATTATTATTAGTATTTATATGACATGATAATAGGGCATTTTATACAAAAAAAGGATACAAAATAAGAGATTAGAGATTCAAACGTTTAGAGGAGAGAAAAAGCTCATGGACCAGAAGAAGAGGATAATCCACCATTCAACACCAGATGAGATGTTTCTCTCTCTCTATAGAAGGTCTTAGTGTTTCCAACACTTTCTATACTATGTTAGTGTGGATAGGCTAACTCTCTGTATGAATAGGAATCCCATCTTTTTGTCAGTGATTATTATATCACCAACTCACACGACGTTGTTTGACCACCAGCTGGGATATTTTCCACTGCGTGTGTTGTGCGTGAACTGTTCATCCTTCTGTTTTGCAAACCATCAACGTTTTCTGTTGACACGTCAATTCAAGCACTGTACTGGAAATCAGGTGGAAGGTCTGGCTCGGGTAGTGCGTCCCGATTGGACCGGAGACCTGTCAATTAAATTCCCAAGTGTGTCCCAGGCACCCTCCTCCTTCCAGCGAGTTGGCATCGTGTGGGCCTGAGTGGAGCCACTTGTATTTTCACTGACAGCTTGTTCTGTTGTGCCAGTGCTGTGATGTTGTATACACAATGAGACAAGATGAACCCCCCCCACACACACACATCGTCCTCCCATACCCCCCCACACACCTCCCTCCCATACCCCCCCCCCCCACACCTCCCTCCCATAACCCCCCCACACCTCCCATAACCCCCCCCACACCTCCCTCCCATAACCCCCCCTCACACCTCCCATAACCCCCCACACACCTCCCTCCCATAACCCCCCCCCCCCCCCCCCCCCCCCCCCCCAGGCGATCTCCTGTCTTTATCTCTAGTGTCGTCCACCTCGTACGCTGAACAAACCGCACCTCTCCTCTCTCCATAGAATGTGACTTTTCTTTCTCCTGCACGAGGAACCCCATCTTTCTCTTCTCCGGTACATCCACGGCATCCCCGACTCCAGGGTTAAATGGTAAGACGCTGTTTGTAGGAGAGGCCTCAGTCAGAGGATCGGTAGAAATGCATCAGAGTATCACAGGCGAGTATCAGTTAGAAATGCATTTTTAAAAACATTGGTAAATTGGGGTGAAGATGAATGCAATGGTTGTAAATCGAGATTCTCTTTGGCCTGATAAAGGTTAACGATAGGTATGTTAATACATACTCAAATTGAAAGGTGTATTAAGCAACATTATATATCACATAACATTTACTTCCAAAATAGACTCCAAGCCAATCCCAGAGAAACTATTGTGCATATATAACATATCATATCTACAACAGAAATAAAAACTGCCCGCTATGACAAGAAAATAGAGTCACAGCTAAGCAGCAATGACCCTGGCAGTATGTGGAAGGGACTACACACAGTCTCTGACTTCAAAGAGACCCCTAGCTGCACAGCTGACTCTCTTCCAGATGAGCTGAACAGTTTCTACGCCCGCTTTGAACTGAGCCACACCAACCTCCTAGAGAGAGAGCCTACACCACAAACGACACGGCCAGCGCCCTGGTCATCGCAGAGGAAGACGCGCGTGTGGTGTTCAAACGCATCAACATCCGAAAAGCGGCCGGGCCAGATGGAGTACCAGGACGGGTGTTCAAAGTGTGTGCGGACCAGCTGGCTGGTGCATTCAACAAACATTTTCAACCTCTCCCTCTCCACGGGCTTCAAGTCATCAGTCATCATCCCAGTACCGAAAAAGAGCAAGGTAGCATGTCCAAACCACTGGCGCCCTGTTGCTCTCACCCCCATAGTGAGCAAATGCTTTGAGAAGCGTATCAAGGTGCTGATCTGCAGAATGCTCTCACCCACCCGGGTGAGAGCACCACTGCCTGGTACGGGAACAGCACTGCCCAAAGCCGCAAAGCGTTGCAAAGGATAGTGCGGACAGCTGAGAGGATCAGCGGATGTGAGCTTCCTTCCATCCAGGACACCTACAAGGCCCGGTGTGTCAAGAAGGCCCTCAGAATCATTAGGGACCCCAGCCACCCCAATCAGAAACTGTTTGAGCTACTGCCGTCGGGGAAGCGGTACCGAAGCCTCTGGGTTTTTTCCCCCAAGCAGCCAGGCTCCTGGAGAAATCCATTACCCCCAAACCAACCCCACGCACACTACAACAACCCATTATTTGATTATCTGCATTATATTGTTCTGTATTTTGCACAGCATTTCTTTTTTTTTTGCACTACCACCGTGGCTGGTACCACTACCACTTGAACACTTGTATTAATGTTGCTTCTTATTATTAGTGTTTATTATTACTTACTTTGTTATTGTGATCTTGTATTGATGCTGCTATATGACTTGGTTGAGGAACCAAGCCTTAGAATTTTACCCTTGCGTACTTGTACGTTAAGATGTAATAAAAGCAATTCTGATTCTGATATTAACACAATAGATGGGTAGTTTAGTCATCCCTGTGGAGAACTTAATATTCAGTAATGTTATATCATGTGTATTTTCTCATCCATGTTATTTTGACCTCTAGATGTTTCTCTTCCTCCTGACGCTGTGTGTGTGCATGGCCACAATGACCCATCTCTCCAGTGAGTTCCACACCTTCTCTATGTGTTTCTGTCCATGCTGGGCTCCACAAGAAGAGGGATTTTAACACACTTAGGTGTATTTCAGTGACAGGAGAACAGTTGCCGTTTGTTTGTGCTGTCGTTTGGTCGCCTGAGAAGTTTCTCTTTGTGTGTTTCTTTCTGCAGTGGCTGCAGACTGGTGCTACACTGGCTGTGGTGAGATGGCTCATGGCTTCTGGCATGAATATTTCGATTATTTAGAACGGGACTGCAAACTCTGAATCAGTTCATAGATTACAGCTAAATAAGAAGTGGTGGGGATACTGTAGTCTGGTCAAGGCATTGTGTAAGCCCTACACCAAAAAACAACAACACTAAGCTAAAACCAAACTAAAGTAAAAACTTATTGGGGAACTTTGCTGTTTTTCTAATATATATGAGTAGGCATACTTCTTATATGTGTGTTGTGATGAACCGTTTTCTGCATCATCAACCCGTTTTTACACAAAATATGTGTGGAGAAGTTGGACCATCAATGTCCTTTTTCCCAACACGACCGATGGAGAACGCAAATCCAGGACAATGCCGTCAGTTCACAACACGATTATGAAGCAGTTAGCCTACTATATTATATTAGAAAACAGCAAGCGTGACGGTTCCCCTTTTAGAGAAACTAAAGCATCAAACCAAAAAAGTCCTCGTCCGTTTAGGTCACACTGCTGACACCTGGAGCCACTTGGCGGGGTCTTCCTGTGGGGGCCTCATGCAGTCCCCCATCAATATTGCCAGCAGCAACGCCATCACCAATCCAGAGCTCCACGGCTTCACCTTCACCAACTTCATCGACCAACACGCTCTGACAATGCTCGTCAACAACGGTCACACAGGTGGGAGGCTCGGTGTCCCTAGCGCACAGCCTTTAACTCACTTTGACGCCTGTGACTCATTTAGCTCTGAACGTAACGGTATGTAGAGTGACTAAGCTAGCCTGGGTATCAGCACCGTCAGCCTGAATGGTGTTCCCTCCCTCGCATGGCGATCAGTGACGGGTAAGGTGGCGGAGGAGCAGTTGGAGGTCAGTGGCGGGGGGCTGAGCGGCAGCTACGATGTTTTCCAGTTGCATCTCCACTGGGGTGACACCGAACTGCACCCCGGCTCCGAACACATGCTGAACGACCAGCGCTACCCCATGGAGGTGACCGTGGTTTCTGCATGCACTCGTTAGATGCTACGCGGCACCTAGCAAGGCCTACTGCCCCTGACCCCTTTTAATTTTTTTGGTCTGTCTTTATTTATTTATTATGATCTGATTACCCTGTCTTGCTCCTGTTATGTTTGTTTGTTTGTTTCCTCTGTAAAGTGTCCTTGGGCTTAAGAAAGGCGCTTAATAAATCCCAGCTAGTATTATTATTATTTTTATTACGTGGTACATTGCTAATGGTACATGCTACATGCTACACGCTACGTCCAACCAAAGATGTACTAATGAGAAGAAATTCGACTTGGCAGAATATGTGGAGCTAACTCCAGGGGTGCGACTGAGCGTAGACTGTAGGATGAAAGGAGAGTGCCACGATAGTTACCAAGTACTCCTCGTGTAGCAGCCACGTTCACACATCCAGAGATGCTGTTCAAATCCATCTGAAACATGTACCTTAGGTGCAAGACTTTTGCCTGCTTTAATCAACGGACGCTTATGTAAAGAAAACGGTACAATTGGGGAGGATTACACCATGACCAGCTGCTGTAAAGAAAGGAGGTTATATCACATCCCTCAATTGTTTATCGGCGAATATTGGTTCATTCGTAATAACCCGTAGATTGTGTCATTTGCAAAGTAGCAGCGAATAGGCTGTGCACAGCTGCGCTAGACTGGGATTTTCATTTGAGTGCATTTTGCTCTGTTAACCCTCATGCATTCTGTCATATTATGGTCAACAGGTGCAGCATGCCTCTCTCTCTATAATAGCACTGGAACAACACGCTATGTGCTAAATGCTATAGGCTGCAGGCTACATACATTGTGTGCCATAGGCTGCAGGCTACATACATTGTGTGCCATATGCTGCAGGCTACATACATGCTGTGCCATATGCAAGCTACATACATTGTGTGCCATATGCTGCAGGCTACATACATTGTGTGCTACATGTTACAGTCTACACGCTCGCCTCAACATAGAATGAGTGATGCTTTGTCCAGTTGGCCATAATGTTATGGGTGGCTTTCCCCCATGAGACATTGGACTAACTACAACTACCCTATACTAATACTAATATTATATAGAGTGTTTAGGATAGCAATAGATTAATAGGCAAGCATTTAATAAGCAAGGGTTTGGCGTGGTTAAATTCAGAGCAATTACCAACGGACATCAGTGCATTATGGGAAGAAGCACCAGAAAAGTGTCTAGTTAACCCGTAGATGGTATTTAAAGTTTGCTTTGTCTGTTTCATATCCCTGCCAGATGCACATCGTGTGCCTGAAAAAGGGTCTGGATATATTCCAGGCCGTTTCGGACCCCGAAGGCATCGCTGTCCTTGGCTTCTTTATTCAGGTACACTAAAACCTTTCTGTCCGTTTCTACCGCACTACGTTACCCACCGGGTTCGGTTCCAGTGTTGATGGCATGTCCTGGGGCCTCTGCAAAACAATGCAAAGTAAGTCAAAGCCTCCATTAGAGGATCTACTGAAGACAAGTAGCTTAAGCCACACCTAGCACTTCCATTTTCCTTCCTTTCCTAACACACTGCCGGAAGATGTTGAAAATGTAGTCATCTTGTTTTGTCTTGTATGATTGTAGAGCCATGATTTTGCCTTTCCAATTGTGTTATTTTTAGTAACATTACATTAGTTACTTAGCATAGAGGTTAGGGTTAGGGTCAGTGATTAAGGCAAGGGTTATCATATTACCATGTTAATTAACCATGTTAAATCAAATTAAATAATGTATAAATAGTGTATATTTAAATAATGTATAAGTCAATACCTTAATTAACATGAACACCATTAGTAAACATGAAGACCATTCTGGTTAATGCTTATTACTGCATTCACTAATGTTAATTAATGGTTAATGACTGTACCCTTATTGTGAAGTGTTACCTACGACATAAACTGCACAACACCACACTATAGCATTACACCACACTTTACCACAGTGTAAGATTACACAATAAGCAACACCCACCGTGTAAGGTTAAGCTAAGGTGATGCAGGACATACTTTATGTTCAGGAGGAGATGAGGTGTCAGGTGTGTGTTTCATGTTGTCTTCGCAGGCCACAGAAGAGGGCCCGCAGAAACCTTGGGAAGATCTCACATCCTACCTGGAACACCTCCCCTCTGCAGGTCTATTTTCTCCGTCAACCCGGGATCTCAGCCTAGTTACAAGTAGTTCATTTAGTAGCGACTCGGGCGATTTTGGACGCAAGACATCCGTTCATTTGATTGGGTTGCATTTAGTTTCCCGCTTCCTCGCCGTGACAACGGCAATGATTCATACACTTCTACGTTGAATAGATGAATGGCTTTCCACCAAAGGTTTCCTTTGTTTGGTTTCTCAGATTCTCAGGTGAAGGTCAGCCACAGCCTCTCCATCAGTGATCTACTGGGCGACGTGGACCGTGCTAAGTTCTACCGCTACAAGGGCTCCCTGACCACACCCAGCTGCCAGGAGGCTGTGGTCTGGACCATCTTCCAAGAGCCCATAATGGTGCACACTGACCTGGTGAGGGGAGGGGGAGAGAGAGAGAGAGAGAGAGAGAGAGAGAGAGAGAGAGAGAGAGAGAGAGAGTGAGAGAGAGCAAGGAGAGAGAGAGAGCAAGGAGAGAGAGAGGAGGGAGAGGCGGGAGAGAGAGCAAGGAGAGAGAGAGCGAGAGCAAGGAGAGAGAGAAGAGGGAGAGAGAGGGTAAATCATGAGAGATCATCTGATCCAACATGCATCACATGATCCTGGTCCTTCGAGAGTGCCACGCCCCAAGCTGTTTCTTACACAACAGTTCCCTGGACCGGTTTCTCTGACTGAGTCACACAGAACCAGGCCACTTGATACAATACATAGACATAATTGAACTGTACCAAAATACAAAATAAAAGCGAAAACAATCAAAGCGTGCAATTAAAGATCTGAACAGGACCGTGCCTGGGTCACCCTGGCTTACAGAAATAGGTGCGGTCCAGAAGAGGCCTTGTAGGACTGGTTCAAACTGTGGAATGCTGTGTCGCACCTCATGCAAAGTATATGAAAGTAAAAATGCTACTAATAATAATTATAACAATAGGAATAATTATAATGAAATGGAACATTCAGTTAGAATCTGATGACTTAAGCAAAAGTGAAACCCTTGTGGTCACTTCTGATCAATCCACTGCGTCTCTTCCCAGATCAAGCTCTTTCCTTCAGAGACTCATCTGACCAACGTCTACAGGCCGACCCAAGACCTCCATGGACGCCGTGTGTACGCCTCTCCATCCGCCTCTGCTGGTGGGTTCCACAGCATTACCAGCAGCATTCATCCCTCAGACCGTTAGGGACGTCATCATCTCAGTGAACAGCCCCCACCCCCCCACCGCAAAAACGGCATTCCACAAACGCGCGTGGAGGCAGCTTCCCAAAATCAAGCCACTGGCGCCTTCGATTTGCATGCCAACTGACCAGATGGCATCATAAATAGCCCGCTAGTTAGCAACGTTAACGCTGTTCTTCCCGCTGCTCATTTGTGTATTTGTGTGTGTTCGCTCAGGACAAGAACACGCGTGGTGCTACGATGGCCACTGTGGTACGTACCAGACCGCCGCCCGCCACAGCTCCCAAAACCGTCGATGAGTTCCCGTGGAATGGCCAACCGATTGCATTTCTTTCCCCTGACACACATGGACCAATGTTTCGTTTCAAACGAACGTGGCGCGCTTCAGTAGCGCAGCGAGCCTTTTCCACCGTGTCGTCTCTCTCTGCTCAGACTTCAGCCCCGCACACTGGAAGCGTCTGCCGCGGGGCTTCTGCGGAGGGAAGCAGCAGTCTCCGGTGAACATCGTGCTCAAAGGGGTGGTGGAGGACCCCTCGCTGGACATCTTCTCCTTCACGCGCTTCGACGCCACTAACGCCATGGACTACGTCACCAACAACGGCCGCACAGGTGACACCGCAGCCTCCTGCGTCGCCACGGGGCTGTAGATGGGTGGGACCTCTCCTCCCTTTTAAATACTCGTTTGCGTCGAGTAGGAAACGGCGTTGATTATCATTTGATAACTTATTGAAGTTTTGGTGTATCTGGTCAGTGTGCAAAAACAAGATTCACTAGGCCATACATATGTATTAGCATTTTAAATGCTGTCCATCCACTCTGTACAGCATTTTCCTGCTTTGAGTCGGTGCCTTCTCCCCTCTGCATTTTCCCAGACCACTTTAGCTGACGTCTGGATATACATACAGTGGTAGAGCCAATTAGGTGGGATGGAAGGACTAAAAGAAAAACAACAGAGGCCTTTTCGAATGGGTCTAACATTAGTGCGGACATGGCCTCACAGTGAGAAGGTCCTCTCCAGGGTGCGTGGTCGGCCTCTACGACGTCTGACCCCTGCCGTTCTTCCTCCTCTCCCCCGCCAGTGAACTGTGTGCTGAAGGACGGCATGGAGGTGTCCGGGGGGGGTCTGCGTCACGTCTACTCCACCCTGCAGGTCCACTTCCACTGGGGGGATGAGTCTGACCACCCCCAGGGCTCCGAACACCTGGTGAACTCCGTCAGGTATCCTATGGAGGTGAGCGGGGGCTTTCCTCGAGTTTGAACATTTGCGTTGTGTCCATTTCATTTTTACTGCATTCTTGACCTTCTCTGGGCCTTCGCTCTCTCCTGCTCAGATGCACATCGTATCCAAGAGGAAGGATTTGAGCATGGCGGAAGCAAAGACAACCAAGGACGGACTGGCCGTACTGGGATTCTTCATGGAGGTACCGTCGGGACCGCTTTGACGGAGACAGCGGGACACGGTCGCGTTCATCCTAAAATGTCACAGTTGTGGTCGCCGTGCGGGAACAACGTGAGCCGATGACAAACGAAAACGACGAAGTCGCGGCCCTTGTGCACTGTTCACACGCCGGTGTGTCACCTCTGTAAGCAACGTTACCGCGGCAACTAGAAATGCCAAACGAATCACGCCGACTTTGAACACTTCATAAGTCGTTACCCATACTAAAATGATGGAATATTACTCAGCTAATACACTTTCTAACCTTTAACTGTCTCTATATTGGATATAGAGACAGTTAAAGGTTAGAAAGTGGATACAGAGACAGGTAGGGGTTAGACAGTGGATATTATCCACTGTCTAACCCCTACCTGTCTCTGTATCCACTGTCTAACCCCTACCTGTCCCTGTATCCACTGGTAACCCTTCCTGTCTCTGTATCCACTGTCTAACTCTTACCTGTCTCTATATCCACTGTCTAACCCCTACCTGTCTCTGTATCCACTGGTAACCCTTTGTGTCTCTGTATCCACTGTCTAACCCCTACCTGTCTCTATATCCACTGGTAACCCTTCCTGTCTCTGTATCCACTGTCTAACTCTTACCTGTCTCTGTATCCACTGTCTAACCCCTACCTGTCTCTATATCCACTGGTAACCCTTCCTGTCTCTGTATCCACTGTCTAACCCCTACCTGTCTCTGTATCCACTGTCTAACCCCTACCTGTCTCTGTATCCACTGTCTAACCCCTACCTGTCTCTGTATCCACTGGTAACCCTTCCTGTCTCTGTATCCACTGTCTAACCCCTACCTGTCTCTGTATCCACTGGTAACCCTTCCTGTCTCTGTATCCACTGTCTAACCCCTACCTGTCTCTGTATCCACTGTCTAACCCCTACCTGTCTCTGTATCCACTGTCTAACCCTTACCTGTCTCTGTATCCACTGTCTAACCCTTACCTGTCTCTGTATCCACTGTCTAACCCCTTACCTATACAGGCCTCAGACACCTCATCCCCTTCCAACTACTGGACCAAGTTAACATCTTACTTGCCTGCCGTAGCGATTATCGGTGTGTTTACACACCAAAGCATATGAATTAGTGCTCTTCTAGTTTTAAGGGGTTTGACTCCCAGCAAAAAAGGTTATAGGTTTGAATCCGATGCATGCAGAGTCTACCTGTAGGCATCCTTAAACAAAATGCCCTAACCCTCTACTTGCTCCTTAATGACATGTCTCTAAAATTCATGAGCTTCTACCGAGGCTACGTACTGTAAACAATGTGTTGCCTCAATCAAGGCACGGAATCAAGCAGCTAGGAGAGAAAACCACAGGGGAAGGATTTACCACATACATTACCACACATATACCACATACATTACCACACATATACCACATACACTACCACACATATACCACATACACTACCACACATATACCACATACATTACCACACATATACCACATACATTACCACACATATACCACATACATTACCACACATATACCACATACACTACCACACATATACCACATGCATTACCACACATATACCACATACATTACCACACATATACCACACATATACCACATACA
Source organism: Lota lota (assembly GCA_026745465.1). Classification (NCBI taxonomy): domain Eukaryota; kingdom Metazoa; phylum Chordata; class Actinopteri; order Gadiformes; family Lotidae; genus Lota; species Lota lota. The sequence continues at coordinate 345,397 of JACYXH010000779.1, forward strand.
TTACCACACATATACCACATACATTACCACACATATACCACATACATTACCACACATATACCACATACACTACCACACATATACCACATACATTACCACACATATACCACATACACAACCACACATATACCACATACATTACCACACATATACCACATACACTACCACACATATACCACATACATTACCACACATATACCACAAATACACCCCCATATTTCGCCAGAAACATTTTGCAGTGGATCTACTCGTTATTTGTTATTTTGTGTGGTAACTCACGCGCGTGGGACACTCAACCCAAATCTTTACGCAAGATTGTTTTCCCGGGGGGGCCCACGCGGGCTTTGGCCCCAGGTGGACCCCTGTCTCTGACCGGAGCCCACCCCCTCTGTGTGACCCCAGGCAGCAACGCAAGCATCACTGAGGACATGTCTCTGGACGACCTGCTGGTGGGCGTCGACCGCTCGTCCTTCTACCGCTACAGCGGCTCGCTGACCACGCCCACCTGCAACGAGGCCGTGATCTGGACCGTCTTCAAACAGCCAATCAAAATAGACAAGAAGCTGGTGAGTGAGTGTGTGTGTGTGTGTGTGTGTGTGTGTGTGTGTGTGTGTGTGTGTGTGTGTGTGTGTGTGTGTGTGTGTGTGTGTGTGTGTGTGTGTGTGTGTGTGTGTTTCTTAGCAAACAGTATAGATTCACCGCCTCTTCACAATTGATACTGATTTAATGTTACATCAATTGTCCAGATTTTGGAAAGGTGACGTTTCCAGTTGGATTGCTTCATAGTCAGGCTGTGGTTCAGGGCAGGGTGCTTGGTAATCGGCAGATTGTGTAGAGCTAATGACCAAAGGAGCCCTGCTGCCCGGTGTAAACGTTTGGCTCCAGCGCTGGACACACGCGAAGGCGTCTGTAGTTCACAGCGTCACAACGCTAGCTCAGAGTGGGAATATCTGGTGAATATCCAATATCTAAAAAAATCTAAAAAAAATCTAAAAACCCCCAACACTTTGGACCTGCGTAAGCTGCCGTTGAGATGTGGGATTTTTAATAATACACCACAGTAGCGCTGTGGTGCCACACCTTTCAGTTTTGATGTCGGTACCTTCCTTTTCTAACGACATTGATTCATACTATATAAAACGCTTGTTTGCTCCCGTGGTAAATGTTCTGCCCTCACTTCCTGTTCCTGACACACCCTTTAATTGGGTTAGCTGTGAACCACCTGCTGGTCTGTGTCCTGGGGGACGGGGAATGGGCCTCTAACCCTCAAGCTGGTCTGGTCTGTTTGGCCTTCAGCTGGACGCCTTCCCCCGAGAGATGGGCTTCCAGCGGGTGTACCGCCCCCCCCAGCCGCTGGGCAGGAGGACCATCTCCACCCGGGCCTCCTCCTCATCTGCGCCCAGCTGCTCCGCCACGCTCCTCCTCCTCAGCCTCCTCGGCCCGCTGAGCGCCACCGTCTAACCTCCACCTCCTCCTCCACTATCTCCTTTTCCACCTCCTCCTCCACTATCTCCTCCTCCTCCACTATCTCCTCCTCCACTATCTCCTCCACTATCTCCTCCTCCTCCTCCTCATCCACTATCTCCTCCTCCTCCTCCACTATCTCCTCCTCCTCCTCCTCCACTATTTCCTCCTCACCTACCTCCTAATCTCGACCTTCAGGGTGGAGAGACATTTATGATTGTCTACAGAATGTTTAATTATACTTATTACATCGATTTTTTATATATATATAAATACATATATTTATTGTTGTTCATTGATTCCATTGATTGGCTCTTTGTCGTTCTGCATGCGTGTTGGTATCTGTGTTCGGATGTCATTCCCCTTTTATCTCTCAGGTCTGTCTTCTTCAAATGAAAATCAGTTCGTTTGATTTGCTCCTCGTAGTGTTGTGTGTTCTTGGCCTAAGCTTGCGCATAAAAAACCCACCCTCACCCGTACTGCCGCTCAGATGGGTGCATCCTACGATCTACTCGCATTTCTGAACGGAGCAAGAATACGTTTGAGCATCTGCGGCAGTGTGACCGCGGTTTATTTGTTTGTGTCCTCAGTCTGTGATGGTGGACCAAAACAGAGGCCTAACAGACGGGTGCACTGGCGGTGTTTCCACCGTGCCGTACGTTTGGAAATACAATGAAAGGAAATTCATATTAGGATTTGGTACGTTTTCGGTCAAAGGTGTTTCATTTATTGAGGTACCTCGCTTTGTCGTCATCTTTCACCAGTGTGCTAGACGTGTGTGTGTGTGGCTAGCATGACGCATCATGGGGGCGATCCCTGTGATCGCGATAAAAACTGTTGTGCATAGCCGATACCGAGGCTGATCGTGTCCTGAGGGGAATCGTACCTACGGTCACTCGTAGCCATAAGCATTCCTGCATGCATTCCTCAAGGATCCAGTCATGATCTCATGTGGCTACACCTGCTGACACCAGCATGACAAGCTACTCTAGGTAATAGATACGTGCAGGCATTAGATAACCTCTGAATTAAACAGAGGGACGCCCAAAACGAGGGGTTGGATAACACCTACCTGAAGTGACGATGCAAATCGTTGGGACTCGCTGTGTTTGGACAGAAGGGCCTGGTAAACGAGCCAAATGCTAAAGTGAACAGTGTGACTGACAAGCAGCCTTCAAGTCTGCATTCTATGAATATATGAAACGTATCACGGGTACTACGAAGTAATGCAAAGGAAAGTAACACGTAATACAGTAAAAGTAATACTTTTCAGTTTAAACTTTCTTTTGCAGTGGCAGTGGGTGTTTTCTACCAGTTACTTGAAATTATTTTGATACATAAAGCAAAGCAATTGAACGTCAAAAGGAAGTTTGAACTGAAAGGTTGCTGCGTTGTTGGAGGGTAAACATTGAAACAGACATGACAAATCTATGAGCGCGGCCAGGGCTGACAGGAAGAATGTGTATTGATCTAGATTATAGAAGATTAGATAAAGTAAGTCAACAATCAATGTTACTGAAAGTTACATTTTAACAATGTGTGACAACAAGGAAGTTTTAAACTGTTTAATGTGCTACAATAGACGATTATGTCTTATCAGTCGGCATTTAGAAACAGTTTACCTGCGCACAGCCACATATGCCCTCAACTCATGTGTCAGAGAATGTAGTAGAACAGACTGGAACAGAGACTGTAGTAGAACAGACTAGAACACAGACTGTAGTTGAACAGACTGGAACAGAGACTGTAGTAGAACAGACTGGAACAGAGACTGTAGTGGAACAGAGACTGTAGTAGAACAGACTGGAACAGAGACTGTAGTAGTACAGACTGGAACAGAGACTGTAGTAGTACAGACTGGAACAGAGACTGTAGTAGAACAGACTGGAACAGAGACTGTAGTAGTACAGACTGGAACAGAGACTGTAGTAGTACAGACTGGAACAGAGACTGTAGTAGTACAGACTGGAACAGAGACTGTAGTAGTACAGACTGGAACAGAGACTGTAGTAGAACAGACTGGAACAGAGACTATAATGGAACAAAGACTAGAACAGAAACTATAGTGGAACAGACTAGAACAGAGACTGTAGTGGAACAGAGACTATAATAGAACAGACTAGACCAGAGACAATAATAGAACATAGACCATAATAGAACAGAGGCTATAGTACAACAGACACTAGAACAGAGGCTAAAGTAGAACGGAGTATAATGGAATGGAGACATTAAGAAGTCTTCACCAGTTTACCTGCTAAACAGCCACATATCATGGCCTATCTTTTAGGGTCAGAGACTACTGTAGAACAGAGACTAGAACACAGACTGGATTAAAACAGACTGAAATATATAATATCAAAATAGTCAACTTTAGAGACAGTATTTCAACCAATGACAGTATTTTGCAGTCTAACCTCTAATGTGGTATACAATAGATTAACCTTTACTTGGGTGGTCCGCAGGTGATTATCAATTTAGTATCAGTCGAGTATCAACATTGGGTCAGCTGACACTCACTGGACATGTCAACAGTGTGTTAGTTGACACTCAATAAGTTTATCAAGAACATACCCACATATATCCACATTTAGTGTTATCTGAGTATTAAATTAATTTCACTGTGTAGATAAACATGTCAAGTGAATATAAACTATTCAACCTCAGATATGTTTCAGTTTAATGTTACACGTCTCATTTGTGCCAGGTGAGATTGAACTTTGATTCTGACGAGATCAACTGCTATCAACGGCATCCATACCTATTTTCAGTCGTTTTACCTGACACAGTTTCATATCAATAGGATATCCATAATATTTCAAATGAATGTACTGATTGTCGTTCAGTATTTTGTAGCAATGTCCATGCTACACGCCACCTAGGTGGCTTTTACTGGGCTCCTCCAAACACAGGGCGCAGGGCGGGATGTCCAATCCGGTTAAATGTAAAGTTTGTAGGTAATGACCTGGTGCTCCATGCTGTCATGCAGGAGATCTCTCCAGGAATGTGAATGTGTGTGTGTGTGTGTGTGTGTGTGTGTGTGTGTGTGTGTGTGTGTGTGTGTGTGTGTGTGTGTGTGTGTGTGTGTGTGTGTGTGTGTGTGTGTGTGTGTGTGTGTGTGTGTGTGTGTGTGTGTGTGTGTGTGGTGATGGCTGGTTTAACCCGTGCACACTGATTACTCAACGCACAACAGGTGTGCAGCCTCACCCAGCCCCAGACTGCGTTCTAAACAGCATGCTTTTTTTTTAACTTGTAGTACGTTGTTGCACACGGTATGCATACAATTGGGACATACTACAGGTGATTTCACTGATTAGCACACCTGTAGTGCCCCCACATATCTTCTGCTGCGCAGAGGATTGTGGGGCAGAATAGCTCAACAGCATGCTGGCTTGCATACTGCGAAAGGCGATGTAGTACGACATCCTGGTATTTTAGCATTTTCCATACTATGTATTGAGACATACTAAATCTTTTTCTTGCATACTAAATAGTTTGGTAGTATGGGTATTAAAACGCAGGCCCAGAACCAGCTACCACCCACACATACTCCCACATATTCAATTAAGTATCCCATGATTATCCCCAATATAAAACCTGACACTCAAAATAGCATGAGTTAACAGTGCCTGTCTGTGGTCTATCCATTGCATATCAGCAAACTATAATATGGTCTATCCGAGTAAACCGGATAGACCAGTAGTTGAGTGTTTACTAAATGTAAATTGATCATCTACAGATAATCAAAAGCAATGTAATTAAGTGTCTACTGCGCATACCACAAACCATATTTCTAAATAAAATTAACAAAGTCCTTCATAACTTTGGTCCTGGATTGTCTCTAGGCAAAGCAGGCAGTCTTCACTCGGAATGATTCAAAGTTTATTCAGATACATAAATCATATATAAAGTTTGTTCAAGGGGAATCACGCCCTTCCTCATCTTCCAGAGCATGAGAACGGGCTCTGAGAATCTCAGGGCTAACAATTAAGGAACTGTACACAGAAGAGTGGAGATTCACCAGCACACATGGTTAAAACAAGAACAATACAAACATGAGTGACATACATGCAGAGTGTCTGGTACAGAAGGAGTGACATACATGCAGAGTGTCTGGTACAGATGGAGTGACATACATGCAGAGTGTCTGGTACAGAAGGAGTGACATACATGCAGAGTGTCTGGTACAGAAGGAGTGACATACATGCAGAGTGTCTGGTACAGAAGGAGTGACATACATGCAGAGTGTCTGGTACAGAAGGAGTGACATACATGCAGAGTGTCTGGTACAGAAGGAGTGACATAAGACTACAAACCATAACAAATTTAATTTAAACTTTTCTTACTAAAATGTATTACAGTGTAAATGTGAAAATATGAAATAAAAGTCTCCTGAAATAAATATGTCAATAAGTCAAGCGAAAACATAGAAGTAAAACAAACATTGTATTGTGGGCTCCCTCCAAATTAAAACTGTGCCATCTGCATGGAAGGCAACACAATACTAGAAAATGGTTAACTAGAAAATGGTTCAAATTGGTCACTGATTTAACGATAACTATTTTGGGTTTGCATATGTCCACACTGTTTATAATAATTATATGGTTGTGACTCAGGCATATTGCATGTTGCTAAAATCAGGCATATTGTATGTATATGTATATATATACATATAGCCTACATTTCCTTTTTTAACACGCTGCCATTTTTATATCGTCAATTTTAGAAATAAAAGTTTCAATTCCATTTGTTATCATGGACCTTGGTTTTTGGTTTAGCGGTCTAGATTGCTGTTGTATTGCTGCTGTGCAGTAGAAACTCAATCACGTTACTTTTGATTGTCTGTAGATGATCAATAGACATTTAGTAACAGTCCCCTACCAAGAAGCTTGATAAGGTCAGGACGCCGAGGTTAGCTCTCGGCTCAACCTCATCAATTAAGAGTTCTGCTTTGGCCTACGGCATCGAATAAAGGGTCAGAAGTGTAGACACATAATCAAATAAACGTTATTACTTTACTTTACGAATCACATGCGTGTCTTTATCTCAAATGACGGAGGCTGTTTTGAGCCGAGGAGACCTGCTCTCACAATCAGACTCATCCTCACCCCATTGAAGACGCGGTGGAACGGACTGAGGCCTTCTCAGAGAGCAGGAGCAACGTACTGCCAGTTCTATAGAGCTGCGGTTGTTGTAAATAGAGCGGCTATACCTTAACAGAGAACTGCACTGACATGGCGGGATAAAGAAGGATAACCTCACGTATTTGAAAGAGTTTCTTAAGCATTAACTGAAGTACATAATTTTTAAATTATCTATGTGATGATTGTCTCTGGTCATACTCGAACTCTCTTAGCTACTTCACTAAGAGAGTTGCAAGATCAATCACCTGTTCCTCCTAGTTCCCCAATTTCTTATAAGTTGTCTATATGTTGCCTGATGTTTAGTTCAGTTGTATGCCTGTATCCAAAGCGACAGTGAATTCAGGAGCAGGTAGGGGTTGGAGGCCTCTTGCTCTATGATGCCCACAGGTTAGACTGTGGACATTGGAGGGATGGATCCAAGTACCTATAGTCTGGGAGTTGAACATGTTATAACAGCTACTAGACCATCCTGCCCCATAACCTTCCCCATCCTCGTTGATTAGAACCAAACTAACTTCCCATGTCTGGCCATGTGTTTGATCCATCTCTCCCCGTCGCGGTTCCTTCCCCTGATCCCAGCCCCTCCCTCTCCGTGACCACATCCTGCCGTCTGTGGTCACCTCATCCTGGCTGTGGGCTCGCTCCCAGCCGAGGCCGTGTGGCCTGTGTGCCCACAGGTGCTCCGTCGCCTCACCCCAGAGTGAGCCCAATAGTGCAATAGCAACCCGGTTGGTTTTCTCATACCTGCGACCTGCCAAACTAATGATGTGACACACAGACACACACACACACACACACACACACACACACACACACACACACACACACACACACACACACACACACACACACACACACACACACACACAGACAGACAGACAGACAGACAGACAGACAGACAGACAGACAGACAGACAGACAGACAGACAGACAGACAGACAGACAGACAGACAGACAGACAGACAGACAGACAGACAGACAGACAGACAGACAGACAGACAGACAGACAGACAGACAGACAGACAGACAGACAGACAGACAGACAGACAGACAGACAGACAGACAGACAGACAGACAGACAGACAGACAGACAGACAGACAGACAGACAGACAGACAGACAGACAGACAGACAGACAGACACACACACACACACACACACACACACACACACACACACACAAAAGATGATCAACATTCAATCGAAACCAGTAAGGACGAATGTATTGTCGATTTAATGTGCTGGAACGTTGTAGCTTCTAGTTCAACCTGATGATCCTTTCACTTCTAATTTTAGTGCATTTAGTGTGCCCTCTTTGATCTGTTGGATTGCATTGTTTTGACATAATTTGGCATAATTACTGTCATTGTGATTTATCTTTATCCCATGAGGGCTAACGAGTTCTGAGCAACCTAGAGTGTTGTGTTGTTAGATAATTGTACTTATAATTAAAAGGTAAACGTCATGCTTGGCTACTTCCTTGCTCATTAAGGGAGTTTTTTCTTGCCCTCTGGGCAGGGCTAGGGTTAGGGGGGGTGTCATAAATAAATGGCCTGTTAAGCCCTTTGAGACTGTACCTGTGATTAAGGGCTGTACAAATACATTGTTGTTTGCTTATTTCTCAATATCAAGATATCAAGCATACGGTAAGCCAGCATTGTTGGCAGCAAAAGCAAACAAATCTGTGAGTGTGATTAGCCATCACAAGCCATTTAAAATCTCCCCTGCCCTGGGACTTGGAGACATCACAAGTGGGAGTGTATGCTGGATACATCAGTCCACCAGCCTACCCAGTGGATTCTGTCCACTGGTCGACTGATATCATTAGAAACGGCTTGTAATGGCTAATCACACCTGGGGGGAAAAAGGGGCCCTTAGACAGACCCTTTAAACAGATGCATTTTTGTAGGATAGACACCGGTGTCACTAAAACACTAATTAGGGGTCTGCTCCTTTTGTTCCAGTGCCCAGGTAGTAGACTACACTAGTGCAGATGAGTCTACTACCAGTGTTCTGGTACATCAAAGGACCCTTCGTTCATGTTTTGAGCAACACCTGTGGAAAAACTGTGATGAAATAAAAGTACCATCACCTTCCTGGTTGTTCCAGCACTTTCAGACCTTCTCAAGGCCGGAAGTAGGTCCTGCTTTCCCGCTCAAGGTCCATCTTTGTGCCTGAAAAAAATGATATGGAATGAACTAATATTTGAAGATACTCAGACAATACAGAATGCTGACTAAAACCACTATGACACAGCATTTACACCCATTCGTACCCAGTAAATCAAAAGATCACACCATATTACTGAAAGTATTTTCTTTATCAAACTTAGATGGATGACTAATAACATCAACTTTGTTCAACCTCAGATGTCCCTGTTTGGATACGGGTGGCCAGGGAGTTTACCTCAGCTCGACGGCTGGTGTAGCGCTGGCTGAACGGCTGCATTCCATTCAGTCTTGGTAGGCCAAACAGTCGGCAGCCTGCTTTTCTATTGAACTCTATTAAACTCGTTGTTATGCTGGTTTGGACGTATATCGTGTCATCAATCATGTCCCTGAGACTACATAGTTGAGCGGTGGCAGTAAATCCTCCATCTGCATGTGACAGCGCACGCCCAGCTGATAGCCATCAGCTGTACAGTCCAGCCATCCTCACGCTCGGGATGGAGGAAGGAGCGTGTGGTTCACGTGCACATTTTTGACACGCTCAGTGGCGCCCGCTCTACCTCGTGGTTCCTCACTGCTGCTTATCGGGTCAGCCGATCAGCTGTCAATCAGCGTTGGAAAAAGTAAACTAAAAACCAAATCAAACAAAAGGTTACTCTTTCGAGGTTGAGGGGAAAGGGACAGCTCGCTGCCTTTGAAAGATGTTCCCGCGCAGCTCAAGACATCTCGATGTCACACCACACACACTGCTGACTGTCACGCGCCACTTTAACCACCTCTGTCACGTTGTGACTCAGATGTTCTCCAAAGTAATTAGCTTCCACGTTTAAGAGGTACGCGACACGGGGCAAATCGGCGAATGAACCATGCTGGTGGTGGAAACCAGGCGACAAGCTGGCCGACGTACCAAGTATTACGCTGAAGGGCCCCCCAAAACAGAGGAGAACTGGGGGCCACGGTCAGACACATGTCAGAGGAAAGTCCATAAATGTTCACAGCCAGACACCACCCACTCCCACAGGACACCACCCACAGGACACCACCCACTCCCACGGGACACCACCCACAGGACACCACCCACTCCCACGGGACACCACCCACCACCACATCCAAGGCCTCCACCTCTACGACCAATTGGAGGGAGGAGTCAGGATTAGTCCGGATGGGATTAGAGGTGAACTGAAGGTCCAGGAAGACCTTGTCTGCCACAGGGGACCAGATGAGGGGAACTGGACTCAGTCAGAGGGGCAGCCAGGGTACTACAGGCCTGAATGAAACATCTGGAAAAGTTAGCAAAGCCCAGGAATCACTGCTGTGCTATGTCGTCCACCGCCTTGACCTTGGCGAGGTCCTTGTGACTACTTCCTGCAGAGACAATGAAGCCTAGAAATCGGACGGCAAACGCAGAAAATACAAATTTCTCTGCCTCCACAGTTTATTTTCTTCGGAGAACCGCATAGACATGTTTTCTTTACGGGATCCTGTTCTGACTGAGAAAGAAAACAGAGCATTGTCTGGATACACAAAAACTAATCGGCTGAACACCCTGACGCACTCCAGTCATCGTTATTTTCATCTTTTTCAGCGAATGTCTGCCACATTTTCTATCGTTGCGATGGTGGTTGATATGCTAACCACATACATGACAGTATGAAACCACGCAGCTCGCATGTTGATTGAATCGTTGCATTTGTGTTGCGTAGTCATCTGAGCTGTTATGTTATGCGTTATTTAATGTAACTGATGACGTTCTTTCATAAAAACATAGATTTTCGTGTGACCCAGGGATCCCATTTGCTCATTGGATGATGAGGGCAACAACCAGGGCTTTGGCACTCATATACTTCTGACTCATAATACTCTAGCACTTTACATAGTGTGTGGGTGTGTGTGTGTGTGTGTGTGTGTGTGTGTGTGTGTGTGTGTGTGTGTGTGTGTGTGTGTGTGTGTGTGTGTGTGTGTGTGTGTGTGTGTTTATTTAAGGAAGGTCTAAGGAAGTCTCACTGAGGTAATGCACCTCTTTTGAAAGAGAGACCGATAAACAGTAAATTCCCTTTTCCTGTAAACTTCATAGACCCACGTAGACAGAATCAGAGAATGTCACATTATAGAGGGCCCAATTGAAGGCCCTCCTCTGGCCCCGATGGGACCTTAGCTGGCGTCCATCGTCAGACCTCCAGCCTCAGGCCCACCTCCAGCCTCAGGCCCACCTCCAGCCTCAGGCCCACCTCAGGCCCACCTCCAGCCTCAGGCCCACCTCCAGCCTCAGGCCCACCTCAGGCCCAGCCTCAGCCCCACCTCAGGCCCAGCGTCAGGCCCACCTCCGGCCTCAGGCCCACCTCCGGCCTCAGGCCCACCTCCAGCCTCAGGCCCACCTCCAGAGCGGGGACCCATCTGCTTCCTCAGGACCCATCTGCTTCCTCAGGACCCATCTGCTTCCTCAGGACCCATGGGGAAAATCACGCGTGTAATTACGTGTGTTAACAGGCCGAACAGGAAATGGAATTCGCCACTATTCCGTACGGTCCGCCAGTACTCACTGAATGTCGATTGTCCAATGGCATGGCACGAACGCGTGCTCATTTGCATAAAGTTAACTGAAGTTCAACTTTTGTCCCGGCCGTTCAACGCGCTGCAATACAAAGTGAACGGGAGGCGTGGCCAAACGCGAGACCACGCGTTTGGTGAAACGCGTGCTTTGCGTTGGAGGGACAAAAGTTGAACTTCAGTTAACTTTATGCAAATGAGCGCGTAGTGCAGCGCGCGTTCGGCCATGTGATTGGACAATCGACATTCAGTGAGTACTGGACTCCCCTGGTTTTAAGCATTTCCATCGACAACGTGGTGAAGTCCCCCATGCAGCCACTGGCGTGGGGGCGGGGCGTCGCCACGCGCTGTCAAACAGGAGACCCCACGGTGGGACCCAGCTTGTTGAGAGAGGAAGGGATGATGCTATTACGTGACTTTTGGATGCGTAGTCTTCCCAATTACGTTTTTTATATGGGGCTTATATGGGGCTTGTACATCAGAATGCATCATGGGATTATTTGTTGGAGATGCATTTTGTAATGCGAGAGAGAGTTGTAGTAATGTAAAATCCAAAATAACAGTAAATATACCGTAACCTAGTCTAATCAAAACTTTGTTTTGGCATGTCTCGCATGCAAAACGCCATAATGAGAAATAATTTGACGATGAAAGACTAAACAATGACCAAACCATACTAAACTAAACCATAACCACCAATAACATTCCTAAACTCCGCTATTCCCGAAATGGAGCTGGTCATTGCGATGTGACGTAACGTACTATTCATAGTAGTCTCTGGAATAAAAAAATAAAATGTAATCAATATATTCCACAAATATAGTCTATCTACGTATGGTCTGTCTCTGTGCTTATCTGCATTCCTGTCTGCTTTGGGGGATGCTTTGGGAGAGGTGTAAAAGAGGCGGTATCGCCCACACCTCAAGGAATAAAAGGCAGCACACCTTTTGACCGAGAACAGGTGGACGCCAAGCTCAGCCCTCGTCACACAAAAAGGTCATCTCGAGTTCCCTCCGTCATCGCATGGTAACAGACTGGACCGGTCTCTATTTCTATCTATTTATTGAACGTAAAAATGTATGCTATTTCTTTTAATGGTTATTTTTTTCATTACATGGAGCATATTCATTTGAAAACAGATGGAATGTTAATTCCAAATGCTCGATAGATGGATGTATTTATCTTCCTTAAAGGCAAGTTCGTGATTAACTTAAGGCGTGCATTATTTACTCATTACGTCCATATTAGAAAGTCACCGAACGCCGATCTGGATGAAGCTGCTTATTGGTTTGCTCGTGACGTGCGCACTGGCTGGATGCGGCCACTGTGAGTCCAGCTCTGTCAGTAAGTCATCTTCCTTCTTTCTTTTACTTTGTATGGAACATGCACTTCGGGGAGAAAAAAGGGTGCAAAAAGAAAGGTCAAACTTCCATAGAAGTTTGACTTTTCTTTCCTGAAGTGCCAATTTGGTGCCCTAGGCGAGATTTTTGATGGCGCCCCTCTCATCCCAAGGGCGCACTGTCAGAGTGAGTCTGACTCTCGCATAAAGCGGGGGTCTGGGGGAATCTTGGACATTTTGAGCGTCAAACACTTCATTTCCTGCATTCTGGTGAATTTGTATGCACCAATTAGTGCCTTTTTGGCGTCAATTTATAGTGGAAATGTCTTCATTTATTTTCACCACCAATCATTGTGTTCATACACTCACACAGAAACTGCATTGCATTATGTTTGAGAATTTCTGTATTTTAGAAACAAATAAAAACACAAAATAAAAACTGTATTAAAGAAACAAGTGACGTTAAACGAATTATAAATACAGTATGAATAAGGTAAAAAACAAAATAGGATATTTTCGAAACTGAATAAAACTGAAAATAGGAACTATTTAATCGGTTATGTATGTACTTATGTTGTTGTGGTATTTTTTATAATTTTTTGAAATAATAGTATTACAATTGTATTATTACGAAAGTAAAAAGGCACCTCGTGGATAGACGGCGCTCCTATCATTCGCCTATACCGCCTGTGCCACGGGCCGGTCCACCAGGTAAAATGAGGCCGGGCGGTGCAGGGTATATGGGCTGGCTGTTGAGCAGGTACTTTGGTACTGATGGGTAGTGAGTTCCACTTGATTACGATGGCGTGGAAGCTGAAGGGCTGCCGTTAATATTAGCAGAAGAAAATCAAGGCAGTCTACGTGCGCATCGAACTGGTAAAGAAGTCTACGTGTTTGATTGCTCTTTGCTGTCACTTCTTGACAGCAAAGTATTTGATGCAATAGAGAGCATGGTCATCGGGAGACACGGAACGATTTACCAAGCGTCTTCCACGGGACAATGGGCGTACATGTTTGTTATAGGGGAACGTTCCCATCGTGGGCAGGAACAACACAGGAAACAAAGGGTGATTGTGTGGAGGGTTAAGGCGTGGCCATGGATTAAGTCAGCCAGGGCGGCAGAGACCAAGTTAATTTGTAATACACTATGGGGGGGGGGGGGGGGGGGGGGGGGGGGGGGGGGGGGGGGTTCCAAATGCAAACTACAGTAACACTTTCCAATTAGAGAGAGGAAGGGCGACATCTCTATGTGTAAGGAGAATGCATACAAATGCCTTTTTAATTGATTAGTATCAGTGTAAACAAAGTTTATATTGTTTGTATATAATTGTATGTTATCCTTGTAATTCACATTTCCACGACAATGTTTAAAGTCTCCTGAAACGTTCTGATGTTGTGTTTCTTGGCGCAGGTTGGTGTTACCATCATCCGTCATGCGGTGAGCAATGAACGCCGAGATGACCTCCCGCCAAAGGCATCACAAGCATCCTATGCTACACTGTGTTTCTAGGCCTGCGTGGGATAACTAAAGTGTGTCCCCTTACAGGACCTGCCACATGGCACACAGACCCAGTCAGCAATCACTGCAATGGGAGCAGGCAGTCACCCATTAACATCAATACCAGTATGGCCGTAGAAGACTCCACACTGGTTCCTTTCTCCTTCAAAAATTATGACAGCAAATCAGCGTTGACCAGCATCAAAAACACTGGTCGTACCGGTAAGTGGAGGGGTGTGTGTGTGTGTGTGTGTGTGTGTGTGTGTGTGTGTGTGTGTGTGTGTGTGTGTGTGTGTGTGTGTGTGTGTGTGTGTGTGTGTGTGTGTGCGTGCGTGCATGCGTGTGAATATATCAGATTGTAATGCAGATTTCAACAGACACAATTTATGATTTGGCTTTTCATCAAGATAAAATAGTCAAAGTAAATATAAAATGGGCCGAAGAGTCTCATATTTATCTATCTAACAGGTCAAATACTAACATTTAAACATTTGATAGAGCATTGGAGAAGGCTCTGGCTGGGGTTGTAGTGGTTGTGGTTGTGGTTGTGGTTGTTGTGGTGGTTGTAGTGGTGGTGGTTGTAGTGGTTGTTGTAGTGGTAGTGGTGGTTGTAGTGGTGGTGGTTGTAGTGGTTATAGTGGTGGTTGTAGTGGTTGTTGTAGTGGTTGTTGTGGTGGTTGTAGTTGTGGTTGTGGTTGTAGTGGTTATAGTGGTGGTTATAGTGGTTGTAGTGGTTGTAGTGGTTGTGTGGAAGATGCTAAGATGTTCGTCCTGGCTTTGTGAGCTGCTGCTGTGTAACACGTCCTACTGGGTGTGGTGGTTTTCTATAGTCGAGGTGACCTTGAAGGACACAACGGTGTCAGGAGCGGCTCTGCCCACCACCTACCAGAGCCTGCAGTTCCACCTCCACTGGGGCAACAGGTCCACCGTGCCGGGCTCCGAACACACGGTCAACGGGAAGCGCTACCCCATGGAGGTACCCGAGCGTCCGCACACCTTTTCTGAGTGCCAGCGGCTTTCTTTCCCCGGTTGTTCCCAACGAGGAGAGGGCGTGTGCGGCCGCCTAGAGCAAAATATTTTTTCATTAAATAAATTTTCATTAAATAAACCGCTGCTCAGATGGAGCTTCACCAGCCACACACACACCGTAGCGTTATGCTATATGTGTCCGGGAAGCAGGGGTGTAGCACAAAACTCTGGGCCCTATACAAAAGCAGTCTGTGGGCCCCCTTCCTCTCTCGGTCCACGTACCTCATCCATCTTTAACAAAACATTCTAACAATAATAACTGGGCTAACAATTCACTGATCAAGTCACTAATTAACTTTTTATGCCACATTTAAACAAGTAATAATAATCTGTGATATGTGTGTGTGTCTGCAAAGTTTGAATCTCTATTTCTGAAACCAAGGGCCATGTGTTTCATGATGTTAAGCTTTGCTAGGTATTTTATTTAGTTGCTAGGTATTTTATTTATTTGACAGATATTGATAGACGCAGCCCTACCACGTGCAATGCATAGTTGTCACGCCTGCGTGTATAACTCTTGTTGTTGGGTTAAGGTGTGTGTGTAGGTGTGTGTCGGTTGCCTTCAGTCTTCATGTTTTATACCTTTCTCAAGTTAAGACAAACACAACAAAACAAACGCCTGTTCTGTCCGACGGTAAACGGTAGGAGGAGATTTTGATGTGATGTTGTCTTTGAATTAGATGCACATTGTTAGCATCAAGGAGATCTACAATGGGAACGTGACGCTGGCTCTACAACACGCGGAATCAGCAGCTGCGCTGAGTTTCCTCGTTGAGGTAAGCAGACGCAAACACAGCCCACACCTGTCACACTGGTCCGGGGAAACCGAGACGTGGTGGCGATTTGCTGGCCATGCTGACTGCTCTCTCTTGCTCTGCTGCGGGTGCTGAAGGAGATGACGGCCCCGCCACCAACGCCTCTGCCAGCTGGGACAAACTAGCGTCCTACCTGGAGAACATCACGCACAGCGGTGAGTTTGCTCATGGTTACATTACAGACATTTACCAAGGGTCCTTCTCAATGCAACATGAAGGCTACGATAATACAAGTCCACAAATGTGCACTGCTCTTAAATATTGCATTTGGCTTCAGGTAACGAGGTCAGCATCACCGACAAAATATCCCTGGATGACCTTTTGGGTGGAGTGGATCGCACAAAGTACTACCGCTACCTGGGTTCCCTCACCACCCCTTCATGTAAAGAAATAGTAACCTGGTCCGTCTTCAAGGACTCCATCAAAATCCGCAAAGAGACGGTGAGTCAGTTCCTGTTTTATTGATCTGATATTGTTTGTTCACAAATGGGTCGATTGACTGACGTACATCGCACCTGGTGGGAAGAACACAAGCGAGAGTGAGGATTAGGGGTTTATGTGGTGCACATATTTAGTCTGTTACATGGGTCTGTTCCTCTTTTGTACCGGTACTCATTCAGCTTCTTCTACCTAGATCGACCTCTTTAGCAACACGGTCCGCATTGGTAACGAGACATCGGCGCTGATGGTCAACACCTACAGAAACACCCAGCCAGACCTGCGAGTCACCACCAACATGAGTGGTTCCTCCATCATGCTGGCCTCCGCCCAGTTGGTCATCGCAGCCCTCTGGGCCTTGATGGGAGTTTAGCGTATACGATAGCTAAGCTACAGTGCTGGGACTGCAATGCAAGGGGCAACAACCTCCCCAATTGCCAAGCTCCATTCACGCAACCAACAAGTTATTTAATTGTAAGAAGAATAGTTTTGATGACGAATGGGTGGCCATTCAAAGAAACTTAATTTTGTCTACCTGAAGCCAAAGATTTGGTTCTTGCATTGTGGTGGCTGCTTTTGGATCATTTGTACTAATTATCTGTTTAATTAATCCTATTTAATTCTTGTCTCACTTTGTACGTTTGCCCATAAATATTTGCCAATGTGGAATAAATGATGGAAGTTACCGTTCGTCTTTTTCATTGGCCTCAGGAACATTTCTTGAGGGGATTGTCTCACTGTTAAGACTCGCTCAGCGAGTTGTATGCAGGATTGTTTGCATTTCTTGAGTGAGTAAGCAGTCCTCGGTTCTCATGAGGATATATACATTTGTCAGGATTCTTCGTTCTGGGTTGAACAATGACTCATGCTTCAACAGTACATCAGTCAGGTTTGGTGTACTCGGTGTCTTCTTCCAGGCTGTGCTCACTTAAGGGTCAACACGCTTCACTCTCAGCAAGAAGGTTCCGGGTTCAAGGGCGGGTTAGGGGTGTTGTCTTTCTGAGAGGTGGTTTGAAATATGTACAAATATGTGCAAGAAAGACCTAAAATGATTAAAAGAACAGGGTGTGAACTGGTCTTCAGACGATAGGAGACTAGATCCTGTGTTGGATTAGGGCTGAGCAATGGCATTATGAGATCTCTCTCCCATTGCCATCTTGCAGCACACTCCTGTTTTCACCTCCACACTAATTACGTGAATGTCTTTCATGGAGAGGCCTGCAGCTATGACAACTTTAAACACACACGCATGACTAATGTTACTGTAAGTGTGGCCCGCATTTCTTTATAATGTGTTTTCTGTTACGTGTTCAACAGGCAGAACGACTCGATGAATTAATGATTAATAAAAAATTAATTATAATTAAATGAGGTTCGGTTTCCACAAACTAAAT
Source organism: Lota lota (assembly GCA_026745465.1). NCBI lineage: Eukaryota > Metazoa > Chordata > Actinopteri > Gadiformes > Lotidae > Lota > Lota lota. Next base: position 363,229 of record JACYXH010000779.1, read on the forward strand.
GTCATCACCGTAGCCCGACACCTTATAAATAAACAAGGTGGTTAATCACAGCAACAACTTTGCATTATTCATATTTTTATATTTTTGCGTTCGGAAAAAAAGAAATCGCAAAACAGGAACAAAGCATACAAATAAGGAGAAAAAATCATTTTTTGTGCTTTCAATTGTTGGAAATGGTGAAATCAAGTTTCGACAGCGTAGAGTTACAGGGTTCAATCTCATCACCCCCGTTATTAACCCCTTACCAGCCAAGGAGGGTGGATGTTATTAATGTTTTAACATAACTTTTAACCCTTCCTTTCATATCTGCCAATTTAAAACAAGAACAAATGTTGAACAAGAATACTAATGTTGATGAGGTATCATAATTAGTTCAATTCAATTCATAATGATCCCATCAAAATGTTCAGCTAAGGTAATGAACGGCTAGGAATAACAGCATTGTCTGCAATACTACACATCTTGATGAACTATATTAACATTTTGGAATATGTTTTACAATAAACAACCTTACAACACCCTGCATACATGTCAGCTAGGTGGAGTGTAGCATTGGCTTTGTGACACTCTGTTTTAAAGAAGTGCTAAAAGTAAACATTTATTATACCTACTTACTCTTATTATTATTATTATAACTTACCTGAGAAATTAGCAGCAGGGTCCACTTTAGCCAAATGTCTCATCACTATAAATAAATAGGCCGTCCTAGCATATTGTTGAACATCATTTATTACACTTAAAAATATTGCCTAATTATTTCATTGTCTTTTGAGAAGCGCTGCCTCGAGTGGTGCCGTGGTGCCAGACGGAGCACCTTCAGAACAGGCATCTGTCACTGATGGGACCACTGGACGAAAACCCTGCCTTAAACACAAACTAAATGCTGTCCAAATATACAAACGCAAGTTATAGCAGAGAGGCGGAGTGTAACCGGAGTGTGTGAGCGACTAAAATAAATGTTTTTTTTTTTTTTTGAGGGACCCCAGCAGTAAGGCCGGCCCTTGTGAAACAACTCTGAGGTACCCCTCATAGGGGCTTTAAGACGTCCTCCCTCAGTCCTTCAGGGGATATGCTCTCTATTCCCCGGCCAGCTCCCAAGTCAGCCCTATTAGAGACAACAGAAGCAGCCAACTGCCACAGACCAGCGAACTGGCCACGCTGATGTCACAGCTACAGTCTCTAGGCTGCGGATTGGCTGCGGTCCGAGTAGGGGTGGGTGCAGGGCATCTCAGCCAATCAACAGCGATGGACTTCGGAGTGACGTCATCTTCGTCCATCCTGCCTTTCTTCAGAACCCAGTAGAGGTTGTCCTTGAAGAAGTAGGCATCTCCTAGAATGAAAGAGAAATAAAACAATACAGTGATCCCGTGTTCGCAACACCGTGCACCGTGTTAAGAGCTTAGCAAAAGACACAACCTGGTTCTCCAATGCTGATGACAAGCAACAACCCATGGTTCCAACTACCGAAGGCCACGCCCTACCGTCGCCCCAGCTGATGATGTCATCCACGTGGGCGGGAACTCCTTTCCAAAGGGCAGTGTCCCGTGGATACCCGGCCTCCGGCTGCTGGACCCCCCGCTCGGACGTCACGGTCTCGTCGAACCTCCAGAAGTCGCCTCCGCCGAACAGGTATGTCTTCCCGTTGTGGGCCCAGATGAAGGCGGCGTCCACCTTGTCCACCGGCGTCCCCTCTCGGGTCCTCATCCCCCAGTCGGACAGGGGCCTGGGGTAGCCCTCCTTGGCCTGCGTGTCTCGGAACACCCAGTACTGAGAGCCTGGCCGGTCGGGGGAAGGGGTTTGAAAAGTCCGCAAAATGTTACACCTGCGCTGCCCAGCACGTGCCCCCCCCCACCAGCACGGCTCAAACACTCCTTCATCGACGCCAGGCCAGAATAGTCTTCCTCTGGACGTATTTGTCTATCAGATTCAACCGAACAACGGAAGAATAAGACGACATGACGCCCCCTCACATATGGGGTACATTTAAGAAGATACAACCTGATTATCCTGTTAAGGGGAACATTGAAATATTATCTACATTCGAAGCCTTCCTCGACATACAACTACGTTCCTGGTTTGCTTTCACGGCACATATTCACGTGGTTAAACGTTTCACCATCCTTACTTATTTTGTAGTGGCCTAGGAACTACCATTATCATTTAACATTATTGTTAGTATTGCAGTGGCCTACTCGTTAAAAATGGAAGACACAGAAGCTTATTTATATTTCTGGTCTTCAGCAACAATCAATCTATATTTTACAAATTCAAATTCAGTCCTGATTTTGATTTTACAACAAAGCTAAATCGAAGTCTTTACCAGTACAATATGGCAGTTCAGGAACCCTCCAAGGGTACCTGTACCCCCGGATGGGAATCACTGTCATAAAGTACATTGAAAACCTTTATTTACAACATTTAAAAAAAAGGTCCCCCTCACCGATGAAGAAGATGATGCTGCTGTCGCTCTTCCTCTCATACACAGCGTCGATCTTGTCGGCGTCTGCTGGGAGGCCCATCCAGAAGTTCTTGATGAGCGCTGGGTTCAGCGAGACCAAGGAACCGTCTCGAGAGGTTCTCCAGAAGTACCGCCCTGGAAGAGGGCAAAGAGCGTGACGGGAGATGTACATCATAGGCCTCACAGGGCTCCTGCTTCACCACCACGTTGGGATGTGGACGAGGCATTCCAAGCAATTCCAAATCATGCCCATTAGTGACATCACAAGTGGCACGGTCACCCAGATCTCTTCATGGATTGGTCCAAACCAGATTGCACAGATTGTCGGTCACACAGCTGATAGATCCATCAAACATCTGGGTGAACACTCCCACCTTTGAGGTCACCGCAGGATAGATCTTAGGGTGATTTAAGGGTACATGGGTGATGGAGAGGAGGGCCTAGCCTACACCTTACCTCGGAACAGGAAGACTTCCCCCCGGATGTTGGCCGTGGCGTCAAATTTCCCAGTACATCGGTCCAGGAATGACGGGTCTGAGCTGGAGGAATGAACACCGTTAGGGGATGATCCCAAAATAGGTTTGCGTCTGCAAAGTGCATTATTACAGACCAGCAGAGGCGGATACCTGTGGCGAGTTGAGCCAAGCATCATCATGTAAATTATCAATGTCCTCATCTGAACCGTCTCTTCCTCTGTACCAGACACTCTGCATGTATGTCCCTCACATATCTTGTTATTAATCAAGGATGTCTGTCTCTAAGTTGTTAGAGCCAACACGTTCCATTGTAACAATTCATCTAATTTGACTTAATCCTTAATGTGGTGGAAGGTTTGGCCCAATCCTTTCCGCATGTTTGACATAGCGGGTATCAAAACACAAACACGCATGTTGACATCATTGTTTGTGTATTGTTGCCGTGCCCAAGGGCTGCCCACGATGCAGTGGGCTACGCCCATGGTAACAGTTCTCATTGACGTGAGCCGACAGAAGCACTTCTGTGCGACGGTGAAATCACGCACCAATCCTGAGACTTTCAGACACGCCAACTTGAGGTTATTTGATGGTAAGATTGCAGAGGGTGAGGACCGAGGGGACTTTAACACACACACACACTTTATTTTTCGAAGGGAACACCTCTTAATTTGGAGATCAAGGTGATACTGTGACACTAAAATAAAGTTGTAGCTGATGTAGTTTTGTTTTATGTTCAGGCATGGCGATTGATTGCTGTAAGTGGCTGAGGAAAAACCCCGAAGCAGATGAGAGCACACTGAAATGGACTTCAGTCATAATTAAATACAAACTGGCCTATTTTTATGTTTACTATTTTTAAAAGCTATTAAGCTGCAGCTATACGTTTTATTTTATTTCAAAGTGGGCTACTTTTTATTTTATTAATTTTCCACAACTAAGGGAAGGACTCAAGCAGGCCTGCTTAGGCCTGCTTGGTTCATTAATTTAAACATAAGCCTGCTTGATTCTTTTATTTAAACATAAGCCTGCTCAGGCCTGCTTGATTCTTTTATTTCAAAGTAAGCCTGCTCAGGCCTGCTTGATTCTTTTATTTCAAAGTAAGCCTGCTCAGGCCTGCTTGAGTCTTTTATTTAAACGTAAGCCTGCTCAGGCCTGCTTGATCTTTTATTTCAAAGTAAGCCTGCTCAGGCCTGCGTTTTATTTTCTAATAAGAGTTTGGTGTTTTCCTTTTTTATAACAGGTAAAAACAGCCATAAAATGTCAAGCGTTTTTATTTTTGTAGTTCTATAATTTCCTAAATGCAACAAACTACAGGCTATTAGTTATTTTATATAGTATAACTGTATATAAAACTGTACAAAAATCGGGGTCAGATAGGTTTTGTGGCTCCAGATTAATTTTATTTGGTGGGAGACAGACCAAAATTAGCTCTTTTGATAGTGAAGGTTGCAGACCCCTTAGACTGGCGAAAACTAAATGGCTTCACTCTAGTAAACTCCTGGCCATGTTGCTGTAGCTTGACTTGTCCTTTCTCTGGGGGTACGTTTTAGTGTATTGAAGCTTCATTGCAGAGCAAATGGTAGCTCAGCTCACTACAGTTTATAAGCAGCTTGTTCAACACTGCAGCGCAAAAGGGACAGTGCAGGTAAAAAGAGCAAATAGTCAAATTCCCCAGACACACCAACTTCCACAGCGGTGTGAGCAACAGGCCCAACGTCAACGCTGCTTGGCCTGCTGTAAGTACAGCAAACGCCCGGGTCAAACATAGTGCCCTGTGGATCAAACACGCAGACAGCTCCGGTAGCGGTGTGGAAGTAGAGTGTAACGTACAGTGTTGGCACACTTTGTTGGCTGACTCGGATAAGGTATCGCTGTTGAGAGTGGAAGTGTGTAATGGATACGGAAATACACACGCAAGTGAAACACTTTGTGTCCTTCCATCGGGAAGAAGGTTACTGAAGGTAACAGCATCAGCACATCGGCTCCAGATAATGTGAAAACAATTACTGCTTAAAGTGACGCTATTGGCCTACTCATTAAAAACGTTGAACAGCGTAAAAGGATTGGGCTGATGCACACGTTTACCACTGTGTTTGGTCGTTCCCTCTTTTGATGTTGTCGCCATTTAGCGCAAATATAAAAGGGCAGTTCCTGTCGTTCTCGAGCCGGTTGTTTAGCCACCCAAATCGCGATATGTGAGTGAGTGCCACACCTGGCGTTCACCACCACGACCACAGCTCCTGTGTCTTTCACATCGAGAGTGGGTGCCAATGCTTTGTATTCCCATGAACCTTTTCGCCAAGGACAAACAGGCACTCAGAACACTGATCTTGGGTCTGCTGCTCTCATGCGCCAGGCCCGGGTGGCAGACTACCCCAGTGTCGTCCAGGAACAGCTGCTACTTACTGCTGCGTTGGCCTGGGCGGAGGGGGTCTGGGCAGATCGGGGAGGTTGGGGTCACCATTAGGGTACGTTGGTTCACCATGGCTGGCACCTGGACGGCAATGGAGGGGAAATGGGGGGGGGGGGGGGTTTCTGGTCAGAAAACAAGGAAGGAAAAGACTTGTGCCGACATTGCATGCGTGTTGCATAGATGAAACGTCTTTCACAGCAAGCAACCGCATGCAGCGGTTCTGCTAGGCTAGTCAGAGCACGGGTCAAAAGAAAGTTTTAGAAGTTTGAGCCCTATTTTCAACCTCAAACCAGGCCATAATGAAATGTTACTTCCTGTGGTTAGTGACGGAATGCCAATGATGGGTAGGACACATACTACAGACTATAGTCAAAGCAGTTTAGCTTAAACTTGAAGCGTAGGTGAACCCGTGCATCTATTAAAAACCAAGGCAGCGGCTCACTCCCTCAGGTGCAATAGCGCCACGTCAATGCATCTTTCTCTATAAAAGTGCTTGTTCTTGCCACTGACTAAGGCTAAGTTTGACATCATACTAGCCTGGCAACATTATGGAAAGGATCCCTGTAGAGAGAACAACTTTTAGGTTTCCTTTCCGCTTGATGTGGTCGGTTATTGTGTTTGACCAGGACTCGCTCGAGGAGAAGTCCCGCTCTGAAATCTTTTCTAACCCGTACATCGTGAACAGTTCACCTGTCGAACCCGATGAGCCTCCACCACACCTGGCAAACGTTCTGCTCACCAAACCAGACGAACAGCGTTCAGGGTTCGAGTCGGGGTCAGAACCGCACTCACCGTACAGCTCCTGGATGGCCTGCCGGTCGTCCGCGGGGAGGAGGTAGGCGGTGACGTCCCCCGCAGGGCCCTGGTAGTACGGCTTCATGATGGACACGAGAGAGGACGAATGGGAGAGCCCCAGGGAGTGGCCAAACTCATGCACTGCCACGGTGAAGAGGTCGATGTCGCGGTCAGACCCTGCAGGGAGCACCTTAGTGTTTAACTTCTTTGGGCTGCTTAGGCCTTCTCCAATACCCCAACAAGAAACTCTTTCACCCCAAGGTGCAAGTTTGATAGGCCATCAGTCAAATTAGTCTTCCAGCCAGTTCAGGGTGTTTAATAATGGCACTACAGCTGGGTCACTGGCTGGGGCAACATCCAGGAAGGAGGTGAGGTAACATGTATCATGAATATTAGACACCCTCTCTTTGGCTCTTAGAAGTAAAACATTTTATGACGTGATGTTCAAATCATCATTGAAGTCCACATTCATCTATTGAGCCGTCCACTCATCTTTTGATGATCCATCCATCCATCATTCTGTCATTCAATCTCTCCCTCCATCCCTCCGCTACCTGAGTAACCCCAGGGCTCGTCCTGATCAAAGTGCGTGTCCCCAGCCATGGGGTCCGTCCCCGGGAAGAAGGCATGAGCCAGGGTGCCCCCCTGGCCGTCGAAGGGGTACCCGTCGTCGTGGAGCGAGCCGACGAAGGACACCCTGATGTCTCCCTCCCCCTGGTGGAGGCGTGTGAAGGTTAGGGGCGTGATGGAGCTCCAGGCCTTGAAGGCGTGCTCCAGGAGGATGTCCACCTGCCCCCCAGGCACAGATGCAGCTGACGGGTAACTGTGGACGCTGCAAAGGAGAGGGACAAGCGATGATGATTGGATGATGGGTTCTATGGATGGAATGGTGGATGAACTTTGTGTTTGCCTGGCAGTTCGAGCTGATCTATTGATCAAGGTTGAATCGGTCAAAGCATATTTTTATACTAGTGGCGAGCGGTGACTTTTGACGTCACACACACACTCTCTCTCACACACACACGCACGCGCGTCTTCAATCAGCGTGCCGCAAATGAGTCACGTGGTTCCACCATTGTAATTTGTATTACGCATTATCCAGAGTCTTTGTAAAACAGTAATCTGGCAAGTCAGGTTTCAATTATTGCTAATGGCTTGGTTTTATATTTAGAAATGTTGTTCATATTGTGTGCAATGCACTGTACTGCGGCTGCCGCGTGTCAGGGCTGCGTTGCAAGTTTCTTTATGAATCGGCCTTGTTTATTCATTCGTTGTGTGTATTGTTTTGGTGTTCTGACACAGATTAATATAAAGTGTATGAATTAATTAACAGACTGTTTTGTTTGGCATTTGTTTATATCACATTTTAGACGTTTTCGGGTCCGACTGTTTGACACCTCTGTTGGGGATTCTTTCGGCCCGATGACGACCTCTATTTACTTACAGGGGAACGTCAGGATAATGAGGTAAATGACCACTAGGGGGTAGTGTTGAGCTGGGCATGAGCTGTGTCACATGCGTAAAAGCTGAGTCAAATTAGCTTTTCACCCTTCCAACTGCAGTCTTAACCGTTCAAAAATGATATATTTGACAAATAATAATAAAAAATATTACAATGTTTTAACACAATTAATGTATGTTAATGAAAAAACTAAAAATTATGTGAATCAAAATGATCTCGTCTTTCTAAATGCATGGGCAGTTAATATCGACCACGCGCCACTGTTTTATACAATCATTGCACATCACACATGCAACATGCATTTTACAACACACTTGTGTTTTCCTACGTTTCCATCTGGTAGTCTATTCATCCATCCATCGTCCAACCTTCCGTCCATCGATACACCCATCCATCAATTAATCCATCCATCAATTGATCCATGCATTCATCCACACATTCATCATCCATCCATCAATCAAACCATCTATTTAACCATCCATCCATACTGTATGTTGATCCATCCATCTGTCTGTCTTTCTGCCTGTCTGATAGACCGACAGACCGTCTGTCCATCTGTCTGTCTGCCTGTCCATCTGTGTGTGTGTGTGTGTGTGTGTGTGTGTGTGTGTGTGTGTGTGTGTGTGTGTGTGTGTGCGTGTCTGAGTATGTCTGTGCGTGCGTGCGTGCGTGCACCTCCATGTCAGGTCATTCTTGTCCCACTGAAGACCAGACAGGGCATATCGTCTCCTCCTCTTCCTCTTCTTCAGCATGTCCTCTCGGCCCACGATGTCTGGCAGGGAGCAGCGGGGCGTGGCCATGAGCTTCAGCGTGTCTGCGTCTGTGGGAGAACACGCCACACACACATGTTGAGCTGTCCGGGACCTCTGCGTCTGGAGGAGCCCAGAGAAGGGGGGGCTGCCACACTCCGCCTAGGTGGGGTTTCTAGTTTTCTGGACGCAGGGTGCTGGTGTTGAAGCCGGTTTCTTGTAAGGTTTCCTGATAAAGAGACATGACCTGATGCTCCATGTTCCCATGCAGGACATCTCTCCCTGAGTGTGTGTGGCGACGGCTGGTTTAACCTGTTGCACACTGATTACTCAATGTGCAACAGGTGTGCAGCCCCACCCAGCCCCAGAGTCCAGTCAGACTCGGGCCAGGTGAGGCTGCTTGAACCAGCCGTCATCCACAGGGGGGACTGTGGCTCTGTGGACCTTATTAGAAGAAAGATGAGTTAGTGGCTGAGTAAATGTTGTGAATGACCAACTCAACTGTCTTTTCATTGGGCGCTCTAAGCCAAGCCCCCTCCTATCTCCATATTAAAGACACATCACCCCCACATAGATGCATGCGGAACTACATGGGACATATGTGTGGACCTATAGAATACACATGTACAACACATAAGTCATATGCCAGACATGTACAACCACACCATACATGCTGTATGTGGTATTCCAGGAAACAGGACATATATTTGGCATGAGAGGAACCCGTTTGTCCTGCGTTTTCAAAAACGACCCCCCCCCCCCCCCCCCTTAAGAGGCCCCTAGACTTAAGAGGCCCCTAGACTTAAGAGGCCCCTAGACCTCACCCAGCCGCCCGCTCTCTGCGATCCCTCCGAAGCGCTGCATGACGCGGATGGCCTCCTCGATGCCCTCCTTGGTCTGCAGTTTGCTGGTGCGAGGGTCCGGTGGTGGGAGGTAACCATATCTGCTCAACCAATCCTGAAGGGGGGGGGGGGACAGAGGACACGACTCAGGGACAGGTCATCTCCGATTGCTGCAGATGTTCTGCAGATGTTGTGCGTCTGGGTGGCGGACACCTCATTGCGTGGAGTCTGAGACGTGACTCATTTGCGAGGCGCCACACCAACTGCAATTGGTCAGGACGTTGAGGACGTGGAAAGACAGATGGGTTTGAATGGAAACGCCTTGGAGGGCAAAGCTGCTTCTTGATCATAGTGGATTATGTTACCAACGGGTGTGAGTTTGATTGGTCATTAAAAGCCCTTTCAAAAGGACGACCAATCAGGTGGTTAGGTGGTGAAATAGGGCCCCTATAGTAAGGCCCTAAAGAAAAATCAAGGCGATATGCCAAGCCGTCACTTTTCACTAATCACAGTTGAATCATCTTTAATTGTTAGATGACACCTTCTATACCTATAAGCTCTTCACAGAACCAGGATGCCTTAACCCAGTGGTTTTACCCCCTGCCTTCAGGATTTGAGGGATGACACAGACTGATTTTGCAGTCTTGGTTCATGAAGGTATAAATATAAATAAGAAATTATTTGTGCTGACAGATGGACGTTATGGGTAGGGTTTCCATGACAGGGAATATTCCCTGTCATGGACCCAGCGATCCCAGTGAGTCAGACTGCAAATGTGAACATTAACCATCGGTCCAATCAATATTTAATGCTGGATCCCTGATGTCACGGCCTGATGGGGTCTGCTCTGTAGACATTACTAGTAGATATTCTTTTCTTTGATATTATATGACATAAATCTTCTGCAGAATTCTATGTTCACTAGGCTAATAGTCAATATAACGTAAAGAGAAAATTCACAACATATCAATGTCATTTTTATATAGGCCTCAACATATGTGGACATTAACTTTAATGGCACTTAATAATCCAAATACATAGGCCTAATCTTAATTTTAATTATCGAATTTCGATATTTTTGGTGATCTAAAGATGGGCATATCTTAAATTTGAACACGTGATAAATGTCACAATTTGTTTATTACTATGACAGGGAAGATTTTGTTTATTTCCTCAGAGTTGCATATTCATAGCCTGTATCTTTTTCGGTGTAGCCTATTTTGCTGCAGTTTCTTACTTCCTAACCCTCGTACACTCGTGTAACCCCATTACGAAATAAAACTGGCAGTTTCCTTAAACGATAAGGTTAAAAGAAAAATCCGTTATGACAGTCATACCACAGACAGGATAAGCAGGGTGTGAGCTCAACGACTGCAGAGGATGGTGAAAAGCCATGGCATATGTAGCACGCACCCGCATCTCAGATTGAAAAAGAACATAAATTAAGCAAGATTTGATTTTACGCGCATTGACCAAACTCTGTAAAATAAAACTACCTCGGGCTAATTTATATCCTATATAACGTTGAATTTTAGCCTGAGTCCACTAACGGTGAAATAAGCCTATAATTAATCACAATTAGCAATTAATTTAGGCTTATACAACAAGATTGCAACGGTGTTACTAGGCCAATGTGTATATGTTATAGGCATATTGTTCTAATGCTGCAATTGCCTTAATATTTAATCAGATTTGGCAAAAGAAAAAGTAATAACATAAATCAAACGAAAACAAATTTGTATTGTAGATAGAATATGCAATTTCAACGCCCGTAGTGATGGAAAAAAACCGTGCACGTTCTATTATCTAGCCTATTTTGAGCTCTTTGTTGGTGGATAATAGGAGTTGGGACCACTCACCACCCCCCGGCTGTACTGGTCCGGCATTGGAGACGCGCTTCCCGGTAATGGAACGGCGGAAAAAAACATCAACAACACGACTCTAAACTCCATCGTCACACAACACTGGTCATGCTTCAGCGAAGCTCAAGTGTCGACTTGGTGTTGTAATGCTTTTACTACAGGAGAAACAAGTGAACGGTTTCGAAACCTATACCGTCTTCCTTCCCGCTTTGGACAAGGAAGGGTTGATCGATATATGCGCTCTCTCTGACTATCTCTCTCTCTCTCCTTCTCTCACTATCTCTCCCTCCCTCCCTCCCTCTCTCTCTCTCTCTGTATATCTGTATATCTGTATGTCTCTCTCTCTCTCTCGCTCTCGCTCTCGCTCTCGCTCTCTCTCTCTCTCTCTCTCTCTCTCTCTCTCTCTCTCTCTCTCTCTCTCTCTCTCTCTCTCTCTCGTCATACTACAAGTCTACAAGATATAGCAATAATGCGGTCTGTTTCAATATGTCCAAAGAAGGACTTGTTTCGCGTGTGTGGGGCTTTGACAGTTTGTTTCTATAGTCTCCATATTGGGTCCCAAGCTGTCTCTGCTCCCTCAGCTGTCAGTAGGACATATTGGTGATAAACCTTATGTTGGATTGTGTGAATGACAACCCCCCCCCTCCAGCCCCGGACCACCATCTGTCTGGCTGTGAGTGGCCGTCGCCATCACAGGAAGTGGATGAGGCCTAATGGACACACGCGCACACACACGCGCGCACACACACGCGCGCACACACACACGCACCAGTTGGTCAGCAATCTTAGTGAAAACTGTTTATTATACTCATTAATCATATTCACCTACATATACATTTATATATATATATATATATATATATATATATATATATACTGTATATATATATATATATATATACATTATATTGCCAAAGGTTTTGGGACTTTACATGCACATTAATATGGAGTCTACCCACCCTTTGCAGCTATAACAGCTTCAACTCTTCTGGGAAGGCTTTCCACAAGGTTGAGGAGTGTGTTTATGGGAATTTTTTCTTGAAGCGCATTGGAGCCATCCCCAAACTGTTCCCGCCAAATTGGGAGCATGACATTTTCCAAAATGTCTTGGTATGCTGAAGCATTAACAGTTCCTTTCACTGGAACTAAGGGGCCAAGCCCAACCCCTGAAAAACAACCTTACACCATAATCCCCCCTCCACCAAACTTTACACTTGGCACAATGCAGCCAGGCAAGTACCGTTCTCCTGGCAACCGCCAAACCCAGACTCGTCCATCGGATTGCCAGACAGAGAAGCGTGATTCGTCACTCCAGAGAACACGTCTCCACTGCTCTAGAGTCCAGTGGAGGCGTGCTTTACACCACTGCATCCGACGCTTTGCATTGCACTTGGTGATGTAAGGCTTGGATGCAGCTGTTCGGCCATGGAAACCCATTCCATGAAGCTCTCTACGCACTGTTCTTGAGCTAATCTGAAGGCCACACGGAGTTTGGAGGTCTGTAGCTGTTGACTCTGCAGAAAGTTGCCGACTTCTGCGCACTGTGTGCCTCAGCATGCGTTGACCCCGTTCTGGGATTTTACGTGGCCTACCACTTCCTGGCTGAGTTTCTGTTGTTCCCAATTGCTTCCACTTTGTTATAATACCACGAACAGTTGACCGTGGAATATTTAGTAGTGAGGAAATTTCACGAATGGTCTTATTGCACAGGTGGCCACCTATCACGGTACCACGCTTGAAGTCACTGAGCTCCTGAGAGCGACCCATTCCTTCACAAATGTTTGTAGAAGCAGTCTGCATGCCTAGGTGCTTGATTTTATACACCTGTGGCCATGGAAGTGTTTGGAACACCTGAATTCAATGATTCGGAGGGGTGTCCCAATACTTTTGGCAATATAGTGTATATATATATATACACTTTTGTTTTTTCTTATGTATTTTGGGGTTTGTTTGGGTCCATGTTGGTATATTACTCAGAGATGTGACTCATGCTTACAGTCTGTCTAAATCGTCTGCTAAAAGTGGCAGGTGTTTCTGGTGCACATCTGCTTTGACTTGAAAGTAGTGACTCACCATCTGTGTGGACAGGTAATGAGAGCATGCCTCTCGCCCTCAGCAAGCTGTTCTCACGGTGTTTTCAGTTTGCCACATCCAGTGACAAACTGCTGGTCCATCGACATTTGGGTTTTCCATTGTGCTCGAATCTCTAACAGAACACTCAGCAAAGAGCGGGGAGTGAACCAAAACACAAGCTGACCTAAGAACTGACAGATTAGGGGCCAGACAAGAATACAGGTGAACCGAAAGAGTAATCAACACAGTCTACACATCTACAACAATGCACCAGGTTGGGCACGATCATGGCAATAAGGGTTGTCCGCACCATTTCTGACTGGACCTTAGTTTCCAGGTTGTGGTGTGAGGCGTAGGGGGTCTTTAGCTGGTACAGCCTAAAACAGACCACCCTGCCCCCACGTGTACACTAATATTTAGTCTCACGGTTTATTTTCACACCTTTTCTATTTATGTCATTCTCAACGTTGACGATGCTTCACGCGCCCACAACTGTTTCAATATAGCAAGAGCAGAGCAAGAGACATGAGTGACATCATTTCATTTTTAGAGAAGCAGTGGGAGAGTGCTTTGTCCAGGCATGCCAGATGTACCATCATAATCATATTTATATGATAATTTTGCTCTCTGTGTGATGTACGCTCAATAATGCCCAAAGTCCCATAATGTACGATAAGTTGATTATTTTGTGACACTTAGTATTAATATTTGTAATCAGTTTGGGCTCTCTCATTTTAATTCATTTCCGGACACGATCAGGATAGTGAAATATGGTTCCTATGTCTGTGTTTCAGCATCATGTGATGGTTTCCAGCCAATCATGCTGGTTGTGATAATGACCATGACTCATAAGCACAATGTCCAGATGCTGAGCAAGACGCAACCCGTGCTATCATTTCCTAGTGCGGCCTTTAGTTTATGGAACAGCTTTTGTTTTCAATGTTCGGACATTCTAATAAGTGACTGCCCCCTTCCAAGCGTCATATAGCGCAGCAATTCGTCTTATTAGCAATGAGCAATCATTGTTATAATAATTAAAAATAATAGGCCCCAATGTGGCCTATCAACAATTACGTGAAATTACATATTCACGGCCATTTGTTCTCTTCCATAAAACGCGCGCAGTTAATTTCCCTCCAAATAGGGCCATTCTCATCCTCCACAATATTTGCCATCTGACAACGCGAGTCCACCGTGCGGGGTCTATGTGACACACTATGTACAGAATCATTACAGACCCACTTCCTCTTCGAGTGCTGAGTTCTGAAGAAAAACCTCCTACGTGTCACATTTCCACCTTCCCCTCCTCCTCCCCTGAGGGTTGAAGTACGTTGAGCACATTAGAGGAGAGATGATCCCACAGAGCCCCCTAACCCTCCGCTACAGCACGGCTGATTTAGACTTGTTATGGGCAGTAATACATACTCCTGATTTGGGTTGCTAATATCATTTCTGCTATTTATTTTTGATTTGCTTTAATATTATTGTTATAATGTATTATTGTTTATATGATTTGTTTTATTATTGATTAATTGTTCCCCATGATGCAAGTTCTCGATCCATTTCTAACTATAATTAGGAGTCTCTGTGTGTCTGTCTGGGTCAGGGTCCTTCAGTACAATCCGTTTCCGTCCAAAACCAACAGCGCCTAATCGATAAAACAGGCCGACTTTCAGGCCCATTTAAGGATATAGCCTGACTACGCCCACGCCCTGACCACTAACACCCAGGTAAATACTCACATCCTCCCACTATTAGACAGAAACGAGCCCAAAAGAGGGCACACAGGTTGGTTCACTCATGAAAGTCAAGTATGAGTGAACCAATATCAAAATCGTCCTTGGACGCCCTCTTGGCTCCCGGCTGTGAATTTGACGAGCCGTCCGATCAACACGGAGGTTAAGCGTCGCGCACAAAATCAGGGAACCGTTTCAGAAACAGTGCCATGGAGACGCCACATGAAACGCCCGGTTTTCCGAATACTCCGCTGTCTACGAGTGTCACATCCGTGCGCTCGCTTTAACCGTTGCGATTTGACCGTAATACGTTCGCCCGTCCATCTCATCATAAACCCAACCTTATATGTCTAGGGTCAAACCTGTCTAAACCATGGGAGGGAAGGGTTGACCCCTGACAGACAGCTGGTGGGGATGAAATATAAGTATGTAAAAAAAAACATATTATATATATATATATATATATGGCAACTCTTTGTCCTTCCACACATTTTTATTCTCATTAAAGGGGCCTTGACAGGTTTAGCGTTGGAAGTGAATCAGCACAGTTGAGAAACACGCAGAAGAAGGCAGAATAACCACACGTCAAGCAGTGTACAAACATAGTCAGCGATAGACATGTCCTCAGACAGGAAGGAAGGGGGATGCACACAAAACATTTCACAGTGACATCTTTCACTGTGATCTGTGAAAGATGTGGAGCAGAGGTGGATAAATCCCCTATTACAAACGTTCATTTCCTCATAACCTTGTCGTTGTCGCCCATCTTGTTGTATTTTATTTGGTCAGCTGGTTAAAACGGGTTAAAACAGGTTAAAACAGTTTCACAGTTGGTGGCATTTTGTTTTCACAGTGTTCACCTTTTATTGGACGTAAGAGGTTATTGTGCTTGATTGTCATTGGCTAATGGATATGTACTCCCTGACTTCCTCACTCAAATGATCAATATCCTTGCTAAACTGCATTCTTCTCTACAATAACGGCAGATATTGAGATGCCTTCGTCGTCACCATACATTAATCTCTATGGAAAGATATGCAGGGTCAGGTCCAACAGGCTGCAGGAGGGCTTCACACGACGGCACGCACACTAAAGCTGCTATCTTTATGCTTTTCCACCATTATCATAAGAGCCAAAACAACTGGTTCCTTCCTTCTGGAACTGGTAGAGAAGAACCAAGATGGCCGGCCTGAACCCCTTTTATGGAACCCTCCTGTTGCCTCGGGTAATGACCCGGATGTGGACCAGGGCCGGGTTGGCCAGGGTGGACCAGACCTCTCCCTACATGTAAACGTTGAATGTGGACCACTGAACTGTAGCTTGATTCCTCGCGCCCTCGTTCTCGTGTCCATGATCCCCCCACGAGTCCATTCGTGCCCCCGTGTGTCTCCCGAGGCTCACTGGAGGCGCGCCCAGTACTGACCCAGATCCTGACTCAGGCCCTGGGGGTCCGAACCCGGAACCTGCACCGGGACCGAGACCCCAGGGGATATGAGCCCTGAGGGGGGGGGGGGGGGGGGGGGGGGGGGGGGGGGAAGAGAGAGAGAGAGAGAGAGAGAGAGAGAGAGAGGAGAATGACATGGAGAGAGGGGGTGTATTGGAGACAGAGAGAGAGAGAGAGAGAGAGAGAGATCAACGTCTGGACGGTTCACAAATAATATATCGTGTTGTGATTTTACTTTGGCAGACAGACAGAAGAACAGACAGACGGACAGACAGACAGACAGACAGACAGAAAGGAGGACACAGACAGACAGACAGACAGACAGACAGACAGACAGACCTGTGTTGGTGTTAGCGCTGGACGCCTGCATGTGAGCGGAGGAGTAGAGGGAGTCAAAGGAGCGGGGGGGAGAGGGGAGCATGCAGGAGTAGGAGGAGACCGCAGGGGAAGGAAGAGCCTGAAAGAGAGGAGAAAGGAGCAGGAGGGAGGGAGGAGTGAGGGAGGAGGAGAGGAGAGGAGGAGTGACGGAGGAGGAGAGGAGAGGAGGAGTGAGGGAGGAGGAGAGGAGAGGAGGAGCGACGGAGGAGGAGGAGGAGAGGGAAGAGGAGGTGGAGGGGAGAGAAAAGAAGAGAGGAGGAGGGAGGTAGAGGAGGGGGGAAGGGAAGAGAGAATATTAAAGGAGAGAATAACTTCATATGTCCACAGAATGTGACATGACTATGACATGGAAATGTGTAGCTCAAGTGGTAAAGAAAAGCATGAACACTGCCATTGTTAGAGGTTCGAGTCCCACTGGGGCCACCTTTGCTAAGTATTTTAAGACGCTTTGGATTGAAGCATCTTAAAATATTGTCAGTGCATACGTTCACCGACACATGATATTCTTTCAATAACATGTTGCTGACTGAACACTAGAGAGTAGCAGAGTACCGTAGCTGGAAATGCCAGCCAATATTAACGTCGTCCCTTAGCCTGGCATCGCCAGACGAATTGCAACGTGCAATTATCAGGGCAAATTAAACATGAACTCGCGAGATTGGTCTGGTTCCCATGCGTTTTCGTTCCCACGCGTTCAGAAATAGAATCGAGAACACGAAACTGCAACCGACAGTAGAGTTAAGTCATGCGGACTTTTATGATTCAAAGAAATTCATCTGGTTTCATGGAAAAATGCTTCGTATGAAATATTTCAATCTTTTGATTGCAATAAGGAGTTTAAAGATCTTGCCCTGGTAGTATCACATCTCAACGTAATTTGACCAAGGAAATTCTGAATTTTGCCAAATACCGTCATAGTTCAGATGACATTATATCGTGTGTGCATTTGTGCGTGTGCGTGTGTGTGTGTGTGCGTGTGCGTGTGCGTGCGTCCTACCTGGACTGCAGAGGAGAAAACAGACAAAGAACTGTAACTAGACAGGGATGAGTCAGCCTGACTTAACATGGGCCCTAAAGAGGGAGAGAGAACGGGGATTTGTCCTTTGATTCATTTTTAGACTGCTTTTGCAATGCTAGTATACATTTTCCATGCCATTAAAGCACAAACGCGCGCGCACACACACACCTGGGTTGTTGGTGTGTTGCTGGTGGTAAATGGGCGTGTTAAAGGAAGTGGTCAGAGGTGCTTGGCTCTGAGAACAGGAAGTCGCCCCACCTGACCTCTTCTGACTGCGAAGCTTCTCCTCCCGCCTCCACTTGGCTCTGCGGTTGGAGAACCACACCTGCCAATCAAAGACATGCTTCGTTAGAGAAGACGGGGGTTGAGAGGTCAGAGGTTATTACAGTTAAGCGTTTGATTAGTTTTTTCGTTTGGACTTTTATGTATGTTTTACTGGACACAACAACAATATAAAATAAAATGTAGATATACATTTAATATAAATGTATTAACATATATATCTACAATACTAGGCTTATGTATGAAATTAATTGACAAAGATGAACAAATGAATACATTTTCTCTTTTATTTTAGTTGGTTTGCAAACACACAATATAGTACAGTTATCCTTATTTTTAAAAGCCTAATTTTTATTTTTATTTCCGTTAATGTTTTTCTACTCCTTGTTTTCGTTGTTTCTTTGTTTTCATTAACCTTGGTCAGAGGTAAGGCTTTAATACCACAGCGCCCCCTACCTGTATCCTGGCCTCCGGGAGGTCAGCATTAACCTTGGTCAGAGGTAAGGCTTTAATACCACAGCGCCCCCTACCTGTATCCTGGCCTCCGGGAGGTCAGCATTAACCTTGGTCAGAGGTAAGGCTTTAATACCACAGCGCCCCCTACCTGTATCCTGGCCTCCGGGAGGTCAACATTAACCTTGGTCAGAGGTAAGGCTTTAATACCACAGCGCCCCCTACCTGTATCCTGGCCTCCGGGAGGTCGATCTTGTTGGCCAGCCGCTCCCTGGCGAAGACATCGGGGTAGTGGGTCCTCTCAAACTCTGTGGATCAGGAGGACTTCGTGTCACTCATAAAGAAACAAAACCTAGCCTCTTGTACTGGGCAGCTCCCAGTGTCCACCAGTAGAAGAATGTGGTTGTACTGGGCAGCTCCCAGTGTCCACCAGTAGAAGAATGTGGTTGTACTGGGCAGCTCCCAGTGTCCAGCAGTTGAAGAATGTGGTTGTACTGGGCAGCTCCCAGTGTCCACCAGTAGAAGAATGTGGTTGCACTCGCACTTTGAATAAAGCACTGAACTTACCGATCATCATCGATATGCTTACGTCATCCACGGCCTAGTAAGACATCGGAGCATCTGAAGTTGACTTTGTCTAACTCATCTTGTTGTCTCCTTCGTCTGCCCACTGGGGACATTATAGATTTACTACATTTTGGCGGCTCAAAGTGACCACCAGTAGTAAACTGTGGTTGTGCTGGTCAGCTCCCAGTGTCCACCAGTAGAAGACTGGTTGTACTGGGCAGCTCCCAGTGTCCACCAGTGGAAGCTCCGCTTGAGGTGGAGCTCTCCTTCCATGGTTTCCTCTCATCACACAGACAATAGTCTTCATATCAGCTCTACCTTCACTCTAAACATCATCAGACTATGATTGCTTAGACGTTTGCCTCCAACTGCCTTTTAAATATTTATCTATGGCCCTTAGTTTAAATGATTTATACCATGGGACGGTCGTAACTCTAAAATAAAAGTTGAGCGTCAAGGCCTTCTGCCTGATCCTTTTTAAGTAGTTCAATGCTCACTTTGGTAAGTCTTGCATCAGAGCAATGGATTTTCACATTAAAAGCACGCCAAACACGTAGCATTTTGTCCACTTGTAGTTGAAGCAAGGTGAACTGAACGTTTCACACGGCCTCTCTCATAGGTGCAGATTGGTTTAGTGTTTTATTCTGGAGTGGTAGTTGTAGTCTGGTTCTTCTGGCTCAACGTCTGGTCTCTCTTAGTCACCTGCCCTACGAGTTCAGACAGAGCTCTTCTGCTTTGTATCATCTCACTAACCTTCACTCGCTCTGACACGCAACAGTAAAAATACACACTTTGAAACACACTTTTATCTTGGCATCACATGACCACATTGGCTTTATATTTGCGTACCGGACACCTTTTTTTTTTTACCCCTGTTAATAGTGAAATATAAATGTATATATTTTTTTATTTTTTATTCTATTCTTTATTGTTCTTGGCCCAATAGCCGGCATTATACTCTGTTCACAGAGGTGTATTTATATATCTTGTTATTATTATTGTTATTCTGCCTTGACTTGCACTGTTTCTATTTCTGTTATTTGCTGCTGTAAAACCTGAATGAAGTTATCTTATCTTAAGTGATTAAGAAACTCGGTTACTTTGTGGTCTGCTGATCACGTTGAGTTGAAGAGTTTAATTATTCTTAGCGTGCAGCAGCGCCGCGATGTCAAACCAACCGCGCTCCAACGACACATTGAGCGAACATCGCTGTAATTGGCCCGTCCTGGCTGTCTTGCGGAGTCACATGGTGGGTCTGTGTTTACGTATAGGATACAGAAACACAGTGTGCTTGAGCTGGGATGGGCGGTGTGGCTGTCTGTGTGTCTTTGGGTTTTTTGGATGTGTATCTTCTTTGTGTTTGTGTTTTCGTGTATGTTTCATTCTGTTTGTGTGTGTGTTATGTGTGTGTTTAGTTATGTGTGTGAGAGAATCATTGTGTGTGTGTTTCATTCTGTGTGTGTGTGTTTCATTCTGTGTGTGTGTGTTTCATTCTGTGTGTGTGTGTTTCATTCTGTGTGTGTGAGAGAGAGAGAGAGAGAGAGAGAGAGAGAGAGTATCATTGTGTGTGTGTGTGTGTGTGTGTGTGTGTGTACCGCGTGCATGTGTGTGTCTGACCTTTCTCCAGAGCCTCTATCTGTTCCTGGGTGAAGCTGGTTCTGTTTCTCTGTAGCTTCCTCTTCAGCTGCAGACGGAGAGGAGAGTCTCCTCCTTCCTCCTTCTCTCCTCCTCTTCCTGGGCCACCATCGCCGGCCGGCCCGCTGTCCTCATCCAGCAAGCAGCCGTCGGAGGCTATGGAGACCCAGAAGCACCCCACTGTCAGCACCCCTCCATCAGCACCCCTCCATCAGCACCCCAGTGCTCTCCCACCCCGATATCCCTGGTCCCGACTGCTCGGCTTGAAGTATGGACTGATACTGTTCTGATAATCAAACCAAAACCGATCCGATTCCAATCTGAATCAGAACAAAACCCACGCTGAGCTGTACAGACCACTAACTACACACAGCCCAGCAACAACTGCTGGTTGGTCCAATAACAATATCCTCCCTTCTCCTGTGAGGTCACTGTCATGCTTCCTGGTCTGGTACGGTTGACGGATGGTTAAAATCTGATTTTATTATTAGAGCTACAAATGGACTGATTCTATTCTGATCTATTCAAACATCGTGATAATAATATCATTCTTTGATATCCACCAGTTCTGGTTTGGACTGGTGTGCCACTCGCTTAACACTAGAAGGATCACCAGAACACCACTGGAACAATCACCAGAACACCTCTAACATCACTGGAACAATCACCAGAACACCTCTAACATCACTGGAACAATCACCAGAACACCTCTAACACCACTGGAACAATCACCAGAACACCTCTAACATCACTGGAACAATCACCAGAACACCTCTAACATCACTGGAACAATCACCAGAACACCTCTAACATCACTGGAACAATCACCAGAACACCTCTAACACCACTGGAACAATCACCAGAACACCTCTAACACCACTGGAACAATCACCAGAACACCTCTAACACCACTGGAACAATCACCAGAACACCTCTAACATCACTGGAACAATCACCAGAACACCTCTAACATCACTGGAACAATCACCAGAACACCTCTAACATCACTGGAACAATCACCAGAACACCTCTAACACCACTGGAACAATCACCAGAACACCTCTAACATCACTGGAACAATCACCAGAACACCTCTAACATCACTGGAACAATCACCAGAACACCTCTAACACCACTGGAACAATCACCAGAACACCTCTAACACCACTGGAACAATCACCAGAACACCTCTAACACCACTGGAACAATCACTAGAACATTTCTGACACCCGTAGAACATCACTAACACTAGAACAATCACAAGAACATCTCCAATATCACTAGAACATTTCAGCATTAGAAATGCCGTCTCTGTTTGAGTGCGTTGCTCAGCCACTAGCCAGCGCCTCTGCACCCCATGAACACTATAAATGTTACATTTTCTAACAATTGACCTTTGCTTTAGCGGTGGGTTGCTTGTATTATGTCTGCTATGGCACCCATAGCACCCCTAACCATCCCTGGAGGAGGGATCCCTCACTCTGCCTGCCTCCACACAATCTGTTCCCTAGAACGTCTCTAACATCACGGGAATGTTTCTATCTCTGTGTACACTGTGATCCAGCGTCACAATCTTGGAGGACAGAATTACAACCAAAACCCATCTCTAGCATCACTAGAACAATGCTAGAACATCCCTAAAACATCTCTAACATCTCTATCTCTGTGTACACTGTGATCGAGCCTCACAATCTCAGAGGGCACATGCCAGAAGTACAACCCAAACACAAAATACAATAATACGTGCATATCCTGGGTTTCCTTCACGGTATTCAGGGTCAAAATATCGATGCAAACACCGATAAGTAAGGAAGGTATAGTGAGGATCCCTTACTGTACCTTAATCCTTACCTTAATTACAGTAAGGCAAAACTTAACTACAACAATTCATAAGGTCAGTTTGGCCAGCAAATACGATAGCGAATGCAATCACCCATTTAATCTAATATTTAATATCTAATATAATACATAGAATATGTAATCTAGTATAGAATCTAATCTAAAATCGAATCTGATCCAAACTATAGAACCTATATGTGATCTAATATAATCTATAATCTTATCCAACCCATTGAACCTATATATGATCTAATCTCTAATGTGATCCAGCTGGTTCCGGATTGAACCTGTGATGTGCCGTGCTGAGGTTACCTGGGCCGTGGTGGGGGCGCAGCGCAGAGGGGTCCTGGTACCAGTGGTTGGGTCCGCACCAGTTGGATCCGTCCTGCAGGTTGATCATGGTCACCTTGTCGTACATCAGAACCAGCAGAATCACACTGCTACCTCCACCTCCCTCTCTCTCTCTCTCGCTCTCTCTCTCTCTCTCCCTCTCTCCCTCTCTCGCTCTCTCTCTCTCTCCCTCTCTCCCTCTCTCGCACTCTCTCTCTCTCCCCCTCTCTCTCTCTCCCTCTCTTGCTCTCTCCCTAGCTCTGTGTATGTGTATATATCTCTCTCTCTCTCATACACACACACACACCCTCTGTCTTTTTCTCTCACTCTGTGTCTCTTCTGCTTCTGTCCTTCCTCTCCTCCTCTGGTTGTTGTTAAAGTGATGGGGGAGAGGAGGTTGGGGGGGAGAGTAGGTTGGGGGGAGACGAGGTCGGGGGAGATGAGGGGCGGGGCGGGGGACACACTCATCGCATGAGTTCACACACGGCGCCCATTGTTGTGAATTAGCTTCATAATGACAGACAGACATGGAGTTAGATATGTATCAGTGTGTGTGTGTGTGTGTGTGTGTGTGTGTGTGTGTGTGTGTGTGTCTGTGTGCGTGCGTGTGTGTGCGTGTGTCTACTACTGGGAGCCATCTTACATTAAAAAAATGCATTTATTATGCTAGCTGTATTTTAGCCAAACACACACACACACACACACACACACACACACACACACACACACACACACACACACATACACACACAGAACCACACTTGATTCTACCACCTGGTATAAATCTCTCCACAGGAAGAAAGTGGACTGACTGAGATCATGTGACCAGAACTTTGGATCACGTGAGCCACAACACTACGACCACAACAGAACTAAAGCTATGATGCAGACCAGAGCTGTACCAGAACCTTGATCTGAGACCCAGCGGCTCTACAGACGCTGTGTGGAGAGAAACAGGATGGTGCGTCTCTGCATATCTATTGGTCTACCATGCAGGAGAGAGAGAGAGTAAGAAAGTGTGAAAGAGAACGAGAGAGAGGGGGAAGAGAGGGCATGTGAGAGAGGGGTGGAGAGAGAGAGGGGGTCAAGAAAGAGAGAGAGGGGGTCAAGAAAGAGAGAGAGGGTGGTGGAGAGGGTGATAGAGATGGAGAGAGGGGGTGGGGAAAGAGAGAGAGGGGGTTGGAGAGAGAGGGTGGTGGAGAGAGAGAGAGAGAGGGTTGGAGAGAGAGAGGGGGTGGGGAGAGAGAAGGTGGTGGAGAGAGAGAGAGAGAGAGAGAGGGTTGGAGAGAGAGAGGGTGGTGGAGAGAGAGCGAGGGTGGTGGAGAGAGAGCCATGGAGAGGTGACAAAGTGAGTCAACATCAGTGTCAAGTTTGAACTTAATGCCAGTGAGAAGAGAATGATGCTGGGAAAGAACTGATAAAATAACTGATAATGGAGAAAGAGAGAGAGGAATAAGTGG
>JACYXH010000779.1:392500-412500 GCA_026745465.1 Lota lota
TAACAAGGTGTGCGTGTGTGTGTGTGTTTCCCTCTCTGGGTTAAGCCCTGTGTGTGCATTGTGTGTGACTGCATTGTCATTCAAATGAACTTTACTTCCACATGCGTTGCTGAATGGTTTAATCCCCTCTGGCTCCAGACGCAGACCGCCGGCCACGTCTGCGGCGGCTCGCTGATCTCCGAGTCCTGGGTGCTGTCCGCTGCGCACTGTTTCCCCAGGTAAGAACGGCGTCAGCAGGTCCGGCAGAATTGACACAGCAGCGCTTTTAAAGAGGAACAGAAACACACAACATCTCCCCTCCCCCCCCCCCCCTGAGCCTGTTGCTCTGCTGAGCGAGCGTGGCGGCTGGCTTCAGGATGACACTTTTGAAACAGGTGCGGGCCGGCGGGTTGTGATCCACTGTTCGGGCGATCTGATCGTCCGCCCGAACCCCTCTGGTGGGTTCGACCCCAGGCTGTTGCCCTGCGGCGAAAGAGTTAGTTCGTCATCGCTTCATTAGTTGGGGCATCGTACAGACGTGGACACACCGTGGCCTTCCCTTCACTAACCTGTTGCGTTTAGACTGTAACGGCGCGCACGCTTCAACACACACCCACGCAGCGAGAATGGGTTTACATTCAGTAATGTTATTGCCAATAATGACGGTAAGTCACACACTTGGGTGTACTATGGCGATCACACCACAGTAACCAACAAACTAAAATATATAATCTAAATTGAGTTGTGGGGCTATTCGCTCTCAAAAAAAAATGAGATGCTTTTTTATTATTATTTGATCCCAGGGAAACGGATACAATTGACATGGGATCTGACTAATTACTGGAGAACGGTCCCATCCGTAGACTCCACCAGCCAGAAGATGTAACCGTAGCAACGTCCCAGCAACGGAGGTCATTTTAAGCACCACTTGTAGCTAATGCTTTCTAGAGAGCATAGAGAACACATCATTTCCAGTAGGCCCGTGAATGTCGCACGCATCTTCAAGCTGGCAGGGCAAAGGTGTCGAATAAACGCCGGACGAATATTCAGAGTCCATAGATCCCGGTGCAAAGGTGGTGGCCAATCAGGAACTACCCGTGGTAAAATCAGAAACTTTATTGGATAATAAAATCATTCAGACGTTTAATCCACGGCTCTCTTCCCCACCACTCCAGCACGTTGGACCTGACCTCCTACACAGTCTACGTTGGGCGGCAAAAACTCAACGGCGTAAACTACCATCAGACGTCTCACCAGGTCCGGCGCGTGGTGGTGCCGGGGTCTTACGTGGAGCCGCAGCGAGGGAGCGACCTCGCGCTGGTGGAGCTCAGCACGCCGGTCACGTGGTCCAACTACATCCATCCCATCTGCATCCCGGACTCTGGGGTGCTGTTCCCCGACGACCTGGACTGCATGGTGACGGGCTGGGGGCACATCCGAGACCAGGGTAAGGCCGGTCGGGTCCAGGGTCGGGTCCTGGGTCGGGTCCTGGGTCGGGTCCTGGACCGCAGCTACGCATGCGACCTTTTCATGGAAAACAGGGTCGTGAACTTGTTTTTCTTTGACCTTTTGTTGGGCATTCTGAAATAGTATTAATTATATGTTTATAGACATGTATATTCTAGCTATACAGCATATATGGGATGTATATTTAATACATTATTAAGTATTATGACCAACAAAACAAGGCACGGACATTTTCTAATAAATATTATAATTATATATATATAAAACATGGCATTGAAATCAACACATTTTTGCATTGCTATTTGAATAGTAAAAAAAAAAAGACCTTTTATTGACCCCCCCTCCTCAGTTGTCCTTCCTGGCGTCGGGAATCTTCAGCAAGTGAACGTGCCCATCATCTCCTCCGCTTCCTGTCAGCAGCTGTTCAATATGGACCCAGTCAAACCGGAGGACCAGGTGGTCATCGGGCCGGACATGATGTGCGCTGGCTATCCCGAGGGGGGCCGCGACGCCTGCCAGGTAAGGCTTCGAAGTCCATCAGGGCCTCAACGATGACCTGAGCCAGGGTAGGAAGCCAACCCTGTCAGACTCGTTTCAGGGTTTCCTCATTATCTGAGGAATTAATATATATATATATATTAATTAGCATTAAACACTGTGGCCCCACTGGGATTCTGAAGGACCTTTCTATGGGTTACACTTACATAAAGGGCATTTAGCAGACGACTTACGACTTATTCATGTAGTGTGAACCATGCAGGGCGACAGCCAGCTCGTCGGGAGCAGTTAGGGTTAGGTGTCTTGCTCAGGGACACCGCGACACTCAGCTAGGAGGAGCCGGGGATTGAACTAGCGACCTTCCTGTTAAACCCCCTCTACCTCCTGACCTACTGCCACCCTTGGGGGCAAGCGCTCTACTCACTAGGCTGTTGACAGATGTGGACACCTGGGGCAGTCTACTGTCGTGATTAGTCATGTGAACGGGATGGTTCACTGAAACCTCATGTGGAAGAACATGAGATAGCATCTGTACATCGACTACCTAGAATGTTTTGAAGACGTATCTAAAACGCTTTTGAGTTATTAACCAGAGGAAGTGGTTGGTTGGGTTGGAGGTCAATGCTGCCCTCTGCTGGCCTGTGGGAGTAAAACAAAGACAAGGCTCTCACTTTAAAGTCTAAATCTTTCATTCGAAGTACTGGGGATGTATGGTGCTGATTGCTCTGTGATTCTGCTTCAAGGCTGAAGCCCCGAACTGAACACAGTCTAAAATGTCCGTCAGCTACACAAAGTCACATTAAATGGAAACGTGTGTGTGTGTGTGTGTGTGTGTGTGTGTGCGTGTGTGTGTGTGTGTCCTTCCGTTTCCAGGGCGACTCGGGGGGGCCCCTGGTGTGTTCCATGGGGAACGGGACCTGGGTTCAAGCCGGGGTGGTGAGCTTCGGTCTGGGCTGCGCCGCAAAGAACCGTCCAGGCGTCTACGCCAAGGTGTCCATGTTCTCAGACCTGATCAGGACAACGGTACCCGGGATCAGCCTGTACGGCCGATCCCCTCAGACCCGGTCCTGGGGTCCCCCAGCGGTGCTTTTCCTGCTGTTCGTTGGCCACTTTCTGGTACTCTAAGAACCTTCCGGAAAGCCGTGGAAGAGCAGGTCCGACGTTCTGGAACGGAAGCCAGCTTTTCTGTTTTCCTGATTGTGGTTCTGATAGATGCCGGTGATTGATGATTCAGTGGTTCTGATTGGTCGCTGGTGATTGATGATTCAGTGGTTCTGATTGGTCGCTGGTGATTGATGATTCAGTGGTTCTGATAGGACTCCTTGTGGATTGTTCCCCATCTGAATGTGATGAAATTCAAAGCTGTTGTCGATTCAAACATGTTTTGATTAAATTGTGCCTTAAGTGTATACAAATCATGTAGATACAGTTCTCTGTTATAGAGTGTGAAATTAAAAATCAAAATGTGTAATGAAATAAAACATATTTTTTACTAAAGCGATTTCTTTACTGCTTTGGTCGTGTTGAGGCAGGTGTTATTCCTTGGTTTTAACACTACAGGGTGCTAGTACAATTATATCAATTCTTATATCAAAGCAATGGTAATGGCTTAGACAGTAAGTATTGTTTTTATTGCTCAATGTTAAAAGTACAATTAAAAACCAACACAAACAGGAACTGGCATTTGATTTTATTAAATGAAAAACTGATCAGTAGAAAGATTCACTGCTTCCTGTAGTGCTAATTAAAAAACTGCTGGTAGTTTTGTTTGTTCCGTGCTGACTATAATACTTTCATGCTAGGAATTCCTTGAAAAGGTAGAAATGTAGGTGTGTTAGGGTTGGAGTCAGGCATCAGGTGGGATGGAATCAGAGAGGCTCATGGGAGATCCCAGCTGGAGCTCCTGCTGCAGTGATTCGAGGTCAGCCTGGGTCATGCTGTGGACTTCCAGCCAATCGGAGAGCAGAGAGGCCGAAAGGGGGCCGGAGTCATAGCTGGCAGCAGGAAACAACGTTAAGACGTTCAATCAAAAGGGATGGAATAACATAATAAATCCACTGCTGCCCACAAACGCGTACATTTGATATAGCACCTCGACTGTGGCCGTGGTCTCATCTTACAAACCTCACCTGTTGGATCCTCCCCCTCCACCCCCAAACCTCACCTGTAAGGCCTCACCTGTTGGATCCACCCCCAAACCTCACCTGTAAGGCCTCACCTGTTGGATCCTCCCCCTCCACCCCCAAACCTCACCTGTACGGCCTCACCTGTACGGCCCCTCCTGTTGGATCCTTCCCCTCCACCCCCAAACCTCACCTGTACGGCCTCACCTGTACGGCCCCTCCTGTTGGATCCCCCCCCCCCCCACATGTACGGCTTGACCGGTCTCCTCACCTCTCCGAGTGCTGCAGGTCGGTGAGTGACTGGCTGAGCAGGTCGTCCAGGTCAAAGCCCACGCCATAGCCTGCGCCGCTGCCTTTAGGGGTCACCGAAAAGACGGGTGGCAGCACGTCCTCCACCTGCCAAAGAAGCACAAGGTGAGCTCAGTCCGTTACGCAGCGGGATGCCCACAATCCTCCACCGTGGCAGAGAACAAGAAGCTAATGGCCTTTTTCCACTATGCTATACTGGCCTGGCTCGGTACGGCCCAGTGTGGCTGGGATTTGCATTTCCATTCCGCTCGAAGGTGTGTGTTTAACTGGTGACGCGCTTATCTTGAGTCGATGACACAACAACACACACACTTTTATTGCCTCTTTAGTTTTATATCATAGCCCACCGTAAAATCGGATTGATTAGCTTAAGACACGTTTAACGTACTTGGGTTGTTTCAGACGAACGGCGACATCCACGATGCTGAATTCAGTTTGACGTTCAATATTCCCCCTTTTTACACATTGGACAATGTTTCACCCATATTTCCCAGAGCGCCAGACGATTTTACGGTAAGCTATAATATAAAACTGAAGAGGCAATAAAAGTGTGTGTGTTGTTGTGTCATCGACTCAAGATAAGCGCGTCACCAGTTAAACACACACTTTCGAGCGGGAAGCCCGGTTGGAATGGAAATGCAAATCCTAGCCGCACTGGGCCGTACCGAGCCAGGCCAGTATAGCATAGTGGAAAAACACCGCTATGCAACACCTACTTCCTCCTCCTTGCAGAGAACAAAAAGCTAAGAGAGCTATGTCCACAATGCTAACCTAGGCTAACCACACATCCTCCACCGCGCGGAGAACGAGACGCTTAGTGAACTAGGTGCCGGAACCTCACATAGCTTTGCGTTCTCCACAAGGTAAGATATGTGCGCTAGGTCTGCTAAGACAAGCTACCAAACGCACGCCGTGACCCGACCACCCCCACCTGGGACTTGGAGAGCTGCAGCGTGACCGTGTGGATGTCCGGGGCGACGCTGGGGCCGCTGTGCCCCACACCGCTGAAGCACAGGCTGGGGCCCCCAGGGCACGGGGAGCCGTCTGTCTGGGGGCCAGGCTTGTCTTCCTGGGATGGAGCCAGCTTCTCCAGGAGCCCCGGGGCCACCAGCGTGGGCTGGGCCAGGGGGCGGAGGAAGTGGGGGAGGCCGTTTTGGAGGCCGCTTGGGGCCTTGTTCAGGAACCTGTCCAGGGGAAGGAGGTGGGGGTTGAGGAGCGATGGGGTTACGAGAGGAGGAGCAGCCTGGGGAAGGGGCTGCTGGAGGAGGCCTGGAGGAGGTGGGGTGTGGGCGTTGCCACTAGCTGCCGGTGGCTGGCTGCTCCACCTCCCCAGGCAGCTCAGCCCTCCTCCTCCTCCTCCTCCTCCTCCTCCTCCCGCCTCCTCCACCGGCAGGAGCGGCTCTTCTGCACCTCCTTTGACCACGCCGTTGACCGCGGCGACGACGGCCACCCCTGCCAGTGTGGCTGCAGGTTGGGTCAGTTTGCGGTGGGCGGGGGGGAAGAGGAGGGTAACTGGAGGCCCCGCAGGCTGGAGGACCAACTGGGGCTTTAGTGCTTGCTCCTGCGGCCGGCCTCGCTCCTGGTCGGCCTTTTTACACCCCCCATGGTGCCAGTGGACCGACGGCTCGGGCGACAAAGCCGGTTTGTCGCCCGAGCCGTCCATCATCTTTTTCCAACGCTCCAGTAGGCTCCTGTCGTTGTCGCTCAGGAGGACGCCACCCAGGGAGTCGCCGTGCCGGCCCTCTCTCCTCTCCTTCTCCTTCATCTTCCTCTCACGTTCCCTGGCTCGCTCCTGCCTTTTCCTCCTTTTCTCCTCCCTCTCCCGCTGGCGCTCCTGGGCGGTGACGGGCCGGCGGCACTCCTGTAAGGAGGAGGGAGAGCAGGAGGACAGCGCGCCTCCTGCTGAGCCATCAACGCCCATCGCCGAGCCTCCTCCATCTGGAAGCAAAACATGGGATGCTTACCACTGCTGCCGGAGGCTAGTCACCGCTGGCTAGTGACTTCTAGTTATGGCAAGTTTCTACTAGTTCATGGTCGCTTATTAGCCCAAGTTATTGCTAGCTGTCACTGGTGGTAACACTAGTTACCATGGAGTGGTGTGGTAACTAGCGTTAGTTACAAGTTATCACCAATTATGTTTAATCATTTAGAGAAAATCCCTGGGTTGATTGGGTGGATAAATTCTGGGGTTTCATTCCGAGGCCAAATTCCATCTAAATAATGCCGAACTAAAAGTGACGGATGCATTAAAGAGTAACACAGTCAGAGTCCAAAACGGGACTTTTCAGAATGTTGTCTTTTTTTACCTGCCACCGCGGAAAAATCGACCAGTCAAGCAATCATATTAAAATGTAACCATGAAAAACGTTCCTTGCCAAAAGGTCAAACCTGTCATTGGATGGTGGTGGCAGGTGTAACTTTTGGAACTAAATAACTTTTGGTTATATGACTAAAGGTGACTCCTTCATAGACTCCTCTTACCGCTCCTGGCTTTGTTCCTGAGGGCCGACTTCAGCAGGGCCGCCTTCAGCGCAGCTTTGGTGTCCTCGGAAATCGCTCCGTCCTTCCGGGGTCCCTCTCCCACCGGGGGCCGGTCCGGCTTGGCGAGGGACTGGGAGAGCGACTGGGAGAGGGACTGGACCTGGTCCTCGGACAGCGAGAGAGCGGGGACGGCAGCGGAGGGCGCAGAAGAGGAAGGCGGTAGGGTCCGGCCCTGGTGGTCCTGTGGAGGCGCCCGGGGGTCTGCCAGCACCTCCTCCTGCTCCTGCTCCTCCTGCTGCTGCTGCTGCTGCTTTGAGAACTCCCCCATCTCGTCTGGGGGGTCCTGGGTGCAGACAGGCGAGGTCAGATCTATGGTCTCCGTCTGTCCCGAGTCTGAGTTGGCACTGGGCATGTCCACATCCAGCGAACAGGCCAGGGGCTTGGTCAGGGGAGGCAGCTGGACCTGGACCAGGGAGGTTTGGTGCGGTTGGCTCAGACCGTCCTGCTGAAGCTGCCTGGGGTCATCGTCCATCATTTGCTGCGAGCTCTGGGAGAATCGCGCCAACGACGTCAGGTTCATGGACGAGGTCCCCAAGATACACTGGTTACCACTCTGCCCAGCTCCTCCCCCACCACCTCCTCCATCGCCCCCTCCGCCTTTGACCCTGGCCAGGGGCCTGAACTGCAGCCTCTGTCGGTTCCCCTGATTCTTCCTGTGGAAGTCCTGGATCTCCATCAGGATCGACTCTTTGATCTGTTCTTTGTCCGTCGGGATCTTGTCGAACTCAAAGTTGAACGCCGGCACGCAGATGGGCTCGTCGTCCCGGTCGTGGTACTTGGACAGGTACCGGTGTTCCAGCGCTTGCGTCACGGCGATGCGCTCGCGCGGGTCGAACCGCAGCATGGAACCCAGGAGGTCCAGTGCCTCCGGTTCCACCTGCGGGAACAGCTTGGTCAGGGGCACCGGGGCCCGCGACGGAAGACTCTGGATGTAGGAGCGGACCCGCTCGGCGCCAATGGCTCCGATCAGACCCTGGGGCGGCGTCCCGAGCACAGACAGGATGAGTTGGAGCTGGTGGACATAGTGTCTCCCGGGGAACAGCTGCTTGCGTCCCAGCATCTCCGCGAAGATGCAGCCCACTGACCACAGGTCGATGGCCAGGCTGTAGTGGTGCAGCGAGAGCATGAGTTCGGGCGCGCGGTACCAGCGAGTCGCCACGTACTCGGTCATGAAGGAGTGGGACTCCTCGGGGCGCGAGCTCAGACCCCGCGCCATGCCGAAGTCCCCGATCTTCAGCTCGCAGTTCTCGTTGACCAGCAGGTTGGAGGGCTTGAGGTCCCGGTGGATGACGTTGGCCGAGTGCACGTACTTGAGGCCTCGCAGCAGCTGGTAGAGGAAGTAGCGCGTGTGTTCGGGAGTCAGGGGCTGGCCGGAGTGGATGATCTGGTGGAGATCGCTCTCCATCAGGTCCAGCACCACGTAGCTGCATGCACAGCGAGGAGAAAGGAGGAGACGGCAATGAACACCCTGGGGAGCCTTCACGAACGAAGGAGTCATTTCATGTGAAAGGCGTATTCCAGTTAGTGCATTGGCATTCTGTTCTGTTAGCTTTATCAACAGTCTACCCTCCTGAACATGCTACCCTTTGGCACCGTGAGCTGTAAGCTGTAATACTGTGTTTCAGTATTCTGTGTGACAGTATAGTGTGTGTAAGTATAGTGTGTGTCAGTATTCTGTGTGTAAGTATTCTGTGTGTAAGCATAGTGTGTGTCAGTATTCTGTGTGTAAGTATTCTGTGTGTAAGCATAGTGTGTGTCAGTATAGTGTGTTACAGTATAGTGTGTGTCATTATTCTGTGTGTAAGTATTCTGTACAGTATAGTGTGTGACAGTATAGTGTGTCTAAAACTAAAATCCTAAATTCAGAATAATGGAATAATAATATTAATAATTTGTACCTGCTAAATAATTTGATTTGTACCGGCTAAAGGTGAAAGGTCAATAATGTAATATTCAATTCTAACAAGAGAATGTGAATAATGATTATTTCTGCATTTCTTTTTCAGAATCTGCTAATAGAACGGAAAGGTCGCAGGTTCATGTTGATGGGGTGATATATTCTGATGACCTGCTGGGCGGTGGTCTTCTATATAGTTGCTATAGGAGCCACTTTGTTTTGGGTGTTTGCATTGTTTGAAAATGTATTAAACTACCATCAGTCTTGGGCCACAGCGCTTGTGTGCGTGTGTGACTTGCACCTCCCTTAACGTTTCTGATGAGTGTGAGATAAGCTCCATTCTAAGTAGAGTGAGCAACAACACTGTAAATATGAGAGTTAATACATGCAGTGTGAATCAGTTAAAGCTAAATAACTTCCATTCTCAAAGGTCAGACTGTGATATCCTTCACTTTTATGTTATAACATCTATTCACCGCCATCTTATCTGAGACTGAATTCCTTCCTGTGCCATTAAGGAGCAGGAAGTGTTAGGGCATCTTGCTCAAGGAAGCCAACAGGCTGTGGAAATTGGTGGACATCGAACCCAAAACCTTTCGGCTAGGAGTCCTAAACCACTGGAATATCCTGCCCCCTAACCCCACTCTGTTCAGTGATTTGCTAGTGAGAGGACATGAGTAGAACGTGTACGTACACCGATTTGAAGGCTGAATGCGGCAGGTTGGGCTGCAGGATGTCTTTGATGGCGATGATGTTGTCGTGTTTGAAATGTTTCAGGATCTTGAGCTCTCTCAGGGTGCGCTTGGCGTTGGTTAGCACCTCAAACACGTTGGAAATCTTCTTAATCGCCACCTTCTGGCCTGGGAAACAAACAAAACTCAATGTTTGTTTTGGCTGAAGCGCAAAACAAATGATTCCTGGTGCTTGCATTTTTTCGGAGGGATCTTTTCAAAATAGAAGACCTCTCACATCTTTCAAAATAAGAGCGCAACATGAATATCATCTAAAAGCCTTACCATTGTCCCGTCTCCGAGCAGACGACACCACGCCATAGGCGCCCGTGCCGATGGTCTCGATGATGTCATACTCCTCGCCGACCTCAAAGGTCACGTCCAGAGAGTGAGCTTTCAGGAGCGCCAGGTTGTTCTCCGTGGCGCTGCCGTCCCTCGATGACCTCGGACCGTCGACCACAGGTCCCAGGAGCAGCCGAGACGCCATGCTGGGGAGATCACAGGGCTGTCTCCGTCAAAACGTTCTTCATCTCAGGATGGAAGTTTACCTCGACATGTAATAATAACACATGAATAACAGCACTACCATTTGTTGGATTGGAGTTGACACACGATAATGTATACAATGACAGACAGACAGACAGACAAGACGAGCATGCGTGTTGTCAGACAAAGAGACTGACTAGCGGCTGAGATCAGTAAAATACATGATAAAGCGGTGCAGTCTCTCCTAATACACAATATAATAATCATAGTGGACACTACGCCAGGTCCCTGCCACTGTAAACGGTCTCGGTATAAGACAAAAAAATGATTAACCTTCTTCAAGTTTGTAATTATTATTATTATAGCCCGTCCTGTGGACCTTTAATACAATACCACTTAATATTCTGCTAGGGGCGTGGGCTGGTTACCTGGTTAACAGGTCGAACAGCGATGGAGAAATGTCTACCGGTCAAATAAACATTACTCTGTACCACAGAGTCATAGATAACACCTTTTGTATATTCACCTTTAAGTATGGATCACTACCGCCAGTGTAATTTTAATCCCATGGAGGCATGGCAAGAATTTGTTTTAGCGACGGCGACTTCCTCGTCTTGTTCCGGGTTGTCTTTGGAGTGACATCATCTTCGGCCAACCGGGTGCGCTTTCGGCGAGACGGACCAATAGAAGAAGGCTGCGCTGAGAAGGGCGAGACCATTGTGTGGACGCGTTTGTGTTAGTGAAGGTTTCTTTTATTACCGGAGTATGACGGTAGCGAAATAAGCATCAAGGATACATAGACGATATTACTTAGAAATGTATCCTCTTTATCATTAGTTATTATTGTAGTAGTAGTCATCTGGTTAGTGTAGACAACGACATAAGTAAATAGGGCAAAGTCCAGAACTGAGTCCATCCAACGCACACAGTGTGGACAACATCTGGATCCGGCTGTCCAATGACATTCAGCGGCTGAGACCAGCTCCGGCCAATCAAACGTTGTTATTCTCGTTTTAACACGCCACGTACATGGTTTGGGGGTCTTTCACCATTGAAACGACAAACCAGTTTCTGTGTTGATGAAGAATCCATCCAGCGGCTGTTTCACGCCCTTCCGGTGACAAGGAAGCCCCACTGAAACCATCAGGAAATAGACTGTCACGTCAGAGTAACGCAACCGCTCCGGAATATCATGGCATCGGCTGGTCGTTGTGGAGTCCCGACGTGGGAGCGAAAAGCACGCGTCTTCCTGTGCGTACTTGGAATAGTGCTGTCCGTGTACGCGCTCCACGTGGAGCTGTCGAGAGAGAGAAACCCAGACTACCGTGCGGTGTGTGATTTTGGAGAATCGGTCAGCTGCTCCAAGGTTTTCACCTCCAGGTACGAACCGTTACAGTCCTCACACCCCCCCCCCCCCCCCCCCCCCCCCCCCCCCAGTCAACAGCACCCTCACCCCCCAGCTCTGCCACGTTCAACACGGACCTGTCGACATGAAGTCTATGAGAGCATCACACGCATTACAGGTCTACAGGCCACGCTCCATGCATGCCAATGTTGCAGTCAGCTGTTGCCTATGTGTTTTAAATGCCAATTTCCAACCGTTTTACTGTTTTTATTTGAATGGACTATTTCCCTGTTCTGAGGCCCAAGGCCTTCTCGTGTAGAAAGGGACTGAGAAGGCCTGGCCAGACGTAGCCTAACTGCTTTTGGTTGTTCTCTTCCAGATGGGGTCGTGGGTTCGGACTGGTCCAGTTCTTCGTGGCTGAAGACCACTTCCTGAATCAGCCGAACAGCATTCTGGGAATCGTCTTCTACACACTCCAGCTCAGCCTTGGTGAGAACCGAGATAGAATATTCTGGAAGTAGAAGGACGTCACTCGAAACATGAGCTCTTAACCGGTTCACCGCTAACACTGCAGAAGAAGAAATAAACAAGTCCACAAATAGTTCCAAATTAAAGTCTGCCATCATCAGTACTCAGCGAAGCGCAGTTTGCAATCGTGTTAAAATAAACAATTTCCTTGGTAATGTAGAAAATAGTTTATACCCAAATCCTCTGAATTATACTCATCGTGCAGTACGTACTTACAGCATCACACAGGGTCATTCTGCACAGTGGAATTCTTGTGAAAGGCAAGGGTTGACTGTGTTAATACAGATATGACTAATAAAATAGATTATATACAATAGTTAAAGTCCTCAAGTGTGTTCCATCCCAGACAGTAGATGAGAAAAAAATACCCATTTACACCAACACCTCTTTCCTTGTTCCTTCTCATTGGTTATTCATCTGACCAATCACACGTCAGCGTCCCTCCCTTGCAGGTCTGTCGGTGTCCCCTAGAGCGGCCATGCTCCTGGTGCTCTCCTCCTGGGTGTCGCTCGCCGGCTCCCTCTACCTGGCCTGCATCCTGCTCTTCGTCCTGGAGGACCTCTGCTTGGTGTGCGTGTCCACCTACGTCCTCAACCTGGCCCTGATGCTGCTCAACCTGAAGAGGAGACGGGGCCTGGCCGGGGCCAGGGAGAAGGTTGCGTAGATGTTCCTCCACCTGGCCCTGATGCTGCTCCTCCACCTGAAGAGGAGACCAGGCCTGGCCCCTGGACAAGGCTGCGTAGACCTTCGCCGTCTGCTCGTTGGAAGGAAGTCAGGAGCCAAGAAAAGTTCTGGAAGTCATTCCAACTTCAAATATATTTTTTATTGCAACAGAGGCTTTAACATCCGTAGGAACTTTAGTCAACGTTTTTGATTCTCAGAAAGGAATTATCACACCCCACCAGCAGGGGGCGCCATGTCTTTAGAATCACATCGAGCACAAATACTGACCGTTAGGTTGGCGAGAAATGTGTTCCGTGAATGGTCCTGCACATGTGAATAAACAACATTAACAAATTAGTTGTCACCGAGAATGTTCAGAAACGTAGTCGGTCAGTGTGTCCTACTAAATGATGGGTTGATTACACACACGATAGTGCTATTATAGAACCATTGTTGATATCGAAGACAAGTGACCACAGAAAAATGGATAAATAAAATGTGGGTTTATATTAAACTCCCCCCAAAAAAATTCCCAGAGTAATAGAGCACCTATCTTATATTACCTTATCCTGGAAATGATTAATAGTAAATTAAATCCACAATGGTAAATTACATTTGTTGGTGCTGATGCTGTTCATATTCTCATGGTATTTTTTGGTGGATCTTAGGGTCCAAATTTTCAGTCCGGTTGGAAATCATTGGTCTTTGTACTACGCACACACACTTTCTGCAAACAGGCACGCCCCACCACATGAAGATGGCGCACAAGCAAAATTCGCTCTCAAACCTTCGTGGTTATTGGCTACAAAGTTGTACGCCAGTTTTCGTCAGATCATAGTCATCACATGCAAGGATGCTAAAACTGCTCCGCTGAACCAATTCCACAGAAGTAAAGCAAACATAACAAAATGGATAAAGATAAAGCATGTTTATTTATGAAGCAAGCAACTGTTCAAATATCAGCCAAAACACTTCAAGCCCTCGAGGATAAAAACTCAAAACCCGGATGAGGAAAAAGAGAAACCTTTATACAATAAGTGAAGCAACAGGGACAGGTCTGGTTTAAACAGTCTAGTTTGGGTTTAAGATTAAGGATGGTTACTTGGTATGTTTGAAATGACATTTTAGGGGTTATTGGATATACCGTTAGTTAGGGTTAAATTTAAGCATAGTTATATATTAAAGCTGACCAACTTTAGGCACTAGGTTAGCAAGTTTAGGTATTTGGTTAAGTTTAGGCCTTTTAGAGAAGTTTAGGTATTAAGTAAGCGAGTTTAGGCATTTTAGAGAAGTTTAGGTATTAGGTAAGTGAGTTTAGGCATTTTAGAGAAGTTTAGGTATTAGGTAAGCGAGTTTAGGCATTTTAGAGAAGTTTAGTTTTGCGGTCAAGTTTAGGCAAGCGAATTTAGGCATTTTAGAGAAGTTTAGGCATTAGGTTAAGTTTAGGTATTAGGTTAACAATTTTATGCCTTTGAGCTGTTTAGGTTAGATTGTCAAGTTTAGGTATTAGGTTAGTGAGTAAAGTTACTTTAGGCGTTATTTTATTTGTGGTTAAATTGAGGCATCAGGGTTAGAAGGTTAAGATTAGCGCTCAGGTTTGCTTCCAGCCTTGTCCCTTTAGTCGCTCCCTTAAGAGGGCTCCTAGCTACTGGTGTTAGAAATACAGTAGCTGGGATCACAGATAGTGTATAGAAATAAAATGACAAATCAAAAGATTTATCTAAACACACAACCCCCAAAATGTGGTGTGACATCATGTAGTTTGTTTAAAAGTTGAAACAGTAAAGGGATATCACTAAGGTGTGTAGTAGGCAGAGTTTTTTAGCTCTGCGTGGTTATGTTGGGTGTAGATTGGTGTGCAGGTGTAGCCAGGGATCCTCAGGGTGGATGGGGAATAGGACACTGGTGTAGATCCACTCCGTTCAGTCATCGTACTGTGAAGTAAATTGATGCGAAAAGTCAGTTTCAAGGGCATTCAATCTGGTGTCAAACACCAGATTGCATATAAATAAACACTTTCTTTAAGAGCACACAAGTCAGCGGAGATGTCCCCAGAAAGGATCCGCTCTTCAGCCCTTTTCTGAAGAGCGGGAGGGATTATATAATTGCTGTTGGATACGTTTGGTCTATTTATGAAGGACGTAAATATTGATCAGCGCTCTCACCTGGGTCTCTGTACCATGACCACCCATCTGCTGCACATCTGTTCTTCCATTGTTGCCTGAATAAAAATAAACAAACTTGGTTGCTCCTGAGAGGAATCTGTCACAACAAAGGTAAATAATAAATCAAGGCTAAATATAGAAAGGATGGAAACAAGCATTGTCCAACATAGGGTTGGGTGACAGTTACATTTTAAAACATTGAGGTTTACGATCCAACCGTCAAAAACAAAGTGCATCTTCTGTTTCAAATGTGCCATGAGCTGCTATGCACTCATTTGCCACAAGGTGGAAGCACTACTGCAAATCATGTACCCAGCTCCTCTCATTCATAAGACAAAAGTATAAAGCTACTAGGGATGTCTAAGTAATAGATTGGCAATGAATTATGACCTTCATAAGCTTTCTATTCGTAACTTTGTGTTAGTAGGCTAGGCCTATAAACCGAAAGGAATTATTAAAAGATCTGCATAATATCCGGCAATCTGTTGCCTCAAACGGGGGATTTTGACTGGTAGAAGGAACAGTGTAGCCAGCTTGAGAACCGCAATAGCATAGGATTGAGTTACAAGATCGTGTTAGCGGACATTTTAGCACCTTCACAGTCATTGGCTCGTGCTCAAGTACATCCCACTGATTGGCTGAAGTCAGATCTAATTCTGGTTTCAGATGAGACCCTAGTGTCAATGCAACATACCGAACCAAAACTAACCCTGTTTAATAAATGCAAATAAACGGCATTGAGATTATAAATCCAGTTTCTTACCTGGGTCCAGATCGGAGTTTTAGGGCGCTGTGCTGCAGGCCTTTGGTCCATCCTCTGCTCCGGGCAGGCCTTTGGTCCATCCTCTGCTCCGGGCAGGCCTTTGGTCCATCCTCTGCTCCGGGCAGGCCTTTGGTCCATCCTCTGCTCCGGGAAGGCCTTTGGTCCATCCTCTGCTCCGGGAAGGCCTTTGGTCCATCCTCTGCTCCGGGAAGGCCTTTGGTCCATCCTCTGCTCCGGGAAGGCCTTTGGTCCATCCTCTGCTCCGGGAAGGCCTTTGGTCCATCCTCTGCTCCGGGCTGCGGTCATGAGTTTAAAGAACCATTTGGTCATGAAGCTGCTTGGTGATAAAAAACAATAAAAAAAATCATGTCTTCAAGAAGCAGGTGGAGGTTTGACCGCCTGCACCATTATGACGCTACGGCATCTCTGCTGGGAGTGGACCACCCTACAAACTACAACAACCTGTTTACAATTTAACCGCTGATCTGTTTCAGAACGTTAATCACATCTGCTGTACATTTATGTACCTTCTCTGGATAGATGAGGCCGTCGTCACCTCCGCAGTGATGACTTCAGCACCAGTGACTCCTTAAATTCTGGTGGACCAAACACCCAGTTACCATTTGCTGATAACCCAGCTACTCAGATCAGATTGACTGTTGAACAATTAATTGGTGTGAAGAAGAGTTTAACTTCCCTGGATGAGGATCCAGGATGGTTGGTCTTAACACAAGCCGCCGTCGCAAGGACCTCCAGATGGCCTCCTCCTCCGCCAGGACTTCCAGATGGCCTCCTCATCCTCCTCCACTGCGACTTCCAGATGGCCTCCTCCTCCTCCGCCGCCAGGACCTCCAGATGGCCGCCTCCTCCTCCAGGACCTTCAGATGGACCAAACACCCAGTTACCATTTGCTGATAACCCAGCTACTCAGATTGACTGTTGAACAATTAATTGGTGTGAAGAAGAGTTTAACTTCCCTGGATGAGGATCCAGGATGGTTGGTCTTAACACAAGCCGCCGTCGCAAGGACCTCCAGATGGCCTCCTCCTCCGCCAGGACTTCCAGATGGCCTCCTCCTCCGCCGTCGCAAGGACCTCCAGATGGCCTCCTCCGCCACCAGGACCTCCAGGTGGCCTCCTCCTCCGCCGCCAGGACCTCCAGATGGCCTCCTCCTCCGCCGCCAGGACCTCCAGATGGCCTCCTCCTGCAGGACCTCCAGATGGACCAAACACCCAGTTACCATTTGCTGATAACCCAGCTACTCAGATCAGATTGACTGTTGAACAATTAATTGGTGTGAAGAAGAGTTTAACTTCCCTGGATGAGGATCCAGGATGGTTGGTCTTAACACAAGCCGCCGTCGCAAGGACCTCCAGATGGCCTCCTCCGCCGCCAGGACCTCCAGATGGCCTCCTCCTCCGCCAGGACCTCCAGATGGCCTCCTCCTCTGCCGCCAGGACCTCCAGATGGCCTCCTCCTCTGCCGCCAGGACCTCCAGATGGCCTCCTCCTCCGCCGCCAGGACCTCCAGATGGCCTCCTCCTCCGCCGCCAGGACCTCCAGATGGCCTCCTCCTCCGCCGCCAGGACCTCCAGATGGCCTCCTCCTCCACCGCCAGGACCTCCAGATGGCCTCCTCCTCTGCCGCCAGGACCTCCAGATGGCCTCCTCCGCCGCCAGGACCTCCAGATGGCCTCCTCCGCCGCCAGGACCTCCAGATGGCCTCCTCCTCCGCCAGGACCTCCTGGCGAACACAAATACGTTTATTTATTATTTGCACGAGGACTTGCTGCTGCTCGTGTCAAAGGTTTCATTCTGAACAATTTTACCAAGCCACGAGAGAAATTAAAAAGAGGTGCAATTCAAGGTCTCACCTTTCTGCATCAGCTGGACTGCAGCGCTCCTGGCCTTCCCTCCACCTGCAGCTCCCAGCGCCAGACCTGGATGTGACTGCTCTGTTGCACCCAGCTCCTGGAATTAAACCACCCCTGAACACAAAAACA
Source organism: Lota lota (assembly GCA_026745465.1). NCBI lineage: Eukaryota > Metazoa > Chordata > Actinopteri > Gadiformes > Lotidae > Lota > Lota lota. The sequence goes on from JACYXH010000779.1 coordinate 409,997, forward strand.
CAACGAACTACTGTTCATAAAGCATTTGGAATTCTTAAAATTCCTTGCAACTTAAAAATGAAGCTTGAGCCACATGTAGCAAGATCGGTCTGGTGAAGTCAGTTAGCCTGACCCAACACATCAATAGATGGTGACCACATTTTAGACCCACTATTTAGTGCCTCGGTCAAGTTCCATAGAAAGTGACCAAGTTTACTTGCCTTCATCGCTGATGTTCGATCTCTTCCAATGTCCTTGCTGGTGAAACGGCCTCTTGCTGGTGAAACGGCCTCTTGCTGGTGAAACGGCCTCTTGCTGGTGAAACGGCCTCTTGCTGGTGAAACGGCCTCTTGCTGGTGAAACGGCCTCTTGCTGGTGAAACGGCCTCTTGCTGGTGAAACGGCCTCTTGCTGGTGAAACGGCCTCTTGCTGGTGAAACCTCTCCGTTCATTTTCACCCAAGGGGCGTCACCAACGGCCGCAGACTAAAATGCCTCGACGCAATTAGGCCTTCAACCAATCATAGCGAGGAAACGGGTGACGCAGAACTAAGCGACGGAGAAAAAAAAGAATTCTCCTCGACAAAAGCTTTAAGAGCAGTCGTTTGTTCTTTTAGTGAAGATACACCGTCCAGTTACTTTAATACTGTCGATAGCGTGATCAACAGACCTACATCCGCGGCAGCCATCTTTGTTATTGAAAAGGCCTCTACGGCGCTGCTCTGTACCGTCAGCGTATTTATCCCGCCTCAAATTAGATAAACGGTTGTGATTGGTCGGTCTATTTCGTACCGGTTAGAAATCTTTGTAACGCAGGGGAGCGAGACCTAATCTGCAAATTAAATATGAGCTCGCGAAAGCCGTCTGGTTGCCAGGCTATTAGTGAAATACGCAAATATTGAAATGTAAAATTCGTCAAAGATTTCACAGCACAAAGTTCACAGCACATGCGAATAAAAACCACACTGCACGGAATAACAACCACACTGCACGGAATAAAAACAGCAGCTCCAAACGTATGGAAAGTTGAATAAATGTAAAGGTAGAAGAGAATTTGGAGCGTCGAGTACTGTGCGCATGTGCAATCAGACACCGCATCTAATCCAGGCCAAAACCAACCTTCTACCAAGCCAAAACCAACTAAACCAACCTTCAACATGCCCCCAGTCAGTCAGGTCAGTCTTCAGTCTGACTGATTTCCATGGATGGTGCAGAAACAGAACACGTCCTTCTCGTTGTGGATGTCTTTGGGGAGGTCCTTAACTTCAGACACACTTGACCTCATTTCGTTTTGCCAAGTTTCCATCCTGGATTTTTCGGACACGTGGCATTTCCAGTTCTTCGTGGATTCCTGAAGGCAGTGAAGCGGCCGCAGAAGGTGATGCGCCCGCCAACCGCAGCAGGTCTTTAACCGGGTGGATGTCCGGGAGTCCGGTGGTGTCCGTGAAACGAGCATATGGGCGAAGTATGGTAAACTTGTGTGCTTCAGAAATTCCAGTTCTCTCCAAACCGAGCATTTCCACCAGAGTTGCTGCAGTGCTAACATTTAGCTTCCAGTCAGCGGAGCGCACACACCGAGGTGGTCGGTGCTGTAGCGGGCCGCGGCGTTAGTCAAGTCAGTCGGTGAGTCGACCCCAGTTAAGACACACCACTCCCAACAAGCTACAACCCTGCGCTACAACAACCATCAGCAAAACCAGATTAACTTCAAGCGGTCAAACGCGTGTTCAAATGGAGGAGAATCAACAGATAGCGACAGTGCGGGAGGAGATGCAGCTCGTTACATAATAAACCCTCGGTGACTCACTGCGGGGTTCCTCGCTGAAGCTCCCCCGTTGGTGGCCACGTTGTCCGGATGGTTCAGTCAAAAGCGCTCCGAACACAAAGACGCAAACGCGGGTCCTTCGTGACTATAAACCAAGCGTAGGTTCTAAAATGCTAAACTGGCAAAAATGCTAAACTACGCAAACGCAACATCCCGTTTTCGCAATCCGACGCAAAAAAACAATCAATAACCGACCGTGTGGGCGCTTTATATGGAGATGCAGGGCGACACAGGTGAAATCAAGAACTAATGACAACAAGAACCTGATTGGCTGTGAGCGAGAAGCACGTGACGAGAATGAAACACCTGGAGGGAATTAAAGCTCTGAAATAGTCATGTGTCGTTTCTATGTTTTCTTTGGGTGGCACGATAGATTTATTATAAGCATATTAAATGTGATTATTGCTATTATGGTTGTCTACTTTTTTTTATTCGTCTGTCGTGTTGGGCTGGAATCCTCCTGTGCTGCTCTCTCCACAAACGTCGTGCCTCACGACCAAATAATGATGTAATGATGAAAGTTTGTTTTCATCATTACATCATACATCGGTCGTGACTCGTGAGTCACGACGTCGTGTGAAGCTGGGTGGAGGCCCCTATAGTGCAGGTCAGATGAATGACTCCATAGCGCCATCTACCGGCCAAATAACGTTATCGCGGTCGGAGTGGACTGAAACATGAGAGCGAATAAGTAGCAAAGTT
>JACYXH010000779.1:417500-500000 GCA_026745465.1 Lota lota
CTGCCCGCCCTGCGCCTGCTGTTGGACCCGGACCTGGTTCTGGGACTGGGTCTGAGCCTGGACCTTGGTGGGACTCTGTTGCACCGGCTTGGTCTGCTTGGCCTGAGCGGTGAGTTTCTGCTGTGCGAGAAGTCTCTGCTGGGCCTGCAGCTGCTTCTGCTGGGTCTGCTGGATGATGAGCTGCTGGATCTGCTGCTGCTGCAGTAAGAGCTGCTGGCCGCCCGCCGTCTTCTGGGCCGCATGTCGGACGGGCGGCTGCTTGGCCTCTGCAGCCTTTTGCTGAACCACCTGGACCTGGACCTGCTGCTGCTGGACCTGCTGCTGCTGCTGGACCTGGACCTGCTGCTGCTGCTGGACCTGCTGCTGCTGCTGGACCTGAACCTGCTGCTGCTGGACTTGCTGCTGCTGGACCTGCTGCTGCTGGACCTGCTGCTGCTGGACCTGCTGCTGCTGCTGGACCTGCTGCTGCTGGACCTGGATCTGCTGCTGCTGGACCTGGACCTGCTGCTGGACCTGCTGCTGCTGGACCTGGATCTGCTGCTGCTGGACCTGGACCTGCTGCTGGAGTTTGAGCTGCTGCTGCTGCTTGAGGAGCTGCTGCTGCTCCGCCTGCTGCACCTGGATCCGGCGGATCTGCTGCAGCTTCTGGAGCGTCTCCTGGGAGCACTGGGTGGGCTGAGCCCCCCGCTTGGCCTGGGCCTCCTCCGTCACCCCTTCCATGGCCTCCTCGTCTTCCTCCTCCTGATGATGATGATGATGATGATGATGTTCTGCCTCCTTGGCCTCCTTCTTGATCCTCACCAGCATGCCGTTGGGGAGCACTGGAGGCTGCAGCACCGAGGCCTTGAACGGAGTCTGGGGTTTGGCCTCGGCTGAGGTCACGGTGGCGGTGTTTCCTCCTCTCTCCGCCGCCGCCGTGGTCGCGGCGCCCGGGGCTTTGTGCTCCAACTGCGACCGGAGGGTCTCCACCAGCCGCTGCTTCTGCTTCAGCATCCTGGTGAGCTCCTCGATCTGCTTGTCTTTCTCCTGGAGCATCTGGTCCTTGTCCAGGGAGGAGTCCTGAGGCTCTGACTTCTGGCTGCAGGAGCTGGGCTGGAGCTGGCCTTGGTGCTCCTCCTTGACCTGGGAGAGGGGGGAGGTGCCGGCGGGGTTCTGGGGGGAGTGCTGCAGGGTGAGCTGGGTGAGGGGAGAGCTGACCTGTGAGGGGACACAATGGAGGGGGGGGGGGGGGGGGGGTAGGGTACTTTAACAACCATTGGCTGGGACATGACTCAGAGCTTAGCATGGTTTACTTTAGTCACCAGGCAGAATCGTCCCTAAGTAAACTTGCTGATATATCTGTTTAAGGAGCAGGTAGGGGGAGTGGCATCCGGCCTACAGGTAGACCGGGGAACATTGGGGGATCCGAACACACAAGCTTTTGTCTGCGAGTCAAAACCAAGCCCAACCCAACCAGACTGTTCTGCCCTCCCTTGGCGTCATCGTAGTTGTAACAGTGGTGGGCCGCTCGCTCTCCACCGGCCCGCCGGTCCAACTCACCATCTCCCCGAAGGCGTCCCCGCTGCAGCTGGTCTCGTCGGGGCTCATTCCCGTCAGCGAGCGCTCCGACGGCGTCGGCGACCCGGGCGGACTGGAGCTCGTGCTGCCGAAGCGCATGACGCGCCCGGGCACGGGACCCTGGGCCAACGAGAACGAGGGCACTTTTGTCAAGCCCTCTCCTGATTGGTGGTGTGCGCTTGGAGTGGGCGTGGCGCTGTGGGTTAGTGGTTGTGCGGGTTGTGATTGGCCGTTTTTCAGGGCGCCGGCGCCACCGTTTTGCTCCTGGTAGTTTCGGAGACGTTCGATGAGGTCGATCTTAGTGCCGGACACGGTCAGACCACGTAGCTTCAGTTCCTGTTTTAACTCGGCAACCTACGGCAACAAACTCAATATTAAGAGATTGTTTTCTACACCAAACCCTATGCGAGCTATAACGGTGGAAGCAGGGAAATGTAGTTTTGGTTGAGCTTGCCTTGAACTCATCCAGGTTGGCTGGTAAAGTGCCTGGTTTGGCTCCGCCTAACGCTGGTTGGCTCTGACGGTGGGGCCCGCTCTGATTGGAGGGGGTCCCCGTCGTCGTCGTGGGAACACTCCGGGAAGGGGAGGGGCCTGATTTCGTTGAAGGGGTTGTTTCCGTTGGTGGTCTGAGGAGAGATGGAACATTTATTAAATACAAAGTGAAAATATTTGTTCTTACTTGGGCGGATCGGGTAGTACAGCAGTTTTAGACGGACTTGGGCGGGGCCGGCAGGATGGTGTGGTAGTTGTAGTTTGTTAGATGGTAGTTGTAGTTCTTAGACTTACTTGGGCGGGGCCGGCAGGATGGTGTGGTAGTTGTAGTTTGTTAGATGGTAGTTGTAGTTCTTAGACTTACTTGGGCGGGGCCGGCAGGATGGTGTGGTAGTTGTAGTTTGTTAGATGGTAGTTGTAGTTCTTAGACTTACTTGGGCGGGGCCGGCAGGATGGTGTGGTAGTTGTAGTGCTGCTGCTGCTGGTTGAGGATCTGCAGCTGGAGGAAGAGCTGCTGCTGCTGGAGGATCTTGGCGTAGGAGGAGTCCAGCTGGGGGGGAGGCTCCTTGTCTGCCTTCTGGTCGGGGGGGATGTACTGGTGGTACTTGAGCTTCTTCACCTGACAGGAACAGACCCGTGTTGAGGGGATAGCGATAATGTTAACGGGCTTTGAGACCTAGGTGGAGTTTAAACTGGGTGAACCAATGACAGACAACTTGGAGGCAAATCGATTGTGTAACACAGCTAGGTAAATTAACTTTAGAACACGTTTTATTTCAGTATCATTACTTTAACGATTAGAGGCTGTTGCGTAGCCTTGTAGGATGTGCCAATACCGATGACTTAACAATCATGTAACATGTAACATTATTATTTACAATAATACAGAAACTACAGCACAACATAATTATTTAATTTGAATCAATGTATTCACCACTAGTTTGGAGGGTTGTTGAAACAAATGTTGATTGTTACATGTTTGTTCATCATACATAACGTGAATGTACTAATAATAACTAAATATTATAAATATTAATGCTGCATGTGTGCTAGAGCATATGAACAACATGGGGAGTTAGTTTATTCTCTTTAGGAGAAGTTAGTTTATTCTCTTTAGGAGAAGTTAGTTTATTCTCTTTAAGAGAAGTTAGCTTATTCTCTTTAAGAGAAGTTAGTTTATTCTCTTTGGGAGAAGTTCGTTTATTCTCTTTAGGAGAGGTTAGTTTATTCTCTTTAAGAGAAGTTAGTTTATTCTCTTTAAGAGAAGTTAGTTTATTCTCTTTAAGAGAAGTTAGTTTATTCTCTTTAAGAGAAGTTAGTTTATTCTCTTGGGGAGAAGTTAGTTTATTCTCTTTAAGAGAAGTTAGCTTATTCTCTTTAAGAGAAGTTAGTTTATTCTCTTGGGGAGAAGTTAGCTTATTCTCTTTAAGAGAAGTTAGTTTATTCTCTTGGGGAGAAGTTAGCTTATTCTCTTTAAGAGAAGTTAGTTTATTCTCTTTAGGAGAGGTTAGTTTACAGTCTTGGGGAGATGCTAGTTTACAGTCTTGGGGAGATGTTAGTTTACAGTCTTGGGGAGATGCTAGTTTACAGTCTTGGGGAGATGCTAGTTTACAGTCTTGGGGAGATGCTAGTTTACAGTCTTGGGGAGATGCTAGTTTACAGTCTTGGGGAGATGTTAGTTTACAGTCTTGGGGAGATGTTAGTTTACAGTCTTGGGAAGATGCTAGTTTACAGTCTTGGGGAGATGCTAGTTTACAGTCTTGGGGAGATGTTAGTTTACAGTCTTGGGGAGATGCTAGTTTACAGTCTTGGGGAGATGCTAGTTTACAGTCTTGGGGAGATGCTAGTTTACAGTCTTGGGGAGATGTTAGTTTACAGTCTTGGGGAGATGCTAGTTTACGTTCCACCAACCTTGGGTTTGTTGTCTTTTGCTTTCTTGGATCTCTGTGCAGGTCGGTCTGAGCTGCTTTTGGACTGAGCACGGAGGCAAATACAACAGAAAGAGGATATGAAAGTCAGGAAGTAAAACAATTTTAACTTTAATTTGACTAAACATAGCGATGGAAAGGGCAGATATATTCAGCTACGATTTGGTGGATGACTTCTATCCAAAAATGTCTTAAAACACTGTGGCCCCACAGTGTTCCCCAGTGGGAATCGAACCCATAACCCTGGCAGTGTTAATGCCCTGCTCTACCAGTTGTCTATATTTATAACTGTGTGTGTGTGTGTGTGTGTGTGTGTGTGTGTGAAGCTGGTTCTGAGAAAATGAACTATGGTTCTCCACAAAACATGACTCACCTTGGCCTGGCCGGTCGATGGGCGGGTGTTTGCCGGTGCAGCCGTCCCATTGGTCAGCCTCTGACACAAGGAGGAGTCAATGCCGTTGGTCAGCAGGGGAGGAGGGGGTGGAGGAGGTGGGGGAGGCTGTGAGAGGAACTGAAAAACAACACAGTGTTGATTAGTAAATAATCTTTTGAAATGTTCACATCCTATTTTCAGTCAGAGCCAACGACCCCCCCCCCCGAGGTCTACTCTCACTCTGGGTACACAGCCCGACTGATCCAGCGAGGGTTACCTGTGAGGGGGACATGTCTCCGTTTTGGGTCAGCATCTCGGAGGGGGACAGCTGAGGAACGGAGCCCAAAGGAGAGTCCTGATTGGTCAGCTGATCAGGGGACAAGGCATCGCTGCTGTCCTCGTCCAATGAGCTCTCCCCTCCGGCACCTTTTGGAGAATCTGTTAAATGGGGATGGACCACAACGATTTAGTTATGGTTAAAAAAGGGCTTCAAGCACAGTGTACTACTATACTACACACCCATGCGGGTGTGTTTGGGATGTTTGTCTGTTAGTCCTTCTCAGCCAGTTCGATCGTGCAGAAACCTGCAAGACAGAGTGACGCCAGTGTTTCCACAGAACACAGTGTGTGTGTTAACGCTGGTGGCCGGATGTTAGGCAAGCTACCTCATGAACATGCAATAAACACAATGCGTTTCACACGTGTCTATTGGTAGGTTTTCAATCATGTCTGCGTAAATCATGGATAACTAGAAAACCGTTGGTCTCTTGCACCAAAATAGATGATAGAAAGCAGAAGTTAAGACAAAGAATGACTGAAACTAGAGTGGTCAAGAAAACATATTTAAGACAATGGGGACAATTGTAAGGAAAGAGAAATGAGTGGTCAAGTAGAAGGAAATGTGTCTTTATGTATGTGTACATGCATGTACAGTATGTGTATTTTCATGTATGTATGTTTATGTGTGTGTGTTCTGTGTGTATGTTGTGTGTGTATTTTCATGTGTGTATGTTGTGTGTGTATGTCTATTAACCTCATCTTTATGAATCCCAGAGCTACTCTGCACTCTGTCCTGTTATTATTTAACTTGGGCCAGCCATTACAATTATGTGTGCAATAACTTCACAATTATGTGTCAAGTCTACAAATTGTATCGGACATTTTGATCACGCTCTTAGCCTTACTGCAACTAATTCATAGATTATCAAAACAAGTTTTTTTCCAATGACTCGATCGACCATCACAAGATATCAGAGTCCAAAGTCAGGTCTTTATCTGACAAGCTGCCAAGAAAAACGAAAGCACTCAATTCGTAATGATCAATGAACCACGTATTGTAACTCTTCAGCCTTAACCAGCAAACGGTCGCCATTCGTCCTTGACAAACGACTCAAACAATGACTCGACGTGCGTGCGTGCGTGCGTGCGTCCGTGCGTGCGTGTGTTACCGGGCAGGACGTCCAGCACCACGGGCAGGATGTTCTTGTGGACCAGCTCGATGGGGCCGGGCCGGTGGGAGATCTTGTCGTTGAGGTCGTCGGCCAGCCTGGCCCTCTTCAGCTGCAGCTGCTTGGCCTGCAGGGACGGTTCTGCTGACGTCTCTGCAGGGGGCGGGACGGGGAGGTTAGGCCCTGGGCCACACATCTCGTTTGGTTAAAGAATGAGGAAACCCGTGAAGCAGGAGAACTTCCACCCAGGAGATTTAAAAAAATGTGATACGCAAGGGTGCGTGCCAATACAAAACTACCACTCGGGGAAAGCGTTTCAGATTCCTCGTACTTTACCTAAACTACTACTTTATACATTAGTCGAAATGAAGGCCGAAACGTTCCCTAACACTCAGTGACTGAATTAATTATGATTAACTGTGCTAGTTTGGTCCGGTACCTTACCTTAAATGACCTAACGTTTCAATGTGAATGTCGGGCCTGGAGTATTTTCAATGAACTCGGCGAGCTTATTTACAGATACTGCGTGAAATTCCCCTTGATTGTTGTGATTGTGAATACATTGTTATGGGCATAACAATGTATTGGACATTTTGGTTGTCGTTTCCTTCTTGTCTCTACGTATCTGTTATGTATTAGCTGGGGATGTCCTGCTGTGTTAACTAAATTAACTGCATTTTTCATATTTTTTATTTAGTTACAAAACACTACATAAAACTACAAGAAACTACAAAAGTGCAGTTCCCTCATCCCACCATGAGGGTCAGTGTGGGCGCTCACCCTCCAGGATGTGCATCCTGACCAGTTCTGATCGCTCTGGACGGCTCCGGATCTTCCTCTTCAGGTAGTCCTCCGTCTGGGGAGGGGATTGATTGATTAATGAGAAGGTAAGGATGGAGTGAAAAGAGAAGCAATAGAAGAAGTGTGGGAGCGAGAGGGGTGAGGGTTACATGTTCATACAGGGCTTTGAAAGGTCACCAGAGACACTAGTTACCTTGGGTTAGCTAGAAACTGGTGCGCTTTTATTTTGAAACACTGAACAGAACACACAGAGCAGGGACAGACCAAAGGCATAAGCACACAAGAGAACACTCACCCTCGCTCTCTCCAGACTCCTCCTCTGCTCGTGGAAGGCTGCCGGGCTTTTCAGTGCTGGGGGAGGGAGAGAGAGAGAGAGAGAGAAGATAAATAGACAGAGAGAGGTAGGAGGAAAGATAGTTAGAGAGTTAGAGAGAGAGGAAGAGAGAAGATAGATAGACAGAGAGAGGTAGGAGGAAAGATAGTTAGAGAGAGAAGATAAATAGACAGAGAGAGGTAGGAGGAAAGATAGTTAGAGAGAGAGGAAGAGAGAGAAGATAGATAGACAGAGAGGTAGGAGGAAAGATAGAGTTAGAGAGAGGAAGAGAGAGAGAGAAGATAGACAGATATATAGAGCGATAGAATGAGAGAGAGAGATGGAGAGGGAAAAGGAGAGTGTAAAGAGAGATGGAGGGATAGAAACAGGGCGATGAATTGGAGTGGAAGGCAGTGGGTTGGGATACGGCCGAAAACGACGATGCTGCGTTTTGGAACCACGATGAGTGGTACGGTAAGTGCTCGTGGAGCCAAAGCAGAAGCCTGTGTACCAAGTGAAGGTCAGCAGAGTCGTTCATACCACGCTGGAGTCAAGCAGGCCTGCAGACGTGTGTGTGAACTATGGAAGCATCTTCTGCAAGTGTGTGTGTGTGTGTGTGTGTGTGTGTGTGTGAGAAAGTTGTTAAAACAGTGTGGCCCACGCTGAAGTGTTCCTAGCTCAGCTCATAACTTGAACGCATTCCCACGGTTCCATGTTTTCTTCCAGGCCCGTTGTAGACAAGACAAACACGAGAGTTACTGTTGCTTTAACTAAAAAGATCGAAACGCTAATCACGTTATAAAATCATCACTACCAAACAGGGTCCAAATAATCACTGCCGACCAGCCAATCGCGGACCAGATATATCCTCAGTATGCGTGGGCCCCGCGGTGGGGATTCAAACCGCTAACCCTGCCTGGTGTTGGTATCATGGCCTACCAGCGGAGCTAGCTAGGACCAGCATATGGACATGCTCACACATGCTAAGTGGCTCTCAGCTAGCCATGTGATTCTGCTGGATGGAGCGGTTTGTCAGAGAGGCTTAGGTGGTGTCGATTATTGATAATTGATAATTGATGACCGCTCTAGTGGCGATGACATCACTAGTGGGGATTTTTGTACAAACGGACGAGGTGAGAGGAGAGTGGGTGCTGATGTGTTTTAGCCATTGGAAAAATGTTTGAAACCTGGACAGCTGTGTCTGTCCTTAGCATCCGTGTGTGTGTGTGTGTGTGTGTATGAGCGTGAGTGAGTGAGTGAGAGAGTGAGACAGAGAGTGAGTGAGTGAGTGAGTGAGTGAGTGAGTGAGTGAGTGAGTGAGTGAGTGAGTGAGTGAGTGAGTGAGTGAGTGACTGAGTGAGTGAGTGAGTGAGTGAGTGAGTGAGTGAGTGAGTGAGTGAGTGAGTGAGTGAGTGAGTGAGTGCGCGCGTACAGACTTACCCAGTGTTTAACCATACCCGGCTCATGTTTGAATAGCAGCCATTAAAACACATTACTGCAATATATCACTGTATATACCATGTACATATTTGCACATGCACTGAACAAACAGGCGGACAGACCGCCACCACACACACGCCCATGTTGTTGTCAGCCTGCGCCTGGGAGGGGCTGTGTCCGTTACTGTGATGTAATGCAGGGCTCTTCTGATTGGGCAAGAGTGGACAAAATCCCGGCCAAGGCTGTTGTCCACAAGACGGCTCAAGGTGTGTGTGTGTGTGTGTGTGTGTGTGCGTGCGTTTGTGTGTGTGTGTGTGTGTGTGTGCGTATGTGTGTGTGTGCGTGCGTATGTGTGCATGTGTGTGTGTGTGCGTGCGTGCGTTTGTGTTAGTTTGTCAAAGCACCAGAGAAGGTATCCCTTAAGAGCGTACTACACACCAGCAGTTGTTGTGCAACTCAACATCCCACCAACACAAGGGCAAACAAACAAACAAACAAACAAACATGACATCACAAGAGCTAAATATGAAAATGAACATGGCCATCAATAAAACATGCAATAGTTCATGTCCGAGAGTTGAAATGAAACAATATATTCTTCAAGCCTTCATTAATGAACATATACCAAAACGCTGCATAACGTGGCCCAAGGACAGGGTGTTGACACAAGACCGTACCGTCTCGTTTGTGTTCAGGCTAAACACTGAGATCTTAAAGGCCAGCCGTTGCTAGTCGCCGAGCTAAAGGTGCATTAGCCTTTAGCCGCGGAGAGAAGTGTCTGTGAAGGTTATCGGCTTAATGTACGACCGTGTCTGGGTGAACAGCGAGGCCGGTGAGTGGCCGTGCGAGGCAGACAGAGAGAGGAGAGAGAGAGGCGCAGACTGCCAGTCTGGAATTGCTCCGATCATTTTCTGCCTCCTCATCCTCTTCTCCCGCGAGCGGCGCTGGAGACACTGGGTTCACCCCACCACACATCTCTCCCATTACCCCTGAAGCCCTCACCATCATCATCATCATCATCATCATCATCATCATACTTTCCTTCCTATAGTTTCGATCTTTTCTTATCCATTGGAATTTGATACATGTCATTAAGGAGCAGGTAGGGGTTGCCAGGGCATCTGGCTCCAGGATGCCTACGGGCCAGACATTGGGGTGGAACCCAGAACCTTTCAGCTGGGAGTCAAACACCCCAAGTCTTTCCTGCCCCGTTGTTGTTGTTGTTATACGATCATCCGGTTACCATCTCCACTTCCTGGTCTTCAATGCGGTCCTTCTACTCCGGAACACTTTGCCTCTTGGAGTGCGTTTCATAGAAATCTTTCTTTCACCGAGGCCTTGAAGACTCCTGCTGTACTTTGAGTAACACTGGCAAGAAAAGCCTTTTCTATGCATCTCTTTTTCATGAGAAAAGACACATTTTGGATCCTCATCCATTAGGTCTGTGGTTGACTTCTCTTCCCTGATATCCCATTATCCTACCAGTAAGACCTCTTCCCCCTCCCTCAGGGTCTCGCTCACTACATAGACCATCGCTATAGGCTTGGTACAAAATGTAGCAGGAAATACGGACATGGGTGGATTTAGATGCATAAGGCCTAAGATATTCAGCCAGGGTCGCTTATTAAGACTTTACTACTGCTGGCATCCACAAGAGGTCGAACCATCTTAGTTCTGAAGGGAATTCACAAGCAGCTTTCAATACTGTGAATTCAAATATATTAACTGCAGAGACTTTGGTCCTCCTGTGTGATGGAAACAACAGCCAACACTACAGTGGTCTCCTGTTATACCTGCACTTACAATAGCACATGAGCAGCAGTGCAGGACTGAAATGCAGGACTTCAGCATTGGTATTAAAGCGATTCCGCATGGCAACACTACCTGGATACGCTGGCCAATCAGAAGCCAGGAAGCCTCTGTTGTTACCGGGTTAGTACAATCAGGTATTTGGCTCTTAATACCGAGCCCCTTTGTGTCTGACCCAGAACAATCTCTGTGAGTGCCTGTGCAAGGTCATGCAGATCAAATGCAGCTCTTGGTTGGCCAAGTTAATTTAAAATGGGTGGGAAATTATAAGGGCAGCCATTGGTCGATAACATTGTGCTGGTTGCTAGGTCGTTTTGTTATGCCACCTGTCATGTAGGCAGGCAAATTGCCAAGAATATTTTCAATAAGTGCCGTAGGCCGTAATAGGGTAATATTAGGTGGGGTAGGTTTAGGATCATGCGGGACTGTTACGCTCTTGTTGTTTTCCAACTAACTGAACATAAAACCAGATTCAATTTCGTATTTTGAAATGTTTGGGCCTTCCTTCCTTACTGAAAAACGAAAGGAATATGCTACTTCCTTGTTCTGTCTGCATACAGTTCTGCCGTGAAACCAGACCAGAAACAACACACAGAAGAACCCAAATCCGTCTTAAAACTAAAACTATAAATACAAAGAAACATGTCTTCTGTTTAAACGGAGTGGAACCATGAAACAGGAAGTGCAGACAGCAGAAGAGGAAGCTGCATGGTTTGATGATAACACACATAAAAAAAGGCAGCGTACACACACACACACACACACACACACACACACACACACACACACACACACACACACACACAACATGCCACCGACGCTGACGCCAGACACACGTTACACATGTAATGTACATGCTCCCCCACTGGGCTGCACAAGGTTAAGTAAGAACGCCAGTAGACCTGTACATAGTTCATGTAACAGTCGGTACTCCAACTACACTAGCTGAATAATATGGGTGTATCAGATGACTTGCTCCTACTGGCAGCTACACAGGAGGCCCAGAGAGCTAACGTTAGCAATGAAAAACATTAAGGTTACAATGAATGGAGCTTTAACGAAGACCACGTTTGGATAATTCTCTGTACTTGTTACTGAATTTGACTGGATTTAAAGCACAGGGAATGGACTTCATTCAAGCAAATATCATTATATTACAATATCCAGAAAGGCTGCACAATATGGGGTCTCACACAACAGTATTCTGTTGATCTATTGGCCAGCTAACGTGGAGGAGAGTATTTGGTAACATCCAGCATGCTTTCACCACCAGCTGACCCGTGGCAGTAGAGGAAGTTGCGACTAGATATGGACAACTGGTGGATGCTGTGCAACTTCACCATGCAACACCAAACACACACACACACCCGCACCAATTACACATTCCCAACAAGCTAGTATCAAACCGAGCTGAAGCAGATCGCTTGTCAAACAGCTTTTGAAAAACAAAAACCTTTTCTACACATGTATGTGCATGTTGCAACAACCAATGCCATGAGTAAAGCTACCGTCACGCCATTTGACCACGGATGACATGTAATCAACGTCAACATCCTAGTGCTCGTCGGGCTGACGTGCATGACAGCTCTCGAGTTGAAGAGATGGAGGCACAGGGACATTCTGACAGCTAGCGCCCGCTGCAGTCCGCGGCGGGGCGCGGCGGTGAGGTTGTGTGGACTTACGTGGCATGATCCCTTGGCTGACCAGTTCCTCTCGGGTTCGTCTCTGCTGGAGTTTAAGCTGGAGGGCTGCATGGATACAGAGAGAGCAGGGTGGAGGAGGAGGACGAGGAGGAGAGGGAAGAAGAGAGAAAGAATGTATGAGTCAAAATCCTCCCGAATGACAGTGTTGGGCAGGTCGAGTCCCCCTTCAACAGCGGTGTAACAAGGGAAGTCCTGGATGTTCTACCGGTCCATTAGTGTAGAACTGAGGTAGGATGAGCTCAATTGAAACACACTCGTCTTAAAACACACACCCAAATAGAGAGCTGGAGGCGGGCAGAAGAAGAGGAAATGAACTTTTTTGGGGGGGGGGGGGTGTTGATGAAAACAGCTTTACTTCCTGTTCAAACTAAAGTTTTATTTTTTGAATGATTAGTTATATCAGTATTTGTGTTCGCCCGAGTGAATAACAAATACAAAAAATATGCTAGAAAATGGATAAACCTTTCCTTACTATAAAAGCGAAGTAGTTAAGTAGCACAAAACATGGCGGCTCAAACGACGCGGTTTCAAAACAGGAAGTGGGTACATAAGGGGTACAGTTCAGGGAAAAAGTGCTGCAAATACAGAGCTGGATACCGTTTAGTATACACAGTGGACCACCGTGGGAGATTCAAACACTTCTGTTGTATGACACTTAAAACCCGGTCACATTCACACAAGCCGAGCTACAAACACTAGCCTTCCTGCGTTTATCTAAATATCTCAGTGCTAATGTATAGTTCAGACTCTAAACTATACTTTACTCACTGACATGTTAACATAAGCTCGTGTTAACATCATGTCAGGGAGCATCTGCACTGCGCCGAGTGCCTTTTAGCAAGGCAGCCAATGCCTCCAGGCATCGCATTCATGTGTGTATTTATTTATCCACCTATTGAATGAGGAAATTAAATTAAGTTATCTCAAAATGGCTCACAGACCTTTGTTCTTTTAGGCTTTCTTCTGATGGGGAATACATTGTACGGTTTAATGACTCTAGATCATCTATTTTCTGCCTCTCATGATACAAGATAACATCATCTTTCTCTCTAATTGGATATCAATTAGCACCAGACACATTAACTGGATTTAAATTAACATCTGGCAAAGAAAATTTGCTTCTCAAGTAACGTTCAGTAATTGTCAATGCTCATTTCGTAACTTTTTCATCGTTTTCATTCAACATATGACCTCTTTATATTCAGTTTGCCTCACTTTGACAATTTTTTACTTGCAATATAATTATTTGGCTCATTATTTGATGTCTGTCCAATCGGTGACCTATTCTATTCCCCGCTGTCCCTGGAAGGACAGATCCCTCCCTCCCTCCCTCCCTCCCTATCAACCCTTCCCAACTCTTCCTCACTTACTCGCCCTCTCATTGTCTGTTTCTATCTCTTCCTTTCCTCACTCCTCCTTATTCTTTCTCTCCCTCCCTCCATGAGTCTCTTCTCTCCCTCCACCTCTCCTCCCACTGGGGGGGAGGGGGGGGGGGTTCTGTCAATGAGATCAGGGGTGAGACGCAGACTCTGTCCTTTGCAGATTGCACCGTTAGAACAAACTTGACTTGGCAGGCTTCTATTATGGGGGAGGGGGGTAATAGTTCAGTTGTGGACAGCTACATGCTTACGTAAGATGCAGCATATTTCATCTTCAACTGGACTTGTTATATGGGAACCAGAGTCTTTTTTGCGACATGGTATAAATTTGGGGAAGTTAGGCAGAATTTATTCACACCGTGCACACAATCATTTTGCGATTGAGGAAGTTTTCGTCAATCGCACTTCATCATTGTGATTAGTCAATAAAAACGACCACCAAACAGTGCCACACGTTGGCTCTGCATTCTGTGGGTTGGTCTATGGTTAGATCCACTGCCTGCATGGCTTCTGTGTCTCCTGTTCTCCGTTACTATTTTCAAACCGAACGTGCGGCAGGGGAGCCATCACTTTGGTTCTGATGCATGTTTGGATTAGTCTATTAAACGAGGGTGTCATTGCGCTAAAACACGTTCAACAAACGGGACGAGGTTTGGTGTTGCTGCTACTTCTGTTTTGTTTGTATGTGGCAGCTGTCTGTGTAATGGAGTATGTCACGGTGTGTGTGTCCGTGTGCGTGTGTGTGTCCGTGTGCGTATGCGTGTGTGTGTGTGTGCATACCCGTGCGTCTGAGCTGGGGTTTGAGGCGGCCACTTTAAGGCCAACCAGCACCTGTTCCTCCCGACTGACAGACTGACATCATTGCTTGCTACCTAGCTAGCAATGCCCAGAGGGAGCAGATGGCTAACTGTAAAGTTAGCACGCTAACTCTGTAATATTGATTGACTGATGCCATGATACATTGCAACATTGTGATAAAGGGGTTCATAGTCCAATTGAATGAGGGCTGGGGGGGTAAACAATGAATTTGTTATGTAGAAATGCTTATTTCCTTGGCAATAAAGTCTGATTGGATGCACCAGATTTTGTGGAACATTTACTAACGGTATTACAGTTCTCAATCATTAATGAAGATTAGCACAGGCTAACGCGGAAAATCGGAGCGGACTGCGGTGGCTGACCACTGCGTCTCCCCCCCCACTCCCCCGCATGTCATCAGTGGTCTCCCAGGATCCCCCCGGATACACTGACCTTTCCCTGCACGGCATCATGGGGGATTAGGCGGGGAAGCGACGATGCTGATAGAACTCAGATGTCAGTCGGCTGGATGTAAACACCCCGAGCTAAACAGACGAGGGCGGTGACTAGCATGCCAGACGTGTACATCTGTGATGTCGCCGCCGCGCGAGGACTAAAACTTTGGAGACCCGCGTGTGTGTGTGTGTGTGTGTGTGTGTGTGTGAGTGTGAGTGTGAGTGTGTGTGAGTGTGAGTGTGAGTGTGAGTGTGTGTGTGCACATACACGTGCACACACACAAGCACACGGGCCGTGCGATGGCAGGATAAGATGCCAGGCCACTTGAGTATTCCAGGGAAGAGGGTTATTCTGGGAACCCGAATCTTGCACTTTGCGTCTCTTTCACCAACACGCACACACACACACACACTCGCACACACACACACTCGCGCGCACACACACACACACGCGCGCACACACACACACACTTTTTGCTCCTCTGTATTTTCTTCTTTATCTCTTTTCGTATACATCTATCTTATCTTTGCCGTATCAAGTCGTCTTTGTCTTGTTACCACAGCTAAAAGGCAGGAAGTAAGCCTACAGGCTACACTGCTAGCATGGACCCCCTGAGCACATGCAGTGAACCCCTTTATCCAAACCTTACAGTTTGGCATGAGGGAATCAAACCCCTAACGTGACATTCTTAACTCTACCTAACTACCAATTTAGCGAGTAGAAACACAAGCAAGACGAGTGGGGGGGGGGGGGTGGATCGACAGGTCGACAGCATGTGAGATGTTTCAACCCTTTCATGTCGTTTGGTTACAGCTTCTCTCACTCGGATGTGACTCAGAGTGAACCCTGACGAGTATGGAAACCTTTCGTGTCTCCCACCTCGGGTTTGAGAGCGGTGTGAAAACACGCTCAAGTTGTGAACTTGGGGTGGTGTCTTCGAACATAGTTTTGTTCGAGTCTGAAGTCAAATGTGCACATGTCCATACACTTATGGACATGTCCATGACCAATGCCCTATTTTACCAGCAGGTGTCCTGTTGATTAGCCATACCTGGCTACCCAGAGGACTGTACCAAGTGGCAGGCTGATGTGTCCATCATAGATCTGGATACTTGAGATGTCAATAGAGGGTCGATTTTAACGATGCTATACTAAACAATCATCAGGAAGCCCTGCAAGCGTCGTTGTAGTTTCAAAGTAGTGGAGAGGCCGCGTTGACGTTCCTACGCATAGAACCATCCTGCTCCATTAGGAGACTGTGTGGACGAGCCTTCTGAAGAACAAGCTCCTGACGAAGGCTCTCTGGGTCTGATCCAGCTTGGGTTAATATGGAGCGGGATGGAAGGGCCGGTTTAACTGGGATACTAGGCCACAGCCTAAACTGGTCCACACGCGTGCAAAAGACAAGAGGGAAGATACACTCACATCCTTCTTCTGGCTTTTTCTTGCTTTATTTATGCATTTATCCAACATGTTGGGCATATACAAACTGAATAGGTTGGATTAGCGGTATTATCTGGTGGAAGTGTTTAACCTAAATTAAAGCGTTCTTAAGAAATGTGGTAGTTTTCCTTTATGTACCCATTTATTAACTGGATGGCATGTCTCTCAGAGACACAGAGAGAGAGAGAGAGAGAGAGAGAGAGAGAGAGAGAGAGAGAGAGAGAGAGAGAGAGAGAGAGAGAGAGAGAGAGAGAGAGAGAGAGAGAGAGAGATGGTAGAGCCACGGTAGGTGCAGCCAACTGGGTTAATCCCATCGTGGGACACTAGCTCCCATTAAACATGTCAGAGTGCAGTCACTGCTAAGCTACACACAGCACGCCCGCCCACGCTAGCCTTCTAGCTTCATAGCCTTGCTAGCTTGAACACAAACCACTCACACACCTTAAAAAACACAAACAAGAGTTACATACACCTGCAGGCACACTTTCAACGGGACTTGACGTAGTGCTACCCAAAACCAGGTTTGCACTTCAGACCGGCACGCTTTGAAAATCCTCCTTTGGCAGGTGACCCTGGAAACAATTATACTCCTAAGGCTGGTTTAATAGCGACCTCGCACGATCACGTCATTCAGAACATGTCGAATGGCGCGTGAGCTGGGCAGCGGCTGAGAGAGTGACAGACAAAAGGGAAAGACTCAATGCTTCACACGATGCTGTCGGCACGTTCAGCGCTCGGTCAGGCCGCTGGGGTCTTGGCGTGGATCCAAAGTGCGTCTGTGCGCTGCGATGCGTAGACAAACTACAAGGAATACCGACTGAACGCAGGCGGATAGAGAGAGGAAGTACATATTGATATCGGCGTGAGAGATTAAATGGGAGTTTCTTGGTTTGTAACGTTGTAATACAGTTTGAACTGGGTATTGTCCGTTTCTTAAAGGGTGTATTTCATTGGTTGCATTACATGTGACACAATTGTGTAATCTTTCAAGGCTGTTAAGCTGGCCTTGACTGAATTAATACATTAGAGAGGGCCTATTGTATAACGTTTTATCTTCAAAACAATGATCCTGAAACGAATAGTCAGAAAATGTGGGTCATCTGTTGTGGGATGTCCAGCACGGAACTTATCCTAGCTTGAAAACAGGTTTAGGAATACGCCAATATCTGGCTTAGCTGTAGCTGAATGAAAATATCCAAAAGCTGGACCCCTACTTCAAACCCACCGCTAGGTACAGAGGTAAAGAATGAACCAACAACCTTGTGGTAGAGCTCTCTGTATGGTGAGGGGGGCTGAAACATGCTTCATGTGTTTTAAATGATCATCGGCCTATCAGACAGAGTTCACAGTGGGTCCTATGGAAGTGTTTCTAGCACTTTAATGCTACCATAAAGGTCTGTAGGATAGTTCCATGTGGGGTACGATAGGGGTAGGCTAGTCTAGTGATGGGGTGCAGAAAGATGTCCACAGTAAAACCTGTGGGCAAACACTTCTCAACACTTCATCCATCGTGGTACGGGAGCCACTCCTAAACCAAGGAGATTCCTTTGAATACTCACTTGTTCAGCCTTTGGTGTGAATAGTGAAAGAAGTAGTAGTAGCCATTTCACTACATTTCCAACAGATTCATATACACTTCGGAAGTGTAATTTTCAAAATGTTACACTGCCCAAGGAGTGGCTGAACTTGTTACTGTAGACACGGAAGAGGATAGTAATTTACTTACTAGACTGTCAGACATTTAAATGAATTAAAGGACTTGGTTACACCAACCCCTTCCTTTTGATTTCTATTTTCTCCCCACGGTTTGATTTGAAGTTGGGTTTCACGCAGGCAACAACTAAGGTCAGCCACACACACCAGGTAATAAAACCGATCGCTGATATTTAATGACGTTTCCCAAGCTATTAATACAAACTGGTAAAGTAGGGATATGAATTTGTAGCTTAGGGGCACACACACACACACACACACACACACACACACACACACACACACACACACACACACACACACACACACACACACACACACACACACACACACACACACACACACACACACACACACACACACACACACACACACACACCCTGCAGCTTTACTGAGCGCGTGCAGTTTGCTAGAAATTCCCCACCTTCCTTGAGGCTGTGATAGACATCTCTGTCCAGGTCGGTCCTCAAGTCCGCCTTCTCCAGGTCATCTCCGATTGGAGGAGAGCCCATGGGAGAGGAGGGCTCAAAGGACAGGCAGTGGTTGGTGTCCAGCATGATCATATCCTGGCAGAGATCAATAATGTCGGGCAGACATCGAACTTTTCCACGGCTCCGATCCCCCCCCAAAAAGGACACTCCTGACGTCTCAAAAAGAAATTAAAAATTAAAAAAGAAATAAGTACAAGTACAGACTCGAATGAGAAAGGGAAAGTGTCCCCTGGGTGAAAAGCCGAGCGGCGTTCCCAACGCGATTCCCTGTGTGATTCCACGGCAGCGGACCGGTTTATGCAGTCTCACCAGAGGACTGGCCGGTTTCCCCGGTCCGAAAGGCACGTCTCTCCGCTCGCAAAGCTATTCCTCCTCGCTGATCGACCGCCCCCTCTCTCGGTCTGTCTCTCTCTCTCGCTCTCCCTCGACTGCCCTATTCCCTCCTTCTCTTGCAGTGGCGGACAAGTCACGACAACGCTTCCCTGCCTGTTCCTCCCGGGGGGAGACGGAAGGAATCCGCAGGGTGGAGAAAAACAAAACTGCAAAGATTGCCGAGAGAGAGAAGGAATGGGAGGAGGACAGGGAGAAAAGGAGGGCAGCGACGGAAGGAAGGAGAGGAGGAAGAGAGGACAGGCACTGTGAGTGAGCAGAGAGCCTGGCACACACAGACAGAGAGAGAGAGAGAGGAGTGAGGCTGCTCTGGTTGCAGCTCCTCCTGTTTCTCTCACACACACACACTCGAGTTCTACTGCTCAGCTGTTGCCATTCATTTACTGGTACAATTTAAGTTGGGAGCGGGGGGTGGGGCAGTCTCTCTCTCTCTCTCTCTCTCTCTCTCTCTCTCTCTCTCTCTCTCTCTCTCTCTCTCTCTCTCTCTCTCTCTCTCCCTCTCCCTCTCTCTCTCCCTCCCTCCCTCCCTCCCTCCCTCCCTCCCTCTCCCTCTCTCCTGAGAGACAACAGACACCGGTGACAGCACCACTTTTAAGACAAGTCTGTTGATAAACAGTCAGCCTCGGAGTGTTCTCATTGGAGCAGACGAGGAAACAGCTGTGAGCCCCATGACATCACGCACAGCAGCAGCACCCCGTCACCTTGGTCAGCAGTCGCATGGGGGGGGGGGGGCTATTGAGAGTTCCCATCGATTGATGCTACAGCGCGTGGTCAGCGGCTCTTGGATGAGAGACCGGGGAAACAAGATGGTGACCAAAACATCCGCGGGGTGCGCCAGAATGACGGATGTCTCGACCTACGGACGAGTTCACAAACTCAAAACTCTGGCCGGAAGGAGTCAAAACAGCCCTGCATTGGGTCGCCTCCTAATCCTGTCTCCAGGCCTGCTACCCTGAGAGTACCCCCCCCTTCCCCACCCTTCTGCCCCCCCCGTTTTAAATAGTCCGACAGCTGGCCGTAAGGGGGCTATATTCAGCGGGGTGTCACCTGTGCGCTGGCTGGATAGGGTTACTTACAGACCCCACACCTCATCTGAAGGCCGGAAGGCATGCAACGCTAGCTCACAGAGCGTTTCTAACACACTCAGACATCCAAGCCAAGTGCACATGCACCCTCTCTCTCTCCTCTCTCTCTCTCTCTCTCTCCTCCTCCCTCCCTCCCTCTCTCCTCTCCTCTCCTCCTCTCCTCCCTCCTCTCTCCTCTCCTCTCTCTCTCTCTCTCTCTCTCTCTCTCTCTCTCTCTCTCTCTCTCTCTCTCTCTCTCTCTCTCTCTCTCTCTCTCTCTCTCTCTCTCTCTCTCTCTCTCTCTCTCTCTCTCTCTCTCTCTCTGGGCATACATCTCTGGGTATGGATCGATGTTTGACGAGACTAACGTGACGTAAGCTCTGTATTATTATTATTTTTTTTAATTGCAGGCACTCGCACAATGCATCCAATACTCCGTCATAGGAAACAGTTATAAATAAAACCAACCCCCCCCCCCCCCCCATGACTGCATTTCATTGCACAGGTGCCGGACGAAATGACATCACCCCCTCCCCCCTTTTCCCAACACGGACGAGCCAATGAGGACAAAGAAAAGGCGTCGCCTTCAACAAACACAGGAGAGGAAACAGGCGATGTGTGAACCCGCGGGGATGGGTACACACCGGCGGTGAAGTCCACCTGCTAGAGGGGGTTCAGGTTAGAGGGGGTTCAGGTTAGAGGGGGTTCAGGTTAGAGGGGGTTCAGGTTAGAGGGGGTTCAGGTTAGAGGGGGTTCAGGTTAGAGGGGGTTCAGGTTAGAGGGGGTTCAGGTTAGAGGGGGTTCAGGTTAGAGGGGGTTCAGGCTAGAGGGGGTTCAGGCTAGAGGGGGTTCAGGTTAGAGGGGGTTCAGGTTAGAGGGGGTTCAGGTTAGAGGGGGTTCAGGCTCGAGGGGGTTCAGGTTAGAGGGGGTTCAGGTTAGAGGGGGTTCAGGTTAGAGGGGGTTCAGGTTAGAGGGGGTTCAGGCTAGAGGGGGTTCAGGTTAGAGGGGGTTCAGGTTAGAGGGGGTTCAGGTTAGAGGGGGTTCAGGTTAGAGGGGGTTCAGGTTAGAGGGGGTTCAGGTTAGAGGGGGTTCAGGCTAGAGGGGGTTCAGGTTAGAGGGGGTTCAGGTTAGAGGGGGTTCAGGCTAGAGGGGGTTCAGGTTAGAGGGGGTTCAGGCTAGAGGGGGTTCAGGTTAGAGGGGGTTCAGGCTCGAGGGGGTTCAGGTTAGAGGGGGTTCAGGTTAGAGGGGGTTCAGGCTAGAGGGGGTTCAGGCTAGAGGGGGTTCAGGTTAGAGGGGGTTCAGGTTAGAGGGGGTTCAGGTTAGAGGGGGTTCAGGTTAGAGGGGGTTCAGGCTAGAGGGGGTTCAGGCTAGAGGGGGTTCAGGTTAGAGGGGGTTCAGGTTAGAGGGGGTTCAGGTTAGAGGGGGTTCAGGCTCGAGGGGGTTCAGGTTAGAGGGGGTTCAGGTTAGAGGGGGTTCAGGTTAGAGGGGGTTCAGGTTAGAGGGGGTTCAGGCTAGAGGGGGTTCAGGTTAGAGGGGGTTCAGGTTAGAGGGGGTTCAGGTTAGAGGGGGTTCAGGTTAGAGGGGGTTCAGGTTAGAGGGGGTTCAGGTTAGAGGGGGTTCAGGCTAGAGGGGGTTCAGGTTAGAGGGGGTTCAGGTTAGAGGGGGTTCAGGCTAGAGGGGGTTCAGGTTAGAGGGGGTTCAGGCTAGAGGGGGTTCAGGTTAGAGGGGGTTCAGGCTCGAGGGGGTTCAGGTTAGAGGGGGTTCAGGTTAGAGGGGGTTCAGGCTAGAGGGGGTTCAGGCTAGAGGGGGTTCAGGTTAGAGGGGGTTCAGGTTAGAGGGGGTTCAGGTTAGAGGGGGTTCAGGTTAGAGGGGGTTCAGGTTAGAGGGGGTTCAGGTTAGAGGGGGTTCAGGTTAGAGGGGGTTCAGGTTAGAGGGGGTTCAGGTTAGAGGGGGTTCAGGCTAGAGGGGGTTCAGGTTAGAGGGGGTTCAGGTTAGAGGGGGTTCAGGTTAGAGGGGGTTCAGGTTAGAGGGGGTTCAGGCTAGAGGGGGTTCAGGTTAGAGGGGGTTCAGGCTAGAGGGGGTTCAGGTTAGAGGGGGTTCAGGTTAGAGGGGGTTCAGGCTAGAGGGGGTTCAGGCAGTGAGCATGACTAGGGAAGGTAGCAAGTGTGAATTCACCGGCTGGCGCGGCGTGAGACCCCATGGCGGCAGGACGCTGGGATTAGCGCGTCTGCGTGGGTTTCCTGTCGTCGGGGGCGCGGCAGGAAACACTCGAGGAGTTTGTGGTCGTGTGGGATGAAACGTGGTAGTCACTTCCCCTTACGCGCCTTGACATTTAGGTCCGAACGACTGCGAGTGGCGTTGGGAGTTTGAGTCATGAGTTGTGGTGGATTGTAGCGCAGTGGATTTTTAATGGTTTTGACCCCAGCCGCCGAAACCATTAGAAACGCGTGACAGAGGCTGCTGTGTGTCGTCACTCCGCTCCGCTGTCATTGAGCCGGAGCTCACCATTTTAAGCGCCAGGATGTGCGAGAATACAACAACAAAAAACTCACGAACCAAATGTCTCCACTCCCAGTCAAAGCATGCTCGTACGGCAGGCGGGACTGGGAGTGAAGACGATTGGTTCGTTAGCGTGGATGTTTTAGGGGAAAGGTAAATCATTGACTCCCATCTTGGTGTCGAGTTCCGCAACCGAAAGACCAAATCACCGTCTGCACTTTTACTTGTGTCGCTCGAGGGGGTTCAGGCTCGAGGGGGTTCAGGTTAGAGGGGGTTCAGGTTAGAGGGGGTTCAGGTTAGAGGGGGTTCAGGTTAGAGGGGGTTCAGGTTAGAGGGGGTTCAGGTTAGAGGGGGTTCAGGTTAGAGGGGGTTCAGGTTAGAGGGGGTTCAGGCTAGAGGGGGTTCAGGTTAGAGGGGGTTCAGGTTAGAGGGGGTTCAGGTTAGAGGGGGTTCAGGTTAGAGGGGGTTCAGGTTAGAGGGGGTTCAGGCTAGAGGGGGTTCAGGCTCGAGGGGGTTCAGGCTCGAGGGGGTTCAGGTTAGAGGGGGTTCAGGTTAGAGGGGGTTCAGGTTAGAGGGGGTTCAGGTTAGAGGGGGTTCAGGTTAGAGGGGGTTCAGGTTAGAGGGGGTTCAGGCTCGAGGGGGTTCAGGTTAGAGGGGGTTCAGGTTAGAGGGGGTTCAGGTTAGAGGGGGTTCAGGCAGTGAGCAGGACCAGGGAAGGTAGCAAGTGTGAAGGGTTTCATATCCAGTGTGAGTTTTAAAGTATTCAGTATTCAGACCACCATCACGCTTTCATTCAGGTAAGGAGTATAGATCAAGTATGGCTTTCACACTGTCTAGAAATAACTATATAAAAACCTCAATCCCCAAATAAATGTAATCAAACAGAAAAGGGTGTTGTGCATGTTTCAATGACATTTCAATTAATGAATGCACATTCATATAAAGCATGTTCCTGGTGCACTGAAGGTTTAACATTAATCAAATACATGAGCTGCCAGAGTCTGGTTACACTGGGCCCATTTCACTGTAGTTATTTGGCCTTGCGTGACAAAGAGCTTAGTCTGTTCAGTCCCTTAGATGAAGTGCAAGTGGGGACAACACAACGGAGGAGCAGTCCTTGATTCGAGGTCTGGTGCGTTTTTTTAAAGACTTCCTGTGGTGGCGTTGAGCAGAAACAAACACTCCCTTTATTTCATGTCTGCTTGGCCTTCACTAGGTCACTCTGTACCCCATCCTGCCACGGACAGCTTGGACCCTCTGAATCAAAATGTTTTTCTCAGAGCGAGGATAACATCTCTAGTTTCTGCTCAGAGAGGCACAGTGGAAATGTACAAACGAGGTGACGCAGCTTTCTTCATATAAGGCGGAGAAATAGAAAAGTGCAGACTAACTACGGCTCAGATGTATCGCTCTTGGTCCCGGGTCAGGTCTCAAAGGGGTTCACAGGATACAGAGCCCAGACGGAAGAGGAAGAGGATAGTGCACTAGGAGTGCATGATCTGAATAATGGTCTCATTAACAATAACCTGGTAGACATTAAATATAGAGTATCATAAACATGAATAATGTTGAAGGTAGGAAGTAGGTATTTAACAACCGTGGTGGTACTAGGCTAAGCCGCTACAGCTGGCCGCTAAAGAATACTTGACCAAATATAAAGTAATTATAAAAGTAAAATTGCTTATAGAAACAAATAACTTCTTATGTGTTGATTGAAAGAAGTGTTACAAGGAAACAGGAGTGGGTGAAGTCGTGTGAAGTTGAGATACAGCCCAGACTAGTTTGGTTAGTTACACTGCATGTGGTAAGTAGATTAAAACCACAACTAACTGATCATCGTGGCGGTTATCGTATTTTAAGACCAATGGCTCTGTCTATCAGAGACGTAGATTAATATTTGATGACTTCAATTCCTAGTATTTTGGACTGCAACTATTATATTACTTTGAAAGTGGGTGATAGTTGAGTCTGACAATTATTGGTTAATAATTTTAATTGTTAAATCTTCCAAATGAGATGTTGGCGTATGGATAGTGGATATGGGATTCACTGGGGGTGAATCATTATATTAATCATAACTCTCACATCATGCTCTTCATATTCCAGCACGGTAAACCAAGGTGTGTTTTCCCATATTCTTCCTGACGCATTCACCAATTTCCCGTTTTTTTAAGAGATTTCTGAATAAAAGTATGCAGCACCTCTGATAATAAGTAGACCTCTAGAAAGAGACCTAACCCAAAAGCTAATGGCCTGAGGGGATAAAAAAATAGCCATATTTTAAATAGCTCCAATAGCAGACACTGTTGAGTCTCCCTTCACCTTCCCTCAAACTAAAAAAAAGACAAAAACAAAACCAAGTGCCATTAAAACTTGCAGTGGGCCTTTTTGAATTAGCCGTCTCAGCGATCACGGTCTCCGTGTTGAAGACTAAAAACAGTCGCGCAATGATCAGCTGGGTTTTTTGGACTCGTACTGGTTTTGCTGACGTGGGTAAAATAGGATATGAATCCCAACCACGGGTAGTAAACCCCTGCTCAACATCTGTTCAGAGTTTCCTACCGAGTTAACTGCTTTCTTTGGTTTATTTTAAGGCCTCTCGTTTCCAACAGTAGCTTTGCTGAACTTAACTTGCAAAGGATTGTGGGACGCACCTGCACCTAATGCCAGCGTGCAAAAAGGGTTTTGTTTGGATCAGCCACAAATACACATGGACAAAGTGTTCAGACCGCCCTGGTGTGTGCATGAAAGTCGAAAGGAGAAATCTTGCTGAGACAGGGCCCAAGGTCAAAGGTCAAACTCAGCTCCACAATGACACCTCTTGTACTAGGGGTCATGTTGTGATGGGACCAGGTGGTGACCTTCTGGGTACGTGTACAGTCCTCTTAGGTCCCAGCTGGGGATGTTTTAGGAGTATTATTACCATGAAGGCTCAAAGACTGGGGATGTTTTAGGAGTATTATTACCATGAAGGCTCAAAGACTGGGGATGTTTTAGGAGTATTATTACCATGAAGGCTCAAAGACTGGGGATGTTTTAGGAGTATTATTACCATGAAGGCTCAAAGACTGGGGATGTTTTAGGAGTATTATTACCACGAAGGCTCAAAGACTGGGGATGTTTTAGGAGTATTATTACCATGAAGGCTCAAAGACTAGGGTTGTCCAGCAACACGTGTGTGCTGCCATTCAGTTAAGAAAAGGGTAGCAGAGTCCCAGTTTATATTGATGCTTTACTGTTGAAGGATATGGGTACAAATAAACTGGAGAAGAGTAGGACCAACGAGAGCTGAGAAGGTGTTTGTAAGTGTGAAGAAGGCAGGAATAGTAAAAAGGAAAAGGAACAAAGCGAGAGGGAGGGCGAGAGACGGAGGGAGAGAGAGAGATACCATAACGATGGAGAACAGTGCCTTGAAGAAACAGGACGAGTGTTGAGATACAGAGTTGGAACGCAGCCGGCAGCTGTTTGTATCTGGTAACATAAACCTGTCTGCTGGGAGAGTGTGGGAGGGAGGGAGAGTGAGAGGGGAGGGTGGGAGAGTGAGAGAGGAGGGAGGGAGAGTGAGAGGAGAGAGTGGGAGAGTGAGAGAAGAGGGAGGGAGGCAGAGAGAGAGCGAGAGGGGAGGGAGGCAGAGCGAGAGCGAGAGGGGAGGGAGAGCGAGAGGGGAGCGAGGGAGAGCGAAGGGAGGCAGAGCGAGAGAGAGAGGGGAGGGAGGGAGAGCGAGAGGGGAGGGAGAGCGAGAGGGGAGGGTGGGCTCCCCTCTACCATCCCACCTCACCAGAACTAGAACAACTAGAACGCCAGAAATAGAACAACTACACCAGCTACCAGGATTCCCCCCCCCCCCCCCCCCCCCGCCCCACACCAGACTTTCCATCCCATCACAATAGAACTAGAAAAACCAGAAGGATGGCGGGCAGTAGTCTGAACTGAAGATGGAACAGAGAGTGAGGGGGAGTACTGCTCGTTTATCAAGCAGAGGTTAAGAGTGTGTGTGGAACTGTTTTGTGTGCGAGTGTGTGTGGCTGGGACCAGTTGTGTGTGTGTGTGTGTAGTGGTGCGTAGACAAGGCTGGGACATGAGATTGTGGGACTACACTGGACCACAACAACAATAGAGCTTATCATATGTGGCCACGAGACAGTTATAAACTGTGTAAAGGTCTACGGTTAGACAAAATGGCCTGCATTGTTGAATAGATATTTAGATAATAATTTACTCAACAAGGTATTTAAAAACATACTAATGGTGTTATTGTATTAAGCGTTGTATTCTTCAGGTTGCCCCTGCGTGTGTGTATATTTACCCATGGCCATGGTTCCCATTAGCATGTTACACGCTGACACAAGATCGCTGTTCATTTCCCCCATAAACCCCCAGCTGACGGCGTTAGCGTAGCAGGCCGTTCATTAACACCGCCACGTCCCTGTACATGCCGCTGCATTGCAGTCACCGCAACAAACCGAACCACAACACACACAATGACCTCGGCTAGCGTTCACGAACAGTGCGCCGCGGGGGGCAGCGCTGGCACTCTTTGCGCGCATCGCTAACAGCCCGCGGGGCTAATAGCTGTCGTGTTGCTCGGACGGCCTGGAGTGTGTGAGAGAGACCGGGGCCCACGGGGCCCAGGAGGAGCGTGTTTGCCGGTGCGCTCCAAAGCCAGAGCAAATCAAAGAGGCCAGCTTCGGCGGGCTTGTGCACGAGCAACATTGGAGGACATCCGAGGAGAGAATGTGCAAAGTGGATGTCCATACAAGTCACTGTTTGGAAAACGGGCCGGCACACACTGCTGACAGCGCAACTACAAGTGAGGTCGTGCAGCCCTGAAAGACAGTGTATCCCCACGTGTGTGTGTGTGTGTGTGTGTGTGTGTGTGTGTGTGTGTGTGTGTGTGTGTGTGTGTGTGTGTGTGGGTGTGTGTGTGTGTGTGGGTGGGTGTGGCTGTGTGTGATGAGACACCACATCTAGCTTAAGGCTACAGATTCTAAGTGCGCGATCAGGGCGCCAGGCTCCGTCTTGTTACTAACCAGAGTCGTCGGCGACTGATAATGTCAGACGATGAACCAAAGCTCAGGGATTGTGATGTTGAAATGCATGGCTGCCAGGGATAAGGAGCCCGATTGCGCAGGCTTGGCCAATGCCTGTAGCAGCATGTCCTGCCAACAGTGACATGACGTATGTTTGTGTGTGTCTGTATGTATGTCTGTGTGTGTGTGTGCACGTTTTTGTGTATTGAGGACCAAAGCTGTGTCCCCATGTGTGTGTGTGTGTTCATATTTACATGCGTGCCTGTGCGTATGTGTTGATGCGTATGTGCATGCATGCGCGTGTGTGTGTGCGTGCACATGCGTGTGCGTGCATGTGTGCTTGCCCTTCTGGGGGCCTTGCGAGTCATGCACGCCTCATGGGCATGAGTCAAGCGTCCAGGAGAGGAGACTGTCCCCAGAGACGAGTCCTCGTTGCATCAAGGTCTCCAAGTGCCCATAGATGTTTATGCCAGTGTGTTTATGTGACAGAGGAAAAGAGAGAGGGATAGAGAGAGAGACAGAGACAGAGAGAGAAAGAAAGAGAGGGCGTGTCAGAGACAGAGAGAGACAGAGAAAGAAAGAGAAAGAGAGAGTGCGACAGAGACAGAGAGAGACAGAGAGAAAGAGAGAGAGCACGACAGAGACACAAACAGAGAGAGACAGAGAAAGAAAAAGACAGAGACAGAGACAGGGAGAGACAGAGAGAGAAAGAGAGAGCACGACAGAGACACAAACAGAGAGAGACAGAGAAAGAAAAAGACAGAGACAGAGACAGGGAGAGACAGAGAGAGATAGAAAGAGAAAGAGAAAGAGAGAGCACGACAGAGACAGACAGATACAGAGACAGAGAGAGACAGAAAGAAGAAAGAGTAGAGTTGTTTGGGTTGACTAAAATGCTAGACTCGTGTTTTGTTTAGATGAGAGCACAGACTTTTAATGCAACTGTGAAGGTGTGTGCGGTGTAGTCGTACAAACAGATGCTTAGATCATCGCTTCAAAACCATTTCAGTGAAGCACTTGCCATCTACAGAGAGTTCATCCCGGTACCACTTTTTGGTTCTAATGTAAAATAAATAAACACCTTCCACTGCAACACTCTACAGCGAGTACGCATCATTCCCTGCAGTGTGGAAATCCAGCCCATACAGCTAGACTGACTTCCTCATGAGCTCTACAGGCGTTGCCTGTACGGTTAGCTTATGCTAATACGAAACCCTGCTTGTGGCACAAACACAAATATTATATTGGTTTAGGAGTCATTTAAACCAAACTGTTCAGGAGAGAGACGGACAGGCAGACAGACACCACAGGGGGACAGACAACTTTGCTGGGCTAGCTACAGATGTTAACACACTACCCTCAACCCCCCACCACTTTACTTCTCACACTTCCCCCTCTTCTTCCAATACCCTTACACCCCCCCCCCCCCCCCCCCCCCACACACACACACACTTTTATCAGTTAACTTTATTACCATGTAATCTCTATTACTCTGTCACTCCCATTCCTGGTCCATGTCTCCATATTCATCGTTCCATATAATCCCCCCCCCCCCCTCCCCACCCCGCCAGGCTCTCCCCTCCCTCCCATGGTTAGCCTGGAGGGGGGGGGGGGGGGGGAGAGAGAGAGAGAGAGAGAGAGAGAGAGAGAGAGAGAGAGAGAGAGAGAGAGAGAGAGAGAGAGAGAGAGAGAGAGAGAGAGAGAGAGAGAGAGAGAGAGAGAGACACAGAGACAGAGACAGAGACAGAGAGACAAAGACAGAGAGACAGAGAGAGAGAGACACAGAGACAGAGACAGAGAGAGACAGAGAGAGACAGAGAGACAAAGACAGAGAGAGACAGAGAGACAAAGACAGAGAGAGACAGAGAGAGACAGAGAGAGACCGACCACTGGGGCCCCTGTTGTTGGCTGCGTTCCATATTGTTGCATAACAGGAGGCTAGCGGTCGCATAGCCTCATCGCTCTGATATGCTACGCTTCAGGATAACCCAGGCGATGGCGAGGCAGGCTCGCTACATGGTTTTATTTACCATGGAGCATGTTAGGATTAACATGCATATGAAATAATGACAACAGGCCTTGAGACACCGTATGAAGAGGCCTTTTCTCTGCTGATCACCCGAGACAACAAGTCTGACCACGCACGTTTCAGCCCCCCCCATCAGGAGCTGTCATTATGGGAGGGGGAGGTGAGGTGGGCTTCCTCCACTGCACTATGTCCCGGGATCAAGGGTTAGTCGTCTGGCTGTCCACCCACACCTGAGGGGCTAGAGCTCAAAGTGCCCCCCCCCCCCCACACCCACACCCACACACACACACACTTGGGGAATGCAACTGCAAACCCCTCAGGCGAATATCTGCGTCCCGGCTAGAGCCTCCACACCTCACCCCTGTCGAGTTGGACGTTCCCAGGCTAAGCCTCACCACTCATCCAGCCTCCCTCCACGCTTCGGTTTCACTAAATCCCCTCTCGCCTCGCCTTTTGAATTCCAGGTTCCACCTGGTTGTAGTAGAGGGTGCAGCCAAGCAACACCACCCAACAACACCCCCCCCCCCCACACACACACACACACCCACTCCCTTTCATCACCCCCTCTGGCCCCACCCACCCTCTTAAGTCCATACAGTGAGACGAGGCATCGCTACGGTGACCGTAGGGCAGAACAGGCCTACAGAACAACAGGGCCTTCTCTGCAGGCCTGAGCAATGCCAGGGGACCTGGAAGAACACAGTGTGACACACTGTGCCGTCTCAAGCCAAATCGGTATGTGCTGCTCACGCACAATCACTAGTTCCCAAAAATGGTTGGAGTATTGTACCCCTGAAAAAAAGGATGTAACACACCCACCCACGGCCTGTAATCTCCCATGAGTGGTCTGAGGGACAGACAGGATTTTATATTTTCACAAAATACATTTTCACAAATACCTACTTCTCCCAGGGCTGGGAGAGGAGGAGGAGAGGAGGAGGAGGAGGGTCACACTGGCCCTCAGTTCCCACAGCTGCTTCCAATGACGGGGATGTACACTTTCATAACACTCCTATCCATCAACTGGAGAGATTCACAAGAAGGTCAGATTCCCTTCAATGCCCCCCCACACACACCTGGCCTGTCTACCTCAGCCTGCTCCCTGCACCCCACCCCCTCCTCCTCCTCCTCCCAGAGCTCACCTTCATCAGCAGGGACCCGACCATGGACCATTGCTGTGAAATTGACGGCTTTGGTTCATTCTTCTGTATTTTTATGAACGCTGGAGTTTGACAGCGAGTGAGCATAGAACCTGCTCCTTTTCCGCTGTGGCCTTGATCATACGAGGAAGTGGTGGGCATGTTATATTGACGTTGGCCGTTTGAATAGACCTTGACACTGCAATAGAGTGGGGCAGGGAATCTTGAGCACCAAGCCCTTGCACAGCAATAAACACTAGGAGATAGAGCGCAACAGTTTTGGGTGCAGCAGCGCAGAATCACACGCACACACCCACACCTGTACACTCGGCGCCCAAACACATAAACAAATGCGAGCACTCAGAACTGGTACACCGACTCTTCGGTGGCTGCACTGGGAAAAGAAACAAAACATTAACGAGCAGGTGGATTTAAATCTCAAACCCTGTGCGCGAGGTAAGGCAAACATTACTCAGACACAAGGCAAACAGACATCAAGTTCAAACAACAAGCAGAACAGCGTGGTTCTGGAAGGCACTTCACCTGTGAGTACGGTCATATCTCTCTGGATCATGCTAGGGAGGACGGGATCTCCGCGCCTCTATCCGCCCACGGCGCCGGCACAAGCGATCCACCGATGAATGGTGGGGCGCCCCTCCAAGACCCCGACCCAACGCTGTAGTGTGAGCAGATAATCCAGGCCCGGGCCCAACCAAAGATCCCTCTGAAGCAGCTGTGGGGAAACCACCCACCCCTGGGTCGTTGTGTTGTTAGCCTCGCAGACTGGCTGCTCCAACACAGGTTGCAGGCGCCGTCCCTTCACGCTGCCTTGCTCTGAGGCTGCACCCAGGTCCCTAGCCTGTGCTTGTCTGCAAGTGTGTGCACGCCCAGACAGGAAGCGATATAGAGAGAGGGAGAAGGAGAGAGAGAGAGGGGCGTGTACAGGTCTCTCTCTCTCTCTCTCTCTCTCTCTCTCTCTCTCTCTCTCTCTCTCTCTCTCTCTCTCTCTCTCTCTCTCTCTCTCTCTCTCTCTCTCTCTCTCTCTCTCTCTCTCTCTCTCTCTCTCTCTCTCTCTCTCTCTCTCTCTCTCTCTCTCTCTCTCTCTCTCTCTCTCTCTCTCTCTCTCTCTCTCTCTCTCTCTCGGAGCCAACCAGAGGCTGAGAGATTCCTCCTTCTTCTAGTCTTTCTTCCCTCTTTTCACAAGTTTAGATCCCTTTCTCGGCTGTTAGGAGAACACTGAGAGAACAACAACAACACGGAAGGGACTGGAACCTATTAGGGCACTCGAACCCAACGCATGACGTGACCAGCAGCTAGCCAGAGCGACTCTTGAAATACTCTAGTTACACAATCCCCCCCCCCCACTGTGTTGTTCCCTCTTTCCTCACTTTTCCCTCGGACTTCCTGAAGTTACGCAATACTCCTTTCCTCCCACTCGACCACCCAGTCCCCCGCAATCCCCTCTTCCTGGTTCCTCTTCCTGGTTCCTCTTGGCCCAAGACCCGCCCACGCTTCACCTCGCATGCCTGCCTGCAGAACATAGACATCGCCTCCAGCACATCCAGGCAGTCAGTGGAGCCTGGATGCAGGGAGGCCCCTAGCTGGGGTGGGGCCCTGATTCAGACTAACTCAATCAAGGCCAGCCGTCCTTCAATTACAAGAGCGTTTATTAAAACAAAGAGGTCGACGGGACTAGAAGGTGATAATCTGCTCTGATCTGCATTCCGTGGTTTGTTTGAATGCAGGAAGAGGCCCATATCTGCTGGTGATATCAACACACTGACACGCCCACCCCTATACACACATTTTCTAGCTCTCAAATGCTATATCTCCGACGAAGATCGCTCTTGGAAGGCTCTTGCATAACTTCATGGTGGAAAGCAAAGATAAGAGAAGCTATCCCAGAGCTATGGGTGCTGCTTTGATAAGAGACTATAGAAGGTAGAGAGTCACACACGGTGAGGCCAGACTAGTGTTGCGCTGTGCGGTGCCATCAGGACAGTACATTACTACAGCAAAGCTGGCGTAAGCAGGAAGTGGTTCCTGCCTTCGTTTGCACCAACTATGCTTTCGTTCATCAATGATTCACTACTCCACGTAAAGCAAGTTTGAGCTCCGGCTGAATGAGCCCTGATACTTTTTGTCTGCTGTGCGCAGGACATTGCGCATCATCGCGAGTAACAGATCATATTAATAATGTGTGTGATGTTTGCGACAATCATTCCCTAGAGCTTCACGTCGGCGCGTCTTGGTCCGGAAAAGGTTGGGGAGGAGCCGCTGCCCTCGGATGCCGTCTAGGCGGGCCAGAGAGAGGGAGAGATTGGCAGGAGGAGGCAGATATGCAGCCTGCAGCAGCGTGTCTGCAGTGCTCTGCTGCTACACGCCAAGTGGTCACGGGAGAATGCGTAGCGCAGGATTTGGAGGAGAGCAGGAGGAGCGCTCAGGCAGAGGTTGTCTCCGTCTGGGAGTGGTGGCCTTGGGCTCTGTGTGTGTGTGTGTTTGCGTGCGTGCGAGAGAGAGAGAAAGCACAAGTTTGTGTGCATGTGTGAGTGAAAGTATTCACACTACCCTGCCACTCCACTGACTTCTCTCATTCATATCAATGTTTCATAGAGCCACCGCGGGGAAGCCTTTGAACACATCAGGTCCACATAACGCCACACACGCTATTACACGGGGGGACCATGTAATAAATCATCCAACAGGTCAAGTCCCATAAAGCAGGAAAGCCAACACCTACAGCAGAACAATGGGCCAATGTGTGTGTGTGTGTGTGTGTGTGTGTGTGTGTGTGTGTGTGTGTGTGTGTGTGTGTGTGTGTGTGTGTGTGTGTGTGTGTGTGTGTGTGTGTGTGTGTGTGTGTGTGTGTGTGTGTATACTCACAACTGCTCCTTATTTCACCGCATAGGAGTGGAGCGCACCTTTATTTGTGTGTGCTCGCCTTATCAGCCATACTCTATCCAGGACATGGAATTGCATGGGATACCGATTATTTATTTACTATGAGAAACAGAGAGGGATCTGTAACTCGGTCATTACTCTGTAACAAACAGCGAAGCCCTTTACACAACACAACATACCTAGGCAGGATAATAACCAATATACACGTACACACACACACACACATACATACATACATAAAAACCCACACATGCGCTCACAACACACACACACACGCACACACACAACACACGTGTGCTCACAACACACAACACACACACGTGTGCTCACAACACACAACACACGTGTGCTCACAACACACACACACTGAGCAGCTCATCTCCGTCAGCAGTGACGGAGGTGGTCTTTATAAACCTCCCTCACGGAGCACTCAGATGGCCGGTGATAAACAACACATCTGACATTTAGCGCTCGGTTGTTTTTCTTCTGTTTTCTCCCTGGTGGCCTGGCCTAGGAGTTACGCAACCTGTTCCCTCTGCCCCCATGTTCCTATGTTTGGTCCCGTGGAATTCAAACACTGGAGACGGTCCACAGACTGAAATACTTGGGGAAATTGCGGCGGTAAATGCGTGACCCTACAAGGACTTAAATGAGTATTATGTTGACGCGCTTTGAATTCTCGCCTAAACGAGATGTGATTTTTTTGTGATAAACTAAATTCTTGCTTTGTTTGTGGAGAAACATCTACATCGGTGGCTATGTGCAGACCAGGATAAGTCAGTGCCGGTAGCTTGTAGACAAGCTAGCGTAGATCGTATAAAACCCATCTTACCATTCTTCCTCTCCCGTAGTGGCAACAGATTAGGGGCAGGCTGCAGGGACAGTTCCTGAAGCTCATTGGTCACCGCCTCGCTCCGAGGGCTGTGGGCAGAGCCGGCTGCCCTGGCAACCAACATGCTGCAGGGGCTTGACTCCTCCCTCTTCTGTGGGTTCACTGTTGTCAGGGGTGAGAGACAGGACACTGTGACAAATAAATACAAAAAACATAATAGATATCCATCAAAAGTGGCAAACTCCATCACTTCATGGGGGAAGAAAAGTTAACTTGGCAACAAGAATTTGGAAGAAACATTTCTCTGCAGAACGAGTACATCTTGTGAGTACCTTGGTACAAAAATACCTGCCGATACAAGGAGATATTTAAACAGGCTCTGACTTGTAAGCCACCACGCACCGGAACACTACAATTCTCTGTTGTGCAATTACAAACACACACACAGACACACACAGACACACACAGACACACACAGACACACACACACAGCTTCGGGCCAGCGATAGGTTTAGGATTTGAACACATGCACACTGTTACAGTGATACCCTCTGTATGTCAAAAGGACAAAAGTTGTCCATTAATTACTGTTTACAAAGGCGAGAGCCAAAGCCCACTGCTGTGTTTTGCATTGATCCCTCTCTCTACCAATGTGTGTCTTCTAGTCCCAGGGCCTTGTTATTACCACAGCAGGCAAAACAAGCAGGAAGTTGGTTGTTTGCAGCCCTCTTTTCCTCTCACACTCACAGTATAAGCAAGTCTGTGCAATAACATCATTAGTGCTGACCACTGGGGCTGTGTGTTGGCTTGCCGCTAGCTTCTACGTACATCGTCATGGGTCCGACACACAGATGTCTCTTCTCTGTTTATGATCTGCGGTCTGATTGTATTTGAGCCTAGAGACCATGACTTGTTAAAGTACTCTAGTACCTAAAACTGAAATGCGTGCGAGCAAAGCATCCTGGTAAGAAATGGACAGCACTGTATGAATGATTAATGCCATATTCACCATGTTTTGCTTCCTACACTATTTTCTTAAAGTTTACCTGCAAAAAGAGTACTACAATAAAATAGGCTATATTTAAAATACCATTGGTTAATTGTCCCAATACGGCTGATTTGGATATGTTGCAATTAACTCGTATTTCTTTGGAAATCCTAGTCACATTTGCAGGTGTGCATGAGTCTATTAATGTGAACATTTGCACACTAATGTGGAACTAGCACAGATCGTAAAAAAACATCTGACATTAGTCATAATAAAGTCATTAATAGCAACAAAAGAATGCACTTGTGAACAAAAGCCACTGTGAGGACAAAGTGCCCTGCAGTGTAAAAAGAGAGTTCAAGCAGATGGTGTAATGTGCTTTTAAAGCTGATGAAAATGCCTGCAGGCCACATCATGTGGTCGCGATCTCAGTCAGCCATTTCTTTTTACACAGACGAGTCACCGCAAACAAAACATTTCTTTCGCCGAATTGCAAACTCGCAACTTCTTCATAGCAATACCTAAAAAATAAATAAATAAAAAAAACCGTATTATTACCCTAGGACTGAGCATGTTTTTTCAGGGGGCCAATGTTGTATTGACAGATTTGTGTCAAACATGAGCAGAGTTTGCGATCACACTCAAAACCCAGCCCTTTGTACAAACTTCAGCATTCAGCCCTAATCTGTATGTGCATGCAAGACGATATGGAACAACAACACATCCATTAAGGACATGTTCCTTTTCCCTGCTGGTAGCTCAGCTGTCCAGAAGCTGGAGTTTGTTGAAACATGCAGCTGTGTATTGTACTGGCACAATGCAAGACATACCTCTCTCTACACGCCTACACTAGTCTCCCAGATATGGATTGCAACAGGACGATAAAGGCGCAGACGCACACACACACCCTCCCTCGGTCAAGTATTCCCGTTAATGTGCAGGCTGATTATGACAGGTTGAAACAGCGAGCTTCGCAACAAGCCATTATACCCAGAACAGAAGCTATAATAACCTTCTCAGCTACACTAACTTCGCCATCAGGGGCCCCGTGCAGAGGGTTTAACATGCAGCATATGATCGACATGGAAAGTTGTCACAGTGGAGCCAAAGGGGTGGGTGTACGTGTGCTGCTTACCTGTGCCACTCCGAAATCTATTAGGGGCTCCTTCTCATGTCATTAGGAAAGATCTCTGAAGTGTTCTGTGGAAGGAGAGAATAAAAGGGGTCTTGGAAAAAGTTCAGAATTCCCTAACGTTACGACACTTGGGAAACAGGTTTGGTGAGGAATCCTCAACGTGTGCGAAGGAGTTCGGTTTTTATTTGCTGCGGTTGGGTTTGGTGGGGCTCTGCTATGTCGGGGTTCAGGCAGGAGGCCTCCCCACAGATGTCACGGGGCAGCAGCCTACAGCTGTCACCGGCCAAAGCAAACCGCCTCTGCGTGCTATTGTTAGCTAATCTGGGTGGGTGGGTAGGTAGGTAGGTGGTGGTGGGGGTGGGGAGAACCCATAAACTCACACGAACAGTAACACAAAAACCACGCAAGTCAGAGTAGACACACACACACGGCATACTGGAAGAAAACCACCACTGTTCAGGGCAATCGTGGTCGCTCCAAGACAAATCTGTAGTTCCAGTTAGATTGGGTCCACATCCCGGACTCCCAGACTAGCGGGCTAGCTACTGTTAGCCTGCTGTTGTGCTAGTCAATGCTAGACGGCGGAATACCACACCCCCGTGACACCCGTAAACAAAGACACACTCAGCACCTCGGAATATTGTGTGTAGTGCAGCACTAGTATGTGTTTAATGTTGTAATGGTGGCTTACTGTTCATGGCCGCCTGGTATGAGTTAATCCTGAGTGTGGCAGACACCTCCGCCACTTCCGAATCACAAAGGAAACTTTACCGGAAAACCCTCCTCTGCTCTCTCTTCCTGGGCAACCCCCTTGACTACCGATGTCCACTGGAGATAATTATACGACGTAGCATGAATTGATACGTTTAGGTTGTGTTCCCCTTGCAAAAACAGCGAACATTTCATTTCACTACGTATGAGAAAAACCCAATAGCAAGACCACTCAACGTGGGAAAGTGGGAAAAAGTCAATAAGCAGCGGTATCTGCTGCCACCTGCTGCTCAAGACCCGTAATTACACGAATGATGAAGCGCCATGAACTTCAGCAGGATTCCAACACTTTGTCCTTGATACCGTCATCCCTCGAGCTTCCGGCACCAGCATTAGCTCGATAAAGGAGCTTCATTAAAGGCAACGTCAAGTGTTGATGAGCTAGCCACTCTTTTATTACATTTAATGTAATATATCTGCTGTGGAAAAATGATGTTTTTAAAGTTCAGTGTGTAGAAATGTAGTAGAATCCAAGGGTGAAGGTTGCAGATTGCGGCCAACTGAATAGGGCTCGTACATCAGATTGCATCATGGGATTGTTTTTGTTTGGGATACCCATTTTGGATGACTCGAGATAGTTGTGGTAACGTCAAACCCTAAATAAACGTATAAATACACCGTAACTTAGGCTAATCAAAACTTGGTTTTGCCACAACATCGTGTGAGAGACGCTTTGTTTGTTTAAAACACAACAATGTCACCCCGTACTTTAACAATGACCAAAACACCATTACCACCAATAACCCCTATGCTCCTATACTTCTGAAATCGGGGCGGTAATTGTGATGTGACGTCACGATGTACAAGCCCCATATTCCCCCTTGCCCCTCCCTTTCCAACGACAGTGGTGGCCTGTACTGGGCTGTACTGGGTTGTACTGGGCTGTACTGGGCTGTACTGGCCTGTACTGGGTTGTACTGGGCTGTACTGGGCTGTACTGGGCTGTACTGGGTTGTACGGGGCTGTACTGGGCTGGGCTGTACTGGGCTGCACTGGAATGTACTGGGCTGTATCGGGTTGTACTGGGGTGTACTGGGTTGTACTGGGCTGTACTGGGCTGTACTGGGCTGTAATGTGTAAGGTCTCAGTAGGTACTTCCAAAATGATGTAGTCATCTACAACAGCATAGAGTGGCCAAGTGATGAGGTTTGATCTGTGAAGTGTATTTAGGCATTTAGTCTGTAAAGGTAAACCTATAGGTCAAAGCCTACAAGTAAAGGTATTTTCACATTGAACGTGGTTGTTCATTGTGATTGTTTCCCACATCAACAGAATACTTTAAATCACGGAGCTGAATGGGACTGTAATCCCCCACACACACATCGATTTCCATCCAGCAGAAAAGCAACATTCATTTAACTGCACCGAGGTTGATTTATGACGGCTCTAGCCTGCGAATAAATCAGTTTAACCAATCAGGATCAGGTATCTCTTTGTTATGGTCACCATGGTCACCACACATGTTGCAGGACGTGTCAGCGGCATCGGCCTACTTACGTTTCTCAGCACGCTTCTATCGCATCCATAGTGGTAAACTACAGTCATAGACCTATACTTAAGGCTGCCTTTTATGCGTGTTCTCTCTAGAGACGTTTGTCCGCTCTGGGCTGCTGTAGAAACATGGCGGCCCCCGTGGAAGAGGACCCGCTCCCCATGTGGATATAAAGGGCTCATTCTAAGGTAACAAAGCACAACGCTTAGTATTTTCATGGGATTATAGTGTCATTTTAAACATACTCTATATTAATATTATATTCAATTTCTGCGAAGTCTGTTCAGCTAGATGCAACTAGACTCTACACACTGTACCTTTAAATATAAAAATATGTAGATCAATACACGACCATTTCATTAATTCACTTCATTTTGATCAGATATACGTTTGCATGTTTGCATGGAATTGGACATTGTCAAACAATGCAGATGATCAACAGGTTATAAATAGACAATACCCATCTAAATGTCTCACTCTCTCTTGCCATTCATTTTCACGTTGCAATAAATAGTCCCCCGCATGGTGGCGCCCTTGCGCCATCTTTTCCTACAGTTTAGCAGCCATGAGGAAGTAATGACGATTTACACCTATGTATATGCATTGGTAGTTTATTGACACGGTCAATTTGAAACTTTACAAACGGTTGCAAATAAAATACAGATGTAATTTAGAAGTACTTTAGTTCATTATATTTGTACAAGGTTTCCAACTACAGAAAATACTATTTTGTGTACTTTATACTATCAATAATGTTTTACAGTTACACAACAATTGAATCATTATCATACTATTTCCACTTAGCATTAATATACAGCTCTGTAAAATTTGTTAGAATTGTGTCCCCAATAGATTTATTGAACAAAAGATTCAGATTAAAAAAGCTTGGCAAAATGTCTTACAGCTTTATTTGTAAAATATCCTTCTTAAGAATTCTATCATAAACTGCAAAATCAGAAAACTGCCATCTTTTATAGCAATAAATAATATTATAGAAGTAAAGCAAGCATATGTACATCAAACTACAAGAAAAAAAACATGTACTTGTACGTAGACTCTGGTTGCATTGAACACATTTTAAGAGTATCATTAAATATAACTCCTCGTCAAACGGACATCGACGTAACTCCGTATTCCGGTTTATTAGGCAGATTTATCTTTGTAGAACTTTCATCTACACTACAACTACTCAAACACAGCTATTCTAGTGTTTGTCCCTACTAGTGTTGTTACATAACTGACCTCTGGCGTAGACAAGGCAGGCATCTGTTCATAGTCACACTACAAAGCTTTCACAGAGAAGTGTTCAAATCGACCACGCTGTACAGATCATGGACATATTGCACACAAAAACGACTTCAAATGGCCTTACATGATAGAAATATATATATATATATATATATATATATATATATATATATATATATATATATATATATATATATATATATACATATATATATATGAACTGAGCCACCATACCAGGACATAATGTTGTTTGTATGTTTTGTTGTGCATCTCTCTGTGTGTATGTTCTGAATATGTTGAAATACATGCATGTTTGTATTCATGTCGTTGTGTGTGTATATAGGAGGTTACACAGTTACGGAAAAGTGGGTTCGGGAAAGGAGTTCCGCTGACACACACACACACACTCTCTTTCTCTCTCACACACTAAACAAACACACACCCTCTCCGTCTATCTATCTGTCTCCCTCTCTGACGCACTCTCTCTCTCTCTCTCTCTCTCTCTCTCTCTCTCTCTCTCTCTCTCTCTCTCTCTCTCTCTCTCTCTCTCTCTCTCTCTCTCTCTCTCTCTCT
The DNA here is from genome assembly GCA_026745465.1 of Lota lota. NCBI lineage: Eukaryota > Metazoa > Chordata > Actinopteri > Gadiformes > Lotidae > Lota > Lota lota. The sequence goes on from JACYXH010000779.1 coordinate 457,736, forward strand.
CTCTCTCTCTCTCTCTCTCTCTCTCTCTCTCTCTCTCTCTCTCTCTCTCTCTCTCTCTCTCTCTCTCTCTCTCTCTCTCTCTCTCTATGCGTAGCAGCAGCTGGCGGTCCTCATCTCTCGGTCAACGTAGTCCTGCAGCTGGAACTTGGACTCCTCCGGCTCCTTGGTGGACCTGTGTTTCAGCTCTCTGACAGAGACCATCCAGAGACACAACAAGATATCAGGTTGCATGTGTGTGGGTTGTTGCACGCGCGCGTGTGTGTGTGTATGTGTGAGATCTGTGTGTGTGCCTGTGTGTGTGGCTGTGTGTGCGCATTACAAACCTGGCCGCAGCAGTAAAAGCCAGCTCCACATTCAAACCAGATCTGGCACTTGTCTCCATGAAGGGAACACCAAACTCCTGCATAGACAGGCCCAGTGGAACATGTTTGAGTTAGCATCGCTGTTGTTGTACATTAGGAATCCATGTCCTCACAAAGATGGCAGATTCTTACAAATTGGGGACATTTAGTCCCCAGTGTGAGCCCTCCAGCATCATCATTGTTCATAGGGTATCGCGTAGAATGAAAGTGTGATTAAATTAGATTACAGCTGCCCACGTTTGATTGATCCTTAATACCCTACGATAGAAAATGATTACTGAGGAAATAAGCTCTCGAGATTGCACTCTAGTAATCTACTTATGTAATGACCCAATTAAGTTCCACTTCAAAGCATTCAGGTTAGCAAAAGAGAAAAATAGCAAATCTCTCATATTAAGTCCAAGGTGAGGCGTGAGGGAATGCGCCCACAAGCGTGGTCATGAGCAGATAACCTCATGTGTGCATGCGTGTGTATGCATGTATGCATGTATGTGTGTGTGTGTGTGTGTGTGTGTGTGTGTGTGTGTGTGTGTATGTATGTATGTATGTATGTATGTATGTATATATGTGTGCGCACGTGCGTGCGTATGTGTGTGTGTGTGTGTGCGTGTGTGTATGTGTGTGTGTGTGTGTGTGTTTATTTGTATGTTTGTGAGGACCGAGCTCAGGGTGCCTCCTGTGTGCTTGACTGCTTTGACAGTTGCTTACCGCTGGCCCTATACATGGCTAGCCCTCCCCGGCTTCCTATTCCCCCATTACACGCCTCTTAGAGCCCGTCTGAGTGAAGTGGGCTGGCAAATTGAGTTAGCAGGCTCGCCTCATTTATTCCAAACAATAACAACATCATGTGCTTCCATGAATACGGAATTACCACCCCGCTAATCAAGGAACGGCTGAAGAGTGGGAATGTTTAAGCACCACTACTCAGGTGTGGCCGTAGATTAGCGATTCGGTCCATCCAGTGAGAATATGGCTGGATATTGGCTGAGAATGAAATATCTGCGTGTGTGTGTGTGTGTCACATGCTTGTGAGGACTGCGCTCACCTTAGCCAATTTCTCGCCTTCCTCTTTCTTCACTACCCTGGTGTGTGTGGCGTCAGCCTGCAACAAATTGGAAACAGCAAATCGACTTACCACCCAAGCATCACCCATCCTGCCTGCCGTTACTCACCCGGCCTATCCCTCCAATAAGACCCAGGCAGAGCTGGAGCTAAGTGATGGGGAGGTCGAGGGAGACTGACCTGTTGGAAGGTGGGATTTAGAGGCAACGTGCTGCCCCCCGTGCTAGCCCCCCCACCCCGCTGCCCCCTGCTGTGATGCTACCTGGTATCTGCTAGCCACTAATCAATCATTCGGTTGGAGACACTTTCAGAAATCAAAGTGACTAACGGTGGATTTCTTCACTAATAAGCACGTAGGCGTGCCGACTGTGGACGTCAGGGTTTGAACCGAGAGCTTTTCAGCCCCTAACCACCAGCCTGCTCTGCACCACGTCCAGGCATGAATCAGTAAACCTCCGCAGACGTTAGCATAACCCATTCACATATAGCCCGGATACCTATATGCATGGCTGCTTCTCTAGGCATTTGTATGATCACATACGCTAAAATACGGTTGTAGACATCCATACAAATGCCTTTATTTCTCTACCTGTCCGTGCAGAAATATAACAGTTCAGCTCCACCCCTACGATGGCATCTGTCTTCAGTAGCACACACCCAACAGACTGGGCCCTTCAGCGTGGCACTGGAAGGTAATGTGGTTTACTAATAGCCTCTGGAGGCATTGGAACCATTTCCCAGTAGAACCACTCAGTCACAACACTCCACCGACCAAATAACCCACATCCCCTCCTACACCACCACAACCACCAGAATTATCAATATACACCGCACCCCTCTCCACCATCAGTTCCACCACCAGCATCACCAGTATACACCCTCATCACTCTCCGCCATCAGTGTCACCAATATACACCCTCATCACTCTCCACCATCAGCATCACCAGTATACACCCCCATCACTCTCCGCCATCAGTGTCACCAATATACACCCCCATCTCTCTCCATCATCAGCACCAACACCAGTATTACCTATATACCCCCCCCCCCCCCCCCCAACACACACACACCCCCTTCCTATCCACCTCCCCCACCACTACCACAAGCATCACTTGTGGTCCTGATGCTGCTAGTGGAGGTCCATTGTATTTTCCATTATTCCTGCTGCTACCCGCTCCTTCCCTCTCCTCCTCCACCTCTCCACCGCTCACTTCTTCGTCGATCAGAGGACCGCTTTATTCACCTCCTCCGTCCCCCCACCCAGCCAATCGTCCCTCTTTACGCCCCCTCTAACGCTGTCCCCCCCCCCCCCCCCCATCTCTCCCACCTTCCATCGATCCCGTCTCTGATACATCGACACTAATCTCAGCGTGAGCCAGGGTCGCTGCATCCATCCACAGGACCCTGCTGCACCCCCTCTTCACTCCTCCTCCTGCATCCGCTCATCCATGCTCCCTCCATCCCTCCACCCCTCCCTCCCTCCATCCCTCCCTCCCTCCATCGGGCCATCTGTCCATCCCTGGGATGAGGGGGCTCACCTTGTTCCCCAGCAGCATGACCACAACGTCCTGTTGGGCGTACTCGTGGATCTCTGTCAGCCACGCCTGGGAGAGAGAGAGAGAGAGAGAGAGAGAGAGAGAGAGAGAGAGAGAGAGAGAGAGAGAGAGAGAGAGAGAGAGAGAGAGAGAGAGAGAGAGCGAGGAGAAAAAGCAAGAATGCAGAGATAAATCATTTGAGTTTATAAAGTAACCTTTATGCAGGAATACAAACTCAAAAAAAAAGTGTCAATGTCAAAACAGGAACCAACCAATGTGAACAGGCAGACAGACAGACAGACAGACAGACAGACAGACAGACAGACAGACAGACAGACAGACAGACAGACAGACAGAGAGCAAAGTACATGAGAAACCCGGGTGGAACAAGGTAACAAGGTTCAACCAGACCAAAAAGTAATCACTGGGACTGAAAGAGACGAGGAGGAGACGAGGTGGAGACGAGGGGCGCACGGAGAGGAGGTGTGAACAAGTTGTTATAGATAATGAGAGGAAAAGGAAAGAGAGAGAGAGCCTCTGGGCGAGAGACATTGAGGATTCATTTATCGTTCAAAAGTTATGATTGGCTCTCTCCTACTGTCCACCCTGTCCTCCCTGTCCTCCCTGTCCACCCTGTCCTCCCTGTCCACCCTGTCCTCCCTGTCCACCCTGTCCTCCCTGTCCACCCTGTCCACCCTGTCCACCCTGTCCTCCCTGTCCACCCTGTCCACCCTGTCCACCCTGTCCACCCTGTCCACCCTGTCCTCCCTGTCCACCCTGTCCACCCTGTCCACCCTGTCCACCCTGTCCACCGCCCGCCTCCGTTTCACCTGTCTGTCTTCCCGCCTCAGCACCCTTCATCCTCCAATCACAGCTCCCCGCGCCCCTAGCCTGAGCACCTCTCTCTCTCTCTCTCTCTCTCTCTCTCTCTCTCTCTCTCTCTCTCTCTCTTCAAATGAGTTTGAAACAACAGATAGTATCCGTACTTCTGACTTTGTTTTAGTCAGCACAGAGACCTTGTGTTTTAACTCTCTTGACTAGCTTAGCTGTGATTCAACAATAAGGCGCCGGTAGCTGTTCTCCAGCATTCACTATTTAGTTGAGCTGTTTTACAAAAAACATGACCTTCAAAGTTACTATCTTTTGAAAAACAGAAACATTGGCAAACGGTATTGGTATTATTGTGTGTGTGTGTGTGTGTGTGAGTGTGAGTGTGAGTGTGTGAGAGTGAGTGAGTGAGTGACTGTGTGTGTGTGTGTGTGTGTGTGTGTGTGTGTGTGTGTGTGTGTGTGTGTGTGTGTGTGTGTGTGTGTGTGTGTGTGTGTGTGTGTGTGTGTGTGTGTGTGTGTGTTATTGAACAAGCTTAATGTACAGACATAATCGCACACAAAATCCCATTTCGACAACTTCTACTATTGGGCAAATGTAACTACTTAAACACCAGTTTATTCCAGCATAGGGCGTAGGAGTGTGTGTGTGTGTGTGTGTGTGTGTGTGTGTGTGTGCTACTGTTTTTGAGGAAGCTGTGGTAAGAGGTTGGGTGGTACACCCTGTGTTTCGAGAGCGAGAGAGAGCGAGAGAGAGGGGGGGGGGGGGACAGAAACAGAGGGAGATAAAGGGAGAAAGACAATTGTGTTGATCAGTCCGGTAGAGCTTCTTACTCTCAACCAGCTGCCTCTTGCTTACACTTCAGGTAACTTATTTAATGATCTTATTTACAGTGTGGTCTAGTCACTCTTCAACAGAATTTAAGTTTGCATTCTCAGATAGATGTTTGAAATAAATAATAAGTTGGTCGATGTTTCATGCTAAGATATTACATTCATGCTGAGTGATATTACTATTACTTTGATTGTTTTTCATATTGATATTCCATTATATTAAATCCTAATAAAGCGAATACCAATCCACTCCGAATACCAGGAGAGAGAAAATTTAAACGTACGTTGGTAATGTATTGTGACAGCATCCGATTGCGGGATTCACAATAATGTCCTTACTAAACAATAATAACGGTCATGGTTGCCAGTGGAGTGGAACAGTTTCCTGTTCCTCTTTTTCAGCACACAACACCCCATTCTGTCCCCTTATCTTTAGGTTTCTTCTGACGTTTGGAGAGTTTCTGAACAAGCGGAGACACAAGAGAGTACCCCGACCTGCTCCCACAGATGACGACCGCCAAGCAGAAGAGGTATCTGCAGAACGGCCGCGCTGTAGACCACATCAACAAGACTAGCATGAGCTCCACTGCTAGCATGACCGCCGATGTCTGCAAAAACGATACTAAAAGCGTGAATGCTAGTCATGGGATGAGGGTCAATACTAATCCCGCCGATCGTGCTAATCTCAGCGCAGGTGCTGGTCTCGGAAGGGAGCGCGCATCGGACTGCAAGGGGATGACGCCGTGCCTCGTGCAGCCGCCGGGAGAGGGCTTCAGACGGAGGTCCTTCTCCACGTTCCACCCCTTCGGCCAGCCCACGGCCTCCGCTAACGAGAGCGCACGCCTGCGTTGGTCAGCGGACTTCAGCGGGGGCGGAGCTTCGCGCGGCGGTGGTGGTGGTGAGAAAGAGCAAGGTCAGACCGGAGCCGCCGCTGCGCAGCGTTTCCCTCCCTCTCCGCTCCCGTTCGTCCGCCTGCCCTCCCTCCAAACGCCTCTCCTGCCCCCTGATCCCTCCCGTCACGACCTCCGTGATCCCCGGCCCCTCCCCTCTCGGCTGCCGGATGCGCCCCAGAACCTCTCCTCGGCTTCCCCCGGTGTCCAGACTGTCCCTGCAGATCCCCCTCTCGGTCTGCGACCCCGACGCCCCCACAGGCCCAGCCGCCCTGGTCGCCCGAGGACGCCCCCCCAGGCCCGGGAAGCCTGTGCGCCGCCACTCGGACAGCTCCTCCTTCCTCCGGCCGTCAGCAGGGGGCGCCCCGCTGCACCACGTCACGCTGGAGGAGCTGGGCGCCGTGCGGCTGCGCCCGGCCGACCCGGTCCCTGCCGGTTCCGACGACGTTTTCGCCCCGGAGGGGGCCCGCGAGGACAGGCGGGAAGGACAGGACCTCGGGACGGCCCCGCCTCAGAGTGCCAAAATGCCTCCGTTGGTACCCGCCAAATCGGCGTACTCCAAATGGCTGGCCCACCAAATGGGCCAGTACCTCTCGCTGGCGGACCCCATGCGGACCCCCGGCGCGGCCCAGCCCGAGCTGAGCGCTGGGGGCCGGGGGATCTACACACGGGTGGAGAAGAAGAAGAGCGAAGCAGGGAGCTCTGCCGGGCCTGAAGCGCCCTCCTCTGGTGAGTGAGGGTAATGACCCGGGCCAGGACATACACGTTCACGTTTACATGCAGGGCATTTAGCAGACGCTTTCATCCAAAGCGACGTACAGTAAGTACACTTGTCAATATCGCTGTCGGTGCTGTAAGGATGTTCATAGAACCAGTGCCACGCACTTACAACTGCTGGTTTAACCCATTCCCCGTATACAACAAAAGTAGCTAAGATAAGATGCTACATGATGCTAAGTACTATTTTTAAGTGCCAGGGCGTACAAACATACAATAAGTGCATAAGGGGGGGAGTTTTTAGGAGAGTTAGGGAGGAGGGGGGTAAGGAGGGAGGCTATGCGGAGTCCAGGTGAACTCTGAAAAAGTGAGTCTTGAGTCTCTTGCGGAAGCTAGTGAGCGACTCTGCAGTCCTGACATCGGCAGGACACAGTATGCAAAGCTGTACACACATATAAATATGGACCACTAAAACCTGACGTATGTAGCTTGTTTATGATCACAAGCTTACTACAGCAGTGGAAGAACATAGTTATTAGTTAGTGGTGGTTCATTTGTATTTTCTAGTGAAGAACTATTTGAGTTAACCGGTGCTCATAGAGGGCTATATATATATATATATATATATATATAATATAATACCTTGAGACATGTATTCCATAGAAATTATCAGTATGTTTCATTAATATGAACCTTAAAACAAAAACGTTTCATCCATTGCATGCAGAATATTGGATATCCAAGTTACTACCTATTCAAATTTTTAAGTTTGAGTTTACTTCCACAACTTGACAGCCTTTAATATTTTATGTATTTCTTGCCCCAGCGAGGTAAACCGTACCCAGCAGAGCGGAGTGACAGTAATACCGTTTACTGTGTTGTTTACCGTCTTGTTTCTTGTTTATCCCCAGCGTTGCCGGGTTACCAGTCAGGAGAGGCAGATGCTCGTGGCCACGCCTCCACGAACGGAGAACACAAACCCAGAGTGGAACCGTGAAATCAGAACCACAAAAGAAATATTTAACACGCACACATACACCCACCCACCGACACACACTGACACACACACACCCACCGACACACACTGTCACACACACACACCCACACACTGACACACACACACCCACTGACACACACACACACACACACACACACACACACACACACACACACACACACACACACACACACACACACACAAAGATAAGCAAATAGGGGACATTTTGTACAGCTTTCTTTTCCTGTTCATTAAAATAAAATATATTTAGTTGCTGTTTGACTTTATTAAATGTTCTGTAAATCAATCCCCCTCCTCCTTTTCTTATGGTTTAACAACTCAAATATCAGAGAGGTGAGCTGGAAAATGTGCCTTGCTCAACTGTCACTTACGTTTTTTGGAAGGAGAAATTTGGTTTGGGTCCCCATACAGCTATCTGTATATAGTGTCCAAAAATAAGGTATTAAGACACTTCTTACAGGAAGAGAGAGCGATGTAGAGATAGAGTGAGAGTGAGAGTGAGAGTGAGAGAGAGAGAGAGAGAGAGAGAGAGAGAGAGAGAGAGAGAGAGAGAGAGAGCGAGAGAGAGAGTTCTGCAAGTAGGTGAGTAAGTGGGAAATCGCAACACACAACACACACACACACGATTAGTTCTCAAAGTCTAGAGGCCGTGTTGGTTTTATATAAATCAAGGGCTTCCAACTTTTCTTTCGATTTCACTACAGGGGAGATTTCTATTCCCATCCAGTCTGCCCCAGGCTCCAGGTGCTGCCTCTCCCTCCTAGCGGGATAGAACAAACTAGTTGTGTGCGGATCATCAGAAAAACACTCCTTTGACAGAAGTATTCTTCACTCCCAGGGCGATGAGCTGCAGAGGCACTGCAGGGGGAAATCAGGGCCTGCTCGTGACGTAATGAGCCGATCTGCAGGCTGAATGAACAATGGTTCTCATATTAACATAAATACCGTTTTCACATCTTGGTGAGCACATCTGAGCGAGGACACAGAGGAGGGCATAAAGAAGAACATCTATTAACGGCAGGTCTGTGTGTGTTGTAGAACTATTGATGTACACACCAGTGTGTAGGATCACAGCCCATTTTCTAGTAAACACACACACACATATCACCACCAAGATGTACTTACACGAGCAACCAACTTCATTCGATTTACTGTTGATGTCAGCCGCTGCAAGCATGGAGCTCAATACCAACACAAAGCAATTACAATCGTACCTCCTTCTTGTATGGGCCGTTCTTTAATTGACAGTTAAGACTAATCCCTGTCACCTTAATGTTCCCCTCAAGGTTCTGTGCATATTAATGAGACCCCAGCTCTTTGCTCTCTGTGGTTCACACCCACAGCATCGGGTGGGGAGGTGACTGGGCATTTGTAACTCGCCAGCCATGGGCGCCTGGAGGTGGTGAATGAGAGTGAAATAGGATTTTGAGGAAGTTAGTGAAATACTTGTCAGAGTGGGAGACCTGCCACATTATAGGCCAGTAGGCTCAGGGTTGGATCGAGACAGAGAGCCGAGTGGAAGGGAGATTCTGCAGTTTGTTGTTTGCGTGAAAAAGGCTTGAAAACAGAAAGCGAAAGAGAGAGACAGACAGAAACGGAGGGCGACAAAAAAAAAGTGAGAACGAGATAGGATGACACATTCGAGCAATCAGCACACCAAGGAGACGTCTTTTTTTATAAAGTGTAATTAAGATATCCTGCTTTCCCTGCTTTGACATGCAGCACAGACCACAGCATCTCACTCCCAGTTCCGTTTTGCCTTTCCTGTTACTGGTCTACATGTCCGAGACCAGCTCTCCTCTACAGCCGCGCTCCCTGGCTGTCTTCATAGGCTTCCTCAATTCTATACCTAGGGCTGACTCACCGACCCACCAAGGGACGCGCTGAGCTCCGGACTAGCTGTTTCACTTCCACTATTAAAGAGGTCACATGCGCTCACAGCGTCCCACCTGCTACGGCACACGCCCGAGACAGCAACCACTGAACGTGGTACCAACCCCCCCCCCCACCCCCACCCCCACCCCCACCCCCGCAGCTTGGCGATTGACTCAGTCCGTGCTCAGTGAGTGACTGCTGGCCAATCAGCAAGCCGGAGGCAGCTGGTCGACATTTGGTGAGGCGGTTGGCCCCCGGGCCAGGGTCACACTGGGCGGAGATCCTGCTTGTTCATGAAGAAGTCCAACAGCTGGGGGTTACCAGGCGATACTTTCAGTAATTGCGAGTGTGTGAGACGTCATGACCACACAAGTTATTTCAAAGAGAATTATCTGAATTTCAGATAAAAAAAAAAACTGAACTGAAAGTGCAAAAAATATAAATACATATATATTTAAATGTTTTCACCGAGGTTTATATCGAGATCGCGATTGTGATAGTAGGGGCTAGGGAGTTTGACTCCCAACCCAAAGGTACTAATGGGTTTGATCTCCCATTGTCCACCACCACCCTGTAGCCATCCTACGTCCTGAGCCTCAGACTGCTTCTCACAGACCTGGATCTGAATCCAAGTGGCGTTGGATAAAAGGGTTTTCTGACATGTCGTAGAGCATTCAAACTGTATCAAGAATTACAACCAAAAGAAAAAAGGTTTTGTGAGTTTTCTCGTCTAAGGGGTGGGAGCGGAAACGTTTCTCTCTGCAATCCAGGGCCACGAAGTGCGATTTGTTTCCATAAACCCTTCATTCCTTTCTGGTGTATTATTTTCAAGCAAAAGAAAAGAACACACCGGAGTTGTGTTATTTAGCGACAAAGCGTCTCGTTTTGGGTCGAGGGTCTTCAAGGTGGTCTGCCAATCGCCACTTGACGTGACAACACACCTACGACACGTATTATACCGTGATGGAAATCACTTGCATGTATTACACTGTGGCGGGAATCACGTGCACTCATTACGCTCTGCTGGGGAATCACGTGCACTTCTTCCCGCTCTCTGGCCTCTTCAGTGGCCACTTCAATCAGTGTGATTATCATTGATTAGAAGGAACACTTCCAAACCACCTATCAGTGTGCATGCGCACAGGCCAACGTGCGTGTGTGTGTGTGTGTGTGTGTGTGTGCGTGCATGTGTGCGTGTATGTGTGCTTGTGTGTGTATGTGTGTGTGTGTATATGTGTGTGTGTGTGTGTGTGTGTGTGTGTGTGTGTGTGTGTGCTTGTGTGTGTATATGTGTGTGTGTGTGTGTGTGTGTGTGTGTGTGTGTGTGTGTGTGTGTGTGTGTGTGTGTGTGTGTGTGTGTGTAACCCAGGATTGACTACACACTCAAGCTCACACGCGCGCGCGAGCGAGCTGTCAGGACGTGCTAGGAATGCTAACAGTGTCGCGGGTGCAGTTCCTATGTTAAAATGCTAATGTCGGAACACGTTGGACCCTTCAAATATAAGGGACCCTCTGAGGGAACGGAGACAGGACATGCATTAAACATGTGGAGGACTCTTCCGAGGGACAGGCAGCTGATTAAAAGTGATCAACGACGCCAGATGTACGGTAGGGTGGAAGACTCCATGCATTTGATATCAGGCCAGACTCGTTAAGAAGCAGCGTGCCATCAAAGGGCCAGGAGCTGTCTTGCGTGTGTGCCGCTGGTTGCTTCGTAAAGTTGTCTCTTTTGTGTTCATTATTTAGAGGGGAGCCATGTTAGGAGCAGCTCAGACAGAGAACCCAGAGTCCTGTAATATTGGATCACTACCCTATATTTCGGACTACGTAAAGATGCCTTTTGGTGACTTTTTTAACCAAACCCAGCGGAAACTTTGCCTCGTAGATTTGAACATAGCCCACGATGGGCCTCTAAAAGCATCTCCGGTCTTCCTCACATGAGTGTTGTGGGGGTGCTTTCGCATCAGGGGCCCAGGCCCGGATCCAAGTACACTTGTCCCCAAAGTCCAGTTAGTTTGATAAGTGGGAACACTGTGTGCCGTACACGAGCATGGATCAGCGAACCATGCAGAGTCCACTTGAAAAGTCTCAAGTACCGTTTGTGTTATTTGTAGTTTATTGTAGTTTGTACAAATATTTGTAGTTGCCAAATCCCGACTTATTGATTTGTTATCTGTGAGATGCGCGGGACCGTGTGGGAGGGGCCAAGTGTGGGAGGGGCCAGGTGTGGATGGGGCCAGGTGTGGGATGGGCAGTGCAGTTACTCCTTTATTGTTGACCTCTTTTTGCACACCTGCTGTTGCCCTTCAGACACACAAAGCTACACACACTTACTGGACGGAGATCCTCCTTGTTCATGAATAAATCCAACAGCTGTGGGGTCACTAAGCCATACTTTCACTAGTTGCGAGTGTGTGAGACGTCTTGACCACACAAGTTATTTCAAAGAATATTATCCGGATTTCAAAAGTAATAATAATAATAATAATATTAAAATGTAGGAACGAATCAATCGTACCTGATGTGAATGCGTGCTTTCTTTTATTACTATTATTATTACTGACTTATTTACTCAAAGAGAATTACAGTGAGTTCAGATACACATCACTAAGGAACAGGTAGGGGTGCGGGCATCTTGCTATCTACACATGGCTCCAGACATGAGGGAATACAACCCACAACCTTGCAGCTGGCCTTCAACACCCCCCCCCCCCCCTCCCACTAGAGACTCTTACTCGTGAGTGAGTCACTACTTTCCCTTTGGGCTCCTCCACCTCGGACACATGTTGAGAAGGCGGTGAGGCAAGGCATTCATGTGAAACAGCAGCACTGTGTAGAGGCCAGACGCTAACCAACCGCAGCTCTCGTCTTGCACGTCTTGCCGTGGTTTAAGATGTGTGAGACAACCAAACACGTGTTTAAGACCAGCGCTGGCGTCTGGTTAACAATGCCGGCTCTCTGATAGGCTCGTGGATAGAGAGAGGGGTTTAGCAGATGTCTGTTATCTGCACCAACGGACAAAACAAGGCAGACAGTGTATTTCTTCCTCTGTAACCTTCCTTTGTGGCCGTGTTTTCGTTGTTTTGGGAGTCTGGGAGACACTGAAAAGCCACAAGGCAAGGGACAAATCGCAAAGTACAAAATAACAACACACATGGATAGTACACTTAACATAACTTCAGGTTACTTAATGTACCTCAGCCACTCGGTAGGCATTTAGATTCCGGGGCACTTTTGCAAACGGCAGAAGGTCAGGGACATCATTTTTCTCTGAGTGACTCATGCTTTCTTTGAAAGACCTCCTTCATGTGAAGGGGTGTTTTATGAATCCAGAATCCTTCAGCTTCTTTTCGTTGTTAGTGAAGCCTAGGTTGACTAGAAACGATGTTCCTAGCGCTGTTATCAGGAATGTCTCTTTTCCATTCCACCTCACCTTCTCTATGACGAAATCCCACTTAATACACAGTCCTATTGAAAATATTGATTGAATTGCATTATGTGTTCACATCAAATGTTTGTGTTGAAAAATCCTACCTTATTTTTTCTTTTTATTTTAAAATACAGCAAACGACTTGTCCAAGGTTGCTCGGGACAAAATCGGATTCAAACGAGTCTTCCCAAAACTGCTGGATCTTTTTTCCACGGTAATGAAAACGTGATGTCTTCACTTACTCCACAACCTGTTTGGTGGGCGCCGGGCCAACGCCACCTCCTCATGGGAGTCCCGCCACAACGGTTTGGGGTCCCCTGGTCTCTAGAGCGCTCTTCCTGTACACGATGTGGAGCGATGGAAATGTCACGCGCACGACCCCTCGCCCCAATCTGCCGTCCTCCCCTCCCTGCCGTCCCCCCCTCCCTGCCGTACCCCCCTCCCTGTCGTCCCCCCCTCCCTGCCGTCCCCCCCTCCCTGCCGTCCTCCCCTCCCTGCCGTACCCCCCTCCCTGCCGTACCCCCCTCCCTGCCACCCCCCCCTCCCTGCCGTACCCCCCTCCCTGCCGTCCTCCCCTCCCTGCCGTACCCCCCTCCCTGCCACCCCCCCCCTTGCCATCGCCATCACCGGCAGACCAGCGCTCTAAAGCCTGCCAACTGCGCGACGACAGCCAGACACACACGTCACGTCACACTGCGTCGCACACACACGCCCCAGGTGCACGTGAAGCAAGACAGCCAGGTGGCAGATGGTTTTCCCTAATGTGCCCGACTTACATGGACACGCACACACGCAAACGCGCACGCACGCACACACACGCAAACGCACACACTCACACACACGCACGCAAACGCATACACTCAAACACACACTCAAACACACACATGCAAACGCACACACACACACACAATTGCACGCACACAAACACACACACATGCACACACACACACACACACACACACACGTATAATGGTCCACGGATGGAGTGGTAGAAATTGGCAGAATGGAGTTCAGTGGCCTGGGAGTGATTCCCCCAGCGAGGCAGGGGGAATCACACAGCGATGGATCCATTTGGAGGTAAAACCAACAAGCTCTCTCACATCGACTACCAGTTGTCAGTTGTCCCCGCCATTGATTATCTTCCTCACCCTCCTTTTCATCCTCTTTGTCTTCTATCACGTGATCAGACTCACAGAGCAATTTCTATGATACTTTAAGGTAGTACTTTGGTGTTAAATGACGAGAAAGAGAGACACGAGAGATAGGGAACAGAAGAGAGAGAGAGAGAGAGAGAGAGAGAGAGAGAGAGAGAGAGAGAGAGACCGAGCGCAAGAGAGGGACAGAGAGAAAGAGAGAGAGAAACGGTGAAGTAGACACACAGAGGAACTCTGTCAAATAAGCATACTTACAAATGTTATAATTCTTCATTTTATCCTGCTGTCATCAAAAAAAATCCAATATGCATCCCACATACAGCACCTAAAGTATTTACAGAATATGGCTCACCTGCAGAATAAAGATGAGATTTCAGCCAGCCATCTGCATCTCGAGAGATGACTAATACAGCCCTGGTCTACGTAACATGCTGGGGCTTCTTGTTCTAACATGGCCTACTCACTGGACGATAGTTTGTTACCCGGTGTGTCAACAACACAACCCCTGCTTTAATTACTCCCAATCAAACCACTTATATGGACTTCAAGGGTTGCAAATAAATGCACCATCAGCGCATCTAATGGCCACTTAAAGGAACGGCGTGGTCCCACCTGCATTTAGCGTGCGTCTCGGGGGAGGCGATCCCAAGCTCCAAGCACGTCAGTCCACACCTGGAATTAGGATGTGTCTCCACTTGGGTCTCGAGGGACCACTTGTGATGGGAGCGCACTTGTTATTTTTACCCGGTTCAGTCGACCGAGGCACCAGCAATACGGTTAGACAACCATAAGTCACGCTCGAGCGCAACTTTCTTCAGCTGGTGGTAATGTCTTCCACCAGATGGGACCAGATGGATGGACATGATACAGTAGGTACCGGACACTAAAACTAAACTAACTAAAGCCTTACTGTCTACAATTATAGGCTAGTGTTTACGTGCGAATCACTACCTTGAACGGTGGCCTGATGAATATAAACGCATACGGCATTCAGATTACAAAATATTATTATTCCATGTTGATTTACTTGTTAAGAAAATATGGAACGCCTATCGTTAATGGAGGTGAATATTTGTATCAACTGACTACAGCGAAACAACTTCATATAGCCTTGGATACAAATTCATGTTCTACACTTGCCAGGGTAGCTTCAGCAGAAAAGACTAGTCATGCATGAAGATGAAGGCAGGCTGTGATCTATTGTACACGCAATCATTTATTAACAATCACAATCTAGCTTACTGTTTAGCACAAATCCTAAATGTTTTCTAATGAATTTCTTGCTCCGTTTATTTTGCTTATGTAGTTGTAGGAATGTAAACATATTCTCCGTGGTCAGTGTCATGGCAGATGAATGTGAATGCATACAAAGTTCAGATGACAACATATTACACTATGTTCACTGCATCTAAAGATATGGTCACTGCATTTTCAGGTATGGTCATTGCATCTTCAGGTATGGTCACTGCATCTAAAAGGTATGGTCACTGCATCTTCAGGTATGGTCACTGCATCTTCAGGTATGGTCACTGCATCTTCAGGTATGGTCACTGCATCTAAAAGGTATGGTCACTGCATCTTCAGGTATGGTCACTGCATCTAAAAGGTATGGTCACTGCATCTTCAGGTATGGTCACTGCATCTAAAAGGTATGGTCACTGCATCTTCAGGTATGGTCACTGCATCTAAAAGGTATGGTCATGGCATCTAATCCTATAGTCACTGCATCAGTACATAGTCACTGCATCTAAACATATAGTCTAAATCTAGTTCTTGGTAGTATTGGACAGCCACTGCAGCAGCATTTTAAACTTGATTGGCGCTTTATTTTCATCTATTCGGCAATGGGGAGGATCGAAAAGCTTGGAGAGGAACAGAGAGCGAGAGCTCTAACGATCTCCTTACCCTGATGTGGTCAAAGGAGCCCTTGTTGGTGACATCGTAGAGGAGGAGGAGGGCTGCGGAGACGAAGAGAAATACACACATGAGACAAAAAAGCAATCAAACACACCGGAACGCCTTTTTAAATGCATTTGTAGACACCGTTGCCATACAAGGTGTTAAACAGTTATTAATTAAGCAAAGACATCTCGTGCTGCACGTTGCTGAGGCATGTTCTGCTAACGGACCACCGTGATCAGAACGCTTGCTGAATTGCTGCCGTTGCAACAGCAAGAACGCTCGTTCATCAGCTGACCGCTTCCTGAACCTCGCCATCTAAAAGGGGCGTGTTTTAAAATGCCGTGGGAGGGAACGGGCTGGTCCCAGGCAAGTGGCCCTCCTAACGCTCCTGTTTCTCACCACAATCAACATGAGCAGGACGGCTGATTGTAGTGCAGCATTGGGCAGCCGTCTGTACTGTTGTTTGGCAGCAATCAGTTTTGAGGTGTGTGACCTCAAATAAAATGCAAACGCCATGTGCTAAAGGAATGGGAACTGCATTCGCTTTGGTGATTGGGTCTTTACAGTTGATCTCAAAAGTAGAATTGAACAGCAGTCGGGACGCTATTTTCTCAACCTCTTAAAATACAATGGCTACAGCAGGTTCCATTCGAAAGCAATGTATTCACCCGTCCTGTGAATAATACTTAATGTCGCCATCATGGGTGCATGGTATTAGAAAAGCTTTATTAACATTAGCAGCACTCTCCTATTTCTTATTTCCCAGCAAGGCGGCTGCACTGGATTTATCAGCGAGATACTGCATTATGTAATAATCACTGCCAGGCTTCTCCAAACGGAGGTGAAGGACAGATCGCATCAACAGTAGGCATGGTGTACAATAGATGAGAAAATAGATGAGAAAATAGATTGGACACGTCATCAAAACATTTGTATGAAAGGAAAACAACCGTATATCCACGTTGACCACTCGTAGAAAACACACACGATGTCCTGCAGATCGATGATGAAGTCACATTCAATATAAATGTTAGCGGCTACGTCAATGAGTCAGTCAATAGATAAAAAAAGACACCTAATACACTACTTTAACCTCAGCTTGACTGGCTGGTCTCGCTCAATTACAGAGATCTGTGCTCTCGTCAAACAGCGGAGAACCGTACAAACCAAGCTCACTAAAGAAACATTTCACACATTTCATAAATTCATCATTTTAACGGCCATCTGTCCTGTAAACCTGCAGAAGAATTTCAACGTAACTTAACGTAGGGAACTGCTTCAGCTACCAGGACCTCCTCCTGGGTGATCAGACAGGATATTGATATGATATTGGTATTGTAACGGAATCACCCAAAAAGCGTTGGCGTGCACAGTGTTGACGTGTCTGTGTTAGGTGAATGTGTGCACGATATACGTCAAGATGCGTCATCAGCGATGGCGTTGTTCCCTTGCTCAACGTGGAAGCGTCTTACATCAGACGGACGTAACCCTTTCCCAACAACGTTACTGCTTTTGTGATCCGTAAATGTTACTAGGTTTTGTGCAGGTATATTGTCACTGCCAATTTCCCAGAATATCAACCCCCGTTCCAATTCACACAGTACCCCATGCAGGTAATGTTCTGGAACATTGCAGGGAAAGACTGCATTTGTGAAAGGGGCAATAGATAGGAGAAAACACCTTCAGCCTCCTCTTATTAAGATAAAACTTGGAGAGAGGAAGAGAGAAAAAGACTAGAGAGTGCACGAGATAGAATAACACAAATGCAATTTAGTTGAACGGAAAAGACACATTTCAAAATAAAAGCCACATGACTTCAAAACAAGTATTGAACGAGACACAGGACAGTGACTTAAAAACATGTCGGGAAGAGTATTTAAAACAATTTGATCCAAAGAGTAGGAAAACCCAGAAAGAAATAGTACAGAAGAAATAGTCAAAGGACAGCATTCTAAAGACAGAAATAAATAAAGAGAAGGCATCAACATGATCCAACTCAACGCGTACAGACAGATCTCATCTCATAGGCCTTGAAGCTCGCTCTTATTTCTCATTAGTCACCTTCGACAAAAGAAAGTCTTGCTTTTTGTTTCACATGACAGCCTGTGGGTGTTGCCAGGAAGAGAGGGAGAGAATGAGAAAGAGGGAAAGAGAAAGGGAGGGAGAGAGAGGGTGGGGGAGAGATGGACAGATGGAGAGAGAGATAGACACAGACAGACAGAAAGAGAGATATATGTCAGGGGGAGTGAAGGGGAATGGAGGGATCAATGTAGAACGTCAGCATCGATCATCTTTCAGACAATTTTTTGTCAATAATTGTCTACCCTTCGCACGCACACACACACACACACTCACACATACACACACACACACTCACACATACACACCACACGCACACTCACACATACACACACACAGGCCGTCTTAAAGGTGCCATATTCCTTAAACTAATTACTGAGCGACAGCTCAGACCTGAGTCATTTTAAAAGCTCATTACTGTTGTTAGTGTTCTCACACACACACACACACACACACACACACACACACACACACACACACACACACACACACACACACACACACACACACACACACACCTTCAATTAGTGTCACTTTAGAAAATGCCACAATAGAATGTCAGCAACAAAGCGGTATAGACGTCTGTGTGTATGTGTGTGTGTGTGTGTGTGTGTGTGTCTTTGTGTGTGTGTGTGTGTCTTTGTGTGTGCGTGTGTCTGAATGTGTGGGTGTGTGTGTGTGTGCCTGAGTTCTTATTGGCAGGCAATGACATGGTTGTCCCCTGTGAGGATGGAGGACATGAAAAGGTGGGGTTCCTCCAGAGGCTCTCCTTGTGCTGCATCCTCAGAGACACGGTGGAGACGAGACTCTGCCTCATCTCCCAGCTGAGCACACCTGGTGCTTCCTGACTCAACCCTGACTCCTACCCACTGGGCCCTGGCCCAGTAGGACTTCAGTGTGGGGGTGGGTCAAAACATATGCTGTTCACTTCCTCTCGTAGATACCTAGTAGACATGAAGATCTAGAAACGCCCAGAGCATCTTTGAGCTTCTCAAGTATGCAAGAGGCAAATGTGTGTGTGTGTGTGTGTGTATGTTTGTGTGTGTGTGTGTGTGTGTTTTTGCGTGTGTGTGAGCTCCAGATAGGTGAGTGATGGATCACAGCGCTCAAGGCTGTGTTAACACTAACACATTGTCCTCATTACTTTCTCTCCAACTCCCTTCCTCCTCATCGGTCCTTACCTCCCATCAGAATCACACACTTCCTCGCCTTCAAGCCATCGTTTTCTATTACTTCTTCCAGTTGACACTTTCCTTCGTACCTCCTCACCGCATTCCTCTACCTTTCTTCTGTTACACCACACAAACCTTCTTCCTGTCCCTCCCGGGTGCTTGTTGATCAGACCCAGTGCCCCAGTGCATGCAGGGAGTGAAAAGTGGAGACGTGCACACCTGCTGTGTGCACACATGTCCTACTCTCTGGATGTAAGGTGTAGCTCGGGAAATGCTCTATTTTATAGGTTGCTATATCACTCAGTCCTTTCGGGAATGTAGGTCATAAGTGTGGGTCATAAGAATGTAGGTGTAAAGAAACTACGACGTGTTGGATAGAAATGTGTTTGTAACTAATGCAAATATAGTTAAATGGATAAGGGCTGGTTGCTATAGTAGCTTTGTTAGCGGAAGTGCTTGGCTCAGTGTTACCTCTATATGTATCCAGCACAGGCCCTCCATTGTAAGACTGTTTTATTTAGCATTAGAGAAATAGGTTGTTCAGCAAAAGGTTGTTCTGCTATAGAAGAATAACAAGCGCATGGTGACAGGGTGGCATTAGCTCATGAATGGCTATTGGACTAAATGTAGGAAGCATAAAGGGAAAAAGTGAGTTGAATGACAGTCCATATTTACATATTTGATTACGTCGAACAGAAGCAACAGTATTATGAAACCCAGACAGTGGGAGGGCTAAACATTGCAGACTGAAAACTGTAATTGCAATAACGTTACTGGCAAAACATTTCTGCTTGCGTGAATATTGCGCTCACATACACAGCATCGTGCAAATCGGCACCGTGCACGCTCACATCAACACTGTGCACTAGTGCATCGGCACCGTGCACGCTCACATCAACACTGTGCACTAGTGCATCGGCACCGTGCACGCTCACATCAACACTGTGCACTAGTGCATCGGCACCGTGCACGCTCACATCAACACTGTGCACTAGTGCATCGGCACCGTGCACGCTCACATCAACACTGTGCACTAGTGCATCGGCACCGTGCACGCTCACATCAACACTGTGCACTAGTGCATCGGCACCGTCCACGCGGACACCATCAGCGTGCATGCTCACATCAACACTGTGCACGCACGCATCAAAATAGTGCACACGCTCACTCGACACACACGTCAGCACCGCTGCACAAAAACTCGTGGGGGAAACATTTGAGTCACTCCCTAGACATTAGTCACAACACAGTCACACATTTCATAAATTCATAATTGTAATAGTCATCCAACATGTGAAACTGCAGAGTAATTGAAAAGTAATTGAATGTAGAAAACCTCTACAGTTACTAGGACCCCCTCCTGGGTAATCTGACAGACAAAACCATCAGAGGAAATAGGAAATAGGCCACTTTGGGTTTTTCTTATGGATAGAAACAATCACTGAAAGCCTTTATCAATCATTCTCAGTCAAACGATTATTCCTCAGCAGCCAGAGAGATCAGTGCTCAGTGCTTCGTTTGACTAAAGCGGTTACAGACACCAGGTTCAAGGTTCGGAAAGGTATGGATATTCAATGGGCTTTCATACGGCATTTTCCATGTCATTTTTAAAAAATCCTTTTCAATTGAAGGGTCCGATGACGGATTCTTAACTCACAACATGAGTCTCCTGTAATCACTTCACTCAACAGGAGTAAAAGGGGTATTGTGGTGTAAAGTGCACCACTCGTTCTGCATAAAAGGCCACAAATCCTAACCGTGCACTTACTTTGTAATCCCGCTGTGCATTCTTAGGCACCGTGTCTTCGCCTTTTTTCTTTTTACTGAAAAGCTAAAAGGATTTCTTTCTTTTCTCTTTCCCATCCATATGTCATGCAGCCTTGGCCCCAGACTTTAGCTGTGATATTATATTTCAACTCTCTCCCTGTCAGCCATCTCACTCACCCCCCCCCCCCCCCCCCCCCCCCCACCACCCTAGACAGACGGTTCGTCAGACAGCCCACCCGTTAGTGGGGCACCAGATGGCTCCCACAGACTGTACTGACCTCAGCGCAAACACAAGCGTGTTCACTTGTGTCAAGTAAGATAACTGCATGTCCTCCCATTAGGAGCGGCTGAACCAGATAGAGGTAAAAGGAGTCTCTTGCTGAACACAGAGGCGTGGTGATGTTCCCCTAGAGATGCATCTTTCAGTGTAATTATTACAGGGAGAAAGGATTAAGACTAATGAGTCAATCAAACTCCTGAACGCATTCGATTAAATTGCCCCGGTGCCAGTGTGCCCATCGGATCAGTGCTGGGAATATCACCAATGTACTGTGATTCTTCTTCCATTCAGTCGGTCTAAGTCATTCAGATCTTCCAATGTACTGGCAGCCCTACAAATGTATGCACACGTCACGCTATATAAAAGGTATGAAGATGATATTACAATTTGTGTTTACCAGTGGATGCATTTTATTAGCTATTCACCTATTTACAGGATATCTGCAGATTTCAACCAGGACCATTTAAGACTTTATAATACCACTTAGAACTCAATTTAATTTCCCAGGCACAAAGGGGTATAGGTTAATGAAAGTCCTCAACATGGAATTGCATTATAAGTATACACATTTATTGAAAAAAGTGTGAAACACAATATAAAACCACATCAGCTAATGTTACGGTGTCTGGAATATCCCCAGGGACCAGCAGACTGACTAAGAACCTTCTCTAGGTACAGGAGTAGGGAGGAGCAGACTGACTCCATTCTCTAGGTACAGGAGTAGGGAGGAGCAGACTGACTCCATTCTCTAGGTACAGGAGTAGGGAGGAGCAGACTGACTCCATTCTCTAGGTACAGGAGCAGGGAGTAATACCTCTGTGGGTATTAACCCTGTAGTTGGTAATTTAGCAAGCACTTGTGTCAAAAGCGCGTAACACTCTTTCACACATATTTCCCGGTAAATGACTGGGATAACCTTTCAGGCGCCACAAGTGATTTTCTCTATTCACACATGCAGCTACGTTCCGGAACATTTCCTTTTCACAAATGTCAAAGCAATGCTGGAATAGATGGGCCAAGGGGCTCCGAGACAGAGAGACAGAGCAGATTGAGACCCTTATGGATGTCAGCTGCCATCAAACGGACAGAGAGGACCTTATCTCCCTTAAGCCACTCGTGAACTAGGAGCTGGTTTGCAAGACAAAAGAAGCAGTTTTGATAATGCCACAGAGTCACCCGAAAAGCATTTGAAGATATCCTGTCACGGACTCAAATACGTCATCAGTCGAGTCTTGTGATTGGTTCGCTCGCTCCACATTAAAGCGCCTTGTGTCAGACGGACGGACACCCTTTACGGGAATCTCCCGGCAACGTCCACGACAATCCTTCCGGCAATCCTTCCACGACGTTCAAACGTCAAAAGTCGATTCTTTCGTAGTCTTGTCCAAAGGAACGAGAGAGTAACTCGTGCAGCCACGGGAGAGCATCCCCTTAAGTGTTCGGCTTCAACTGAACACGTACACACCGTCAAGCAAAAAGCAGTGTGCGCGGTTTCGCTCTTTAGCAGAAGACTCCAGCAATGCCACTCCGTAGCACCGCATCTTACCGACTCCCACTTGACAAGCACTTTCTGAACGTGGACCACAACTCAGCTGACAACCACAGCCCCACGCGGCAGCAAAGACAGGCTGGCACGCTGCAGCGGCCCTGCCTTCACTCTGAAAGATAGCGCCTGGGAGAGGTCAGGACGTGCGTGTGATTCCTCCCTCGGCTGTCAGTTTCACCAAGCTTTAGTTAAAAGGCTCCGGCGGGCGAAGGCATGGCCTGGGGGGGGGGGGGAAACCCTGGGATGGATTCGCGGGGGAGGGGGGGGGGTTATGCTGTCTGGTCAGAGGACGGCCGGACACGGACGGATTAGGGCGCAGACACGCACGCACTCACACAGACACACACGCACTCACACACCTGCACACAGACACACACCTGCACACACACACACATTCACACAGACAACGGAGATTCACCCCTAGAGATACACGCACACACACACACACACACACTACTACAGGTTAGGCTGCGGTTGTACTCCAGAACCAGCTGCTAACCACACGATCCTGCCCACAGTTACATTTAGATGTGGCTGCTGTGATGTGTTCATTAAAATGCACTGGAGAATAAATACACTAAACGCACTGCAGCCAAGACGGAGAAACGCCTTTGAGTGCTTAACTCTGTGTGTTGTCGCGTTTAAATCACTGCACAGTGGTCTTTAGTAGAGCTAAGCCGTCTCCTATTTTCCAAGTTGGGCAGCATTCAACTCTCACCCATACCCACAGCAATGCCTGCTGTGGGAAGGGGGGTGCACAAGGAAGCTAGGCTGACGCAGACGCCAAGTAATGTTTTGTTTTTTTACTTTAATGTTGCTGCTGATGGTCATTTAAAAAGTGTATTCCCACACATGCGCACGCATGCATATAGACAGATATATTTTCAAACTAATAAACACTCATCTGCACCTGCACACAAACACACACACGGACACACACACACACACGGACACACACACACACACACACGGACACACACACACACACACGGACACACACACACGGACACGGACATAACCCCACATCTTCATAGAGAGGGACAGAAACACATTAAATAAAACAAATGAAAGCCATCACAGCAGCCCACTGGCAGTGGAACACATCCAGTCTGCCATTAAGGTGAGATTGGACTATGCAGCTGATATTACTGCCACCCGGAGGTGTGTGTGTGTGTGTGTGTGTGTGTGTGTGTGTGTGTGTGTGTGTGTGTGTGTGTGTGTGTGTGTGTGTGTGTGTGTGTGTGTGTGTGTGATATGATATCTGGAGCGGTCCCATTGCTGACTGCAGATAGCAGTGTGCCTCAGGCCAACCTGAGTGAGTGAATGTTAAGGAATGCACACACACACACACACATCTTACCGTGTGCATCGCGGTAGTAAGCGTGTGTGACACTGCGGAATCGCTCCTGTCCAGCTGTGTCCCAAATCTGAGGAGGAAGATATCATGATCATCTTCATCACCATCATCTTCATCATTCATAGTTTTACAAAGTCAAGCACAGACAGACATCTACCCTAACCACTGTTGGGTTTTTTGTTTGGTCATGTGACTTCAATAATTTGGAGACATAACAATCTCAACAGTAAACACTGTTTTGTAACTTAACCAAACAAGAAGGTATAATTGGTAATGCTTTCCAATAAGGGTACATTAATAAGACATTAATATAGCATAGAGGTTGGGGTTAGGGTTGGGGTTAGTGGGTACATTAATACCTTAGTTAACATGAACACCATTAGTAAATGATTACGAAACCATTAGGTAACCGTTAATTAACTGTTAGTTAATGGTTATTACTGCATTAACTAATGTTAATTAATGTACTCTTATTGTAAAGTGTTACCAAATCATTTGAACTGAATTATAAGAGAAATGGGCTGAGCTTTGTGTGAGTGTTTCAAGACAAAACAAGCATTTATCTCCGGGTTTCGTTCTACAACGTTTTCCTCAGTTGACATGAATCGTGGGCAGCGACCACCTGACAAGGCCACGGGGTGTACTGAACAGTACTGAACTGTACTGTACTGAACAGTGTAGCCAGTGTCCGGTGGGGGACGGCCTTTCACCATTATCCAGAGCCATCGCAGTCCATCAGCGCGTGGTCACACGTTGCACGCGAGATAACGGAGATCGCAGATCAGTGGATCTGGATTTACATTCTATTTACAACATGGACGATTTCATCTCAGACATCGAAGAGAGAGAGACAGAGACAGACAGAGAGAGACAGAGACAGAGAGAGAGAGACAGAGAGAGACAGAGACAGAGAGACAGAGACAGAGAGACAGAGAGAGAGAGAGAGACAGAGAGAGAAAGAGAGATAGACAGAGAGAGAGACAGAGAGAGAGATGGAGACAAGAGAGAGAGACAGAGAGAGAGAGACAGAGAGAGACAGAGACAGAGAGAGACAGACAGAGAGACAGACAGAGAGAGAAAGAGAGATAGACAGAGAGAGAGACAGAGAGACAGAGAGAGAGATGGAGACAAGAGAGAGAGACAGAGAGAGAGAGACAGAGAGAGAGAGACAGAGAAATAGAGGGATTGGATTTATTATATTCCTGTGCTAACTCTACTATTAAAACCATTTGAGCAGAACGAAAAACAAATAAGAATGGAGCAGATAGTATCACGCAGAGATCGAGGAGATAAATGGGGCAGAGAGAAAGAGAGGGATGGAAAGAGAAATAGAAAGCGAGAGAGAGAGAGAGAGAGAGAGAGAGAGAGAGAAATAATCACTTTTGTCAAGGCATGTCAGAAACACCCACGGGTGTATTAGAGGAGCATTCATCGAAAAAAAACAATAAGAGGAAACAACAAAAGATGTTGATGGAATAGTCTGCGTTGAAACCCCATGAAAGGAGCAGGCCTTCCAGCCTGTGAAAGGGAGATAAACCAGTAACAGCAAGTGATGCATACCGTGTGTGTGTGTGTGTGCGCGCACGTGCATGCGTGTGTGTAAGTGAAGGAGTGGGACAGAGAGGAGCGTTAACATCAAAAGGCATAATGAGGAAGATAGAGCTTCTACATTCTCAGCCCCCTCGGTCTCCCCCCCCCTTCTCTCTCTCTCTCTCTCTCTCTCTCTCTCTCTCTCTCTCTCTCTCTCTCTCTCTCTCTCTCTCTCTCTCTCTCTCTCTCTCTCTCTCTCTCTCTCTCTCTCTCTCTCTCTCTCTCTCTCTCTCTCTCTCTCTCTCTCTCTCTCTCTCTCTCTCTCTCTCTCTCTCTTAACAATAACGTGGTGGGGAGATGAGACCAGTATGATTTCCTGCAGGGTCTTCATTCCCAGTCCGAGCAGCGCTGGGCTAATTGACTGATGGAGATTAAGAGAAAAGGCCTCATTAAATCCATGTCTCGTCTGACTTCCCATCAGCTGCTGCTGATGACTTACGGAGATCAACATCATTGGGGAAATGCAATGATCCTCCCACAACCCCAACCCCATTTCAATGCCGTGTTCCTATTGGTCCACTTGTGCCCTGTATAGTGCACTATTTAGGGTGTCACCATTTTGTAGGGTTGTCCAAAGTTTGAGTGTAAAACATCTGGCTCCCTAAGTAGTGCACTACTTTATACCCACAATGCACCGTAAAAGAAAAGTTCAATTGACGCTCACTTATTTCCGCACTACATCCCATGATGCATAGCGGTTTTTACGCTCATCGGATTCAGAGATGGTCAGAAGATGCAGGTTATTTATGCAAATGTCCTGTCACAGCTAATTCCATGGGTGCACACTTACTGTAAGTGCATACATTCTTTAACATGGGGTTACCAGTGGGAATCGAACCCGCACCATGGCTAGTGTCCATGCCATGCACTACCAGTTGAGCTGTGTGATGTTATACAGTTATTGATGTTACAAAAAGGATGAGATGTTTCAGGATGGATGTTTATTTTCTTACCTGGAGCTTGACCTTGATCGTGTCGATATTCATGACTTTATTCTAGAAAAACAGAAAAAAACACAAGAGGTCAAAACAGAGGTCAACAGGAAAGATGAGGAGGAGAGTACGAAAAGAAAAACACCTGAATTTACCTGACCCTGTTCCTCTATAAATATACCTTGAATTATACACTTCCTGAAATACAGCCTCGTTAGTCATTTATAACTAGATTTCCACACTCAAAAGTACTTCAATGCTAATACGTTGGTTGCTCGATGATGTAAGTCACTTGAATATTCTCACATTGCTGCTCTTGAACTATCTTGATCCTGTGTCTCTATGTGGTACGTGTGCTTTTTTATTTCTATTATATTGCATTCTTACATAATGACTAATACAAAAATGCAACAAGGTCATCTATTGTTGACCAGCACAGAGGCTGTCTTCTATAAGCTTAGGATGTCGTCAGCACACCATACTAACCCCAGAGGAAACACACACACGCACACTATATGCGTAAACACACACACACACTCAGTTATTATTTCAAAGTGGAGTTGACAGTTGCATCACCTGTCCGTGAAGAGTGAGTGCAGCTGGTCCTATTGACACACACACACACACACACACACACACACACACACACACACACACACACACACACACACACACACACACACACACACACACACACACACACACACACACACACACTGTATCTGTGAGTGTGGTTTTCCATTAACTTTGCATTGGGAGCCAGAATGCGGAGTGTAGGGACTCGAGAGATTAGAGGGAGAGACTACAGGCTCTTGACCTGGACTTTCTCCTCAAGGACTCCAGGCGTTTTCAACTCAAAGAGAGAGAGAGAGGGAGAAAGAGAGACAGGGACAGCGTTGTATCTTATTTTACTTTTGTGCTGTGACAATGTAAATTAATGTTTTCCATGCCAAGAAAGCCCTAGGATCTTTAATCTTGGACAGAGAAACAGAGAAACAGAGAGACAGAGACAAAGACAAGACAGAGAGAGACAGAGAGAGAGACAGAGCGAGAGAGAGACTCAAACTGTCTAAGTTACAGTATGACCATCATAAATACATTAATATGAGCCCTAATCCTAACCCCACTAGCACATAAATATATAAATAAGGTCTGCAAAATGGAAAAAGATGATGTAAATGTACCAGGGAACAGCTTCAATGAAGATATGGAGTAATGCATGAGTCAAAGGTTATCTTGGGTGGAGGACATCAAAAGTCACCTCTGGTGGGTATAAAAAACAGAATGTGCTGTATCTCTCCACAGTGTAAAGGTCAAAGGTCCAGGTCACAGGACATTAAGAGAAAAGCCACTGAGCAAAAACAAAATTACTTCCCTGTATCTTTTTTTACAATATAAAAAAAAGGAAGAACTGTCAAAGATTAGGAACAGCTACTAGTTCACCTCCTGGAGGCTCTCTGTAGGAATACAAATCCCATCACAGCTTTCAGAAGTGACAAAAGACCAACACTGATAAAAAACATCAAGCTGAATGAACATTTTCAAAACAAAGACTCAAAGGCGACAAATCAGAGAAACGTTTGTCTTAAGCCTTGTCTTTTGCGTCGATAGGCCGATCGGCAGTCAACCCGAAGGTTGTGTGTGATTTTCTGCGGTGATATGAGATTGACGTTATGATTGCTTTTTCAGTGGTGGATGAAAGCTGCTTTTTTTTGGTCTACGTGGTTAGCGGGCTCGCAGACGTAAGACAAGGAATGATCTCGGGCCGGTTGCCAGGTCAGAGAAAATGGAAGACCGTAAGACCTGGGAGAGTGAAGGGGGTGGGTGAAGTTAAGGCAGGGTGCTAGGTATGCAGAGAGAAAAGACGGAAAATAGGTTTTTCTCAAGATGAAAAATGAATCGACGCTGGATGCCAGGGAGAGGAAATGTAGTTGGAGTTGGAGGCTGAGGCAGTGGATTCATCGGCATACAAATAAGTAAACACATTCAGATATTGGTGGGAGTGTACGTGCCTGTCAGCTACTCATACACACAACACAATCTTAAACTCTCTTATACCCTCCTTAGCAGTCATACTCGTATACGCACGGCCACACGCACACGCACACACACACACACACACACACACACACACACACACACACACACACACACACACACACACACACACACACACACACACAGATCCTGGTTCTTTAGGAAACCCTCAGGATTGAGGGGGCCTATGTCATTTCCATAATAAGCCCTTCCTCATTCCTAATGCATTCCATCCATATTGCATGCTGGGATGTTTCTCGTTCACCCAATGAACACATTGGAGTCTGCTGCACCCTATCTGCAGGCATTTGGCCCCCAGGACATTGCTGCGTTCACCCAGGAACCCTCTGCAATATGCCCAGGAATACATCCAGCTGCCTTTAGTACCCAGTATGACATTCAACAATTTGAAAGCCCACGGAGGTCTGTGTCACTGGAGTTGAGTCTGCTAGTCTTGAGGTTCAGGGGTCTGACTCCCAATTGAAAGGTTCTGGGTTGGACGGAACCACAAACTCTGCAGTATAGCTACAGGCGTCCTTCAGCTAGATGCGTTAGCCCCTACCTGCTCATAAACAACAAACAAACAATGCCCGTGAGTCTCGTTGGACGAAAGCTTCTGCTGAAGGCATGGAAATATATATATTAATATAAATATAATATACTTATTTTGTTTGTTCTGTTTAATGTGCAATAGAGAACGTGACGTGCACCTACATCACCAAGACAAATTCCTTGTATGTTAAAAAAAAGCGTACTTGGCAATAAAGTTTTTCTGATTCTGATTCTGATTCTGAAAACGGCCCCCAAAAAATCAATGCCTGAATAGTGATAACAAAATGGAAGCATGAGGAGAAAGTGTGGCAGGAAAAGCCACGGACGGCGTTCGCGTCTCCTGCTGACCGCCGCCGTGGCCCTTCAACCTTAAAATGGGTTTGCAAACAGATTCCCACGAGGGCAGCGCCGGGCACCAAATGACCCCCGACAGGCTCCGTTTAGCAGGAATATAGAGACCAATGGAAAGATGTACCCTGAGCTTTTCAACGTTAACTCTTGGAAAGTACAAAAACACAACAGGATTAGCAGAGGACAGCTCATCATCCACGGTCACGACGGGCACGTTGGGAAATCATTTTACTGGCTGTCATTTTATTTACGGTGGCTTGACTTTTATTGGAACATTTAAGATGAAAAACGTTGGCTCGTAAAGTCATCGTTATTCTGTACTGTAAGAGGGTAACATATTCTAAGGACATCATAGACATTGAATTGTAGGTCAGTGTAAGCACGTGTTTTTATTGTAAATTAATTGGAAAACCCATAGTCTACCACTACATGGTTCTGAAGTTGCAGTTGAAAATGTTTATGATCCCAGGGGGGAAATTCTTTCTGCAGCAGAAGCACAGAAACACTCGATCGATCACAGTTAACAAGACGAGTCAAAAAAGGCCCTCCACAGAAGACATACCATTTTTAACAATGGCATGTCTCAAGAGATGAAAGAGCTCTCGTCCTCTTGGCTAGCACACTAAGGCTAGCGTATGAATAGGCCCTTTTCACAACAACGTTAGTCAACTTTCCGCGAATCTGTACTTCAGTTTACATTCGCACCGGAGACTTATCCGGAAAATGCAGGAATACACAACATCAATCCGGAGTAATTTCAAAAGGTAAAGTTAAGACTAATAATGTTTACGTATTTACAATCTTTTATTTCTTGGTAACGTTTTTGATCATTTCCCATTTCCAATTCTGTAACTGACTTAGATGTTTGGGAAAGTAGGCTTGATAGCAGCACCTTAAGCCACTGGTAAAATATACAATGCTTCTTGCCTGTGCTGTAACAAGTTCACTTATGCTTTATGTTAAGCGTTCACTTTTTATATTAATGTATAATCACCTAGCTATTCCATCACTGTTGTTTTGAACAGCTTGATAAGACACTGACTCTTAATCAAAGCTAAATGATTAACTATTTCCGTATGCGGATGTGATTCATCATTTTGCTTTCTCTCGGTGTCCACCTCTCTCCACAGCAGCCTGGCACAGCCGTCAAGAAGATGCTATTGCAGTGTTCCTTTTTGTTCTAATAGCAAACAACAATTTCCTGGAGGGCCTTTTTTGACTGTCTTGTGTTGTGTTGTGTTTCAGTACCTCAAAGTCCAATACTATGTCTTTATAGCCACACACACACACACACACACTCTTTCTTTCTGAATCTTTCAGACAACACCAGTGTATCTCTGCATTCAGGGATCATTTCCAGAGGTGGGGTTGGTGGGCACAACATCCACAGCACTCATTTTGAATTCTGCAACGAATTCAGCTGACTCCTCGTTCTGATCAGACCCCCAACACCTCTTTCTCTGTGATCTCTGTTTTCTCTCCCTCTGTCACAGTCTGGTCATCCATCTGTCTGTTTGCTCGCCTCCATCTGTCTTCATAGTTAGTCTTTCTATTTTATCTTTTCCTGTCGTTGGCTTTGTGAGGACATCTGTTTTAGTCATCCTCGGTGTGTTGTACGATTTCTACTCTCACAGCCTCTCTCTCTCTCTCTCTCTCTCTCTCTCTCTCTCTCTCTCTCTCTCTCTCTCTCTCTCTCTCTCTCTCTCTCTCTCTCTCTCTCTCTCTCTCTCTCTCTCTCTCTCTCTCTCTCTGTCTGTTGTTCTTTTGTAGTTTGTCTCTGGCTGTTGTGCTGTTGGCTCCTTTGGCTTCCCCCCCCACCCCCACCCCGCCCCGCCCCGCCCAGTCTGAACTGTCTCACATCACCTTCCTCTTTCTTCTCTAATTCAGTTTGACACCTACCTGCCTGCTCCAAGTTATTACCATCACACATTTAGTCATTTAGCAGATGCTTGGAAGGTGAGATTCAGTTAACTTCATGTCATTAATGAGCAGGATTGAGGGTGAGGGCATCTTGCTCCAAGGATGCCTACAGGGTAGCCATGGAAACTCAGTACCTTTCCAATGGCAGTCGGACTCCAAGGATTTACTTAATGATGAGGAGACCGTGCTGTATATGACTATACTTTATGGGCTAATACAGAGCACACACACACACACACACACACACACACACACACACACACACACACACACACACACACACACACACACACACACACACACACACACACAGTGACAAAAGCCACAGGCAGAGAAAATCTCATTTGACAATAACTAAGCAAATTATACACTCATATATGCATTCAATAAAATACGAATAAGTAGCTGGAAGTGCATACGAAGTAAAGACCTCAATAAACAAACACCCACCCAGACACCCACCCACACATACACCCCACCATACACACCGACATACACAGACATCCACCCACCCACACATACACTACACACACACACCGGCACCGATACTGACAGACACACACAAACAGACACACACACATACACCCACATCGCCCACATTCACACGGACCCACACACGGACACACCAACACACACCCCTGCTGAGAGTCATTATGAACATCTATTAATATTCTGCAATAGAAAGCAGCTCCGAGCCATCTGTCAATCACAGACCGGTCCAGACCAGCCTCGCTATAAATATGTATGAAGTGCCCGGGCAGCGAAAACTCCCACCTTCGATTCGGAAGAACTTCCCGGAAACCCTCTCTCTTGTGGTGACATGTTGACCTGAATGGCCTTCGCCACGCTCCTCCTCCTCCTCCTCCTCCTCCTGCTTATGACATTGAGCTCCAAAAGGAGTAGTTTAAAGTCTGCCCGTGTGACCACGTGCATGAATGCGACACCTTGTTGGAGATTTAGGACCACATCGGAAATGAGTTTACGGTCCCTCATGCTGGGAAGATGTGTGAGGGATGTGTCACTTTATGGAGGGGCTGCTCCTTCCTCCATCGAAGGGGGGCCAGATTACATTTAGGAGGTACATTGGTAACTCAAACGTTACTAGATACATAAATATAGAATATCTATGTATCATACTTATTTTAATTACTCGACAGTGGATTTGTTTTGTCAAACAGGTGTAAGCATAATACAATTAAATATATATAACGTGGCTGTGTTAATTGTATAACTCAAACTGAGTCCTATATAATATTGAAATATACCATAATACCACATTTTTTACTATTCATAAAAAATGGAATGCATTGACCATCACAACACAGAATAGCTGCATTACCATACTATATTAATATAAATCATCTTATTATATCTTATCTTCTTATCCATTAAGCCGTTGCTACGGCGACCGACCTGTACCTGGAAATTCCTTGGTTTTGTTGCTACGGGTCAGCAGAGCCACCTGTCAATCACTACACCTGTCCACCTGTCAATCACTACACCTGTCCACCTGTCAATCACTTCACCTGTCCCCCTGTCAATCACTACACCTGTCCCCCTGTCAATCACTACACCTGTCCACCTGTCAATCACTGCACCTGTCCACCACTGCACCTGTCCACCCGTCAATCACTACACCTGTCCACCTGTCAATCACTACACCTGTCCCCCTGTCAATCACTACACCTGTCCCCCTGTCAATCACTACACCTGTCCACCTGTCAATCACTGCACCTGTCCACCCGTCAATCACTACACCTGTCCACCCGTCAATCACTACACCTGTCCACCTGTCAATCACTACACCTGTCCCCCTGTCAATCACTACACCTGTCCACCTGTCAATCACTGCACCTGTCCACCACTGCACCTGTCCACCCGTCAATCACTGCACCTGTCCACCTGTCAATCACTGCACCTGGTCCGAGCCTCCCCTGACAGCCAGTGAGCGCACCACGCCGTGCAGGTAGCAGGTTGTCATGGCGCTCTCCTCTCCATAGGCTTCAGTTCAGCTCTGTAATACAAAACTCTTCAGCTCATGGTGCCACTGGTAATACATATAGTCTGAATATTACCACCTGGAGCTATAGTGGTTTATAACAACACATGTTCCCAAGTTAATACTAACACATTACAAGTATCTGCCCTGATTTAAAGCAACAAACACAGAAGATGGTATGCATCATGCATAAGGTGTACCAGTAAACAACTTGTATGACAACACCAGCTGAATATTTCATAGCCTCGAGGGTTTTTTGAGCATATACTATATTGAGGTACATGCTGTATGAAGATAGGGTAGCAGCTGCTACCCTACTGCTCTTGACATAGAGTCCTATAGGTGGTCCTGTCTAGCCCCACTGGTAGAGCAAGGCATTAAGGTTTGGATTCTCACTCAGGGCCACCCACGCTAACACTGTATGCACTCATGGTATTAGGAGATGCTTTGGATGACAGAGTGCCCCAAATGCCATTTATTTATTCGATTTAAAATCACAGTTGATTATTGTATTGTGATAATCTGTACCTGCCTAGTATGATTTTACTGATCTGCATTGAAAACAAGTCATCCAATGATCCGAACTTGGATACTTTTACTAAATAAAACAGGACTTGGAAGAGCTTTTCTCTATTAATATCGTATTCCCCTCTGGTCTTTATTCATATGTGGATGGTAAACAGTTAAAAGAATAAAATGGCCTTCTATTATCAATACGGGGGTATTTGCTTAAAACATAGAGCCCAGCTTTACTGAGAGAGAGAGAGAGAAAGAGAGAGAGAGAGAGAGAGCGAGAGCGAGAGCGAGCGAGAGCGAGAGCGAGAGCGAGAGCGAGAGAGAACGAACCAAAAATAAGCCAAGCAAATACAAAGACATTTATTCAGATCCCTTCTTCATCAGGTCACTGGAGGGTGAACACTTTGGTGGAATATTATTCAATTGATATGCATGCTGTGATAATGTTGTCTTTGTGCTGTGCAAAATTATTCACTTGCCTTGTCAGACTTAACTTCAAAAGTATTGAGTTGTAAAGGGTTAGGGTTGTAAAGGTAGTGTTCGTCTCATTGGGTTTATATCCGATTTTTCTAAGTAGTTACCAGACGTCTTTATCCAAAGCAACCTACAGGGAATGCAGATAAAAGGTCTGGGGTTAAACCTCTTGTTCAAGAATGCATACCGACAGGCACGGGATAGAACCCAGGACCTTTCGGATGGGACTCGAACACACTGGATTCTGTTTCTTGCATGTAAGACACGCATTGTAAACATCACTGCTTGGGATTGATTCAAAGATGATTGAATCCTACCGCAGGTTTTACACAGTAACTAAACACGTTACGTTGACCGTTGATATATTAACATTTTGTTGAAATCTTTTAATTCTTATTGCCGTCCTGTACTTTATCTTGTGACACCCTCCATCCTAACCCTCCATCTGATCCTATCCTGTCGTAAAGCACGTAGAGAATGCTTTACACAACAGTGAAACAGGGAAATGGGCTCAACTGGTTCTGAGAAGTTCTGTGGCTGGTCAACTCTGGAAGCACAGCAGGGATTTATAGTAGGAATTAGAAGTAGAAAATCGTCTCCAAGCCATATTTGCATCTGACTACACAAACAACTTTCGGCTGATAATAGGTACATATTTTGTGTACATTAAATGACAGCTTAATTCTCTTCCCAGAACATTTCGCTCAGTAACACACACACACACGCACGCATATGCACACGCACACCTACACACCTATACATCTATACACACACACAGTACTTTTCAGAGAGGTATTAGCCATGCATATTTAAATTTATATTTAATATTTAAAGGCTGACTAATTACTGCTATCTTGGAGAGACATAATTACATCAGATAACAAACTCAACAACCTTCTGTTGTGTCGCTTCGCAGAAGAGATGAAAAAGGCTAAAGCACGGACATCAACAAACCGAAGAAATGTGTACGTCAGCCATTACTGGGAGTGAACTCTGGGATGATATGCAAACCTAAGAAGAAAGAAAGAAAACCTTAGCTTTCCTTTACCTTTACTTCACCTCTGCTGACGAAGTGAGTTTTACTGGAAAGAAAACACCTTTAACTCTCTCTCACCCTTCTCTCTCTCACATGCTCAATCACTCTCTCACTCTTTTCATCCCTCTATCCCACTCACTCACTCACTCACTCTGTCTCTCACATGCTCAATCACTCTCTCATACCTCTGTCTCTCTCACTTGCTCAATCACTCTCTCCAACTCACTCTCACTCTTTTCATCCCTCTATCCCACTCACTCTGTCTGTCTCTCACTTGCTCAATCACTCTCTCATCCCTCTGTCTCTCTCACTTGCTCAATCACTCTCTCATCCCTGTCTCTCTCACTTGCTCAATCACTCTCTCATCCCTCTATCTCTCTCACTCGGTCTCTCTCTCACTTGCTCAATATCTCTCTCCACCAATCTCTCACCCTCTCAATCTCTTTCTCAATCCATTTTTCTCTCGCTCCCTATATCCTTCTCTACCTCCATCTGTATCTCTCTCTCTCTCTCTCTCTCTCTCTCTCTCTCTCTCTCTCTCTCTCTCTCTCTCTCTCTCTCTCTCTCTTACTCCATCTCTCTCGGTCAGGTATCATGTATTAAAACCCAGGCATGGGCCAGCCTTATCAGCCATATTGACACCCATCCTCAGCATTAACCCTCCTCCTCCTCCTCCTCCTCCTCCTCCTCCTCCACCTCCTCCTCCTCCTCCGGATGCATAAGCACCAGGACTCTATGGGTCTCCTCATTACCTCATCACCAGCTCCACCTCCTCCTCCTCCTCCTCCACCTCCTCCTCCTCCTCTGGATGCATAAGCACCAGGACTCTATGGGTCTCCTCATTACCTCATCACCAGCTCCACCTCCTCCTCCTCCTCCTCTGGATGCATAAGCACCAGGACTCTATGGGTCTCCTCATTACCTCATCACCAGCTCCTCCTCCACCTCCTCCTCCTCCTTTTTTATTTTTGTATTGTATATTGTATTTATATAAATGTGTATGTGTATGTATGTCGCTCTTTATTTAGATGTAGTCTAGGCTACGTTCACTTTTCGTCAGGCCAAAGTTGAAGCAGATGCGGTTTGATCTTTTAATCTCCACGTTGGAATGAGAATACAAGATTAATCTAGAACACGTTCTCGTGATCAAGCCAATGGATGTGGGTTCTACCTCATCTCACACGTTCCACGCGTGGAACACGACGCTCCAAACGACCTTACTGGCGAGGGAGAAGGAGGGACTTTCGACTGTATACCCCATTCAGTTACTTGTACCAGATAGGCTTTGATAAATCTTGCTACCAGGTATTACAAATAAGAATTACAACTACTGTGGGGGAACAAGCTACCTCCGGCACCGGCTCTGATAAGAGCCTGACATTTTCTTCTTGATTAGATAAAAAAAAAAAATCTTCCATGTGACATGGAAAACAATGGTGGAAATGTGATGGAAAAGTGGCATGTTCACCACTTGTGCATTTATGGCTACGTTTTTATTTTAATGCAAGGATTACATCCGTCAAATATGTGGACGTAATTGTTTACAAGATGTCCGGGCCCCTGTGTACAAACCACATTTGATCACCTTGCCTGACCTGCCAACACACACACTGGCTGGGGCGACCCCAACACACGAAGGAGTGAACACACACACACACACACACACACACACACACACGTTAGCTTAACAGTCTGGAAGAAGTTTACTGATAAGAAAGCAAAGTCAACAGCAAAAGGCAACAATAGTATTATTATTATTCACTCTGGGCATTTACGGTCATAATTCAGTTTTTGGTACGTGTTCCACTTAAAATGTTGTTTGTCCGACTTTTCCGTCTTATATGTCCGTCTTGGCTAACTGCTCTCACATTTCAAGATGAAGTTTAGAAACTTTTCATCTTTGTACACGATCTGCTTATCATAGTCTTCGATTTGTTTTGCTCTGTTCTGAGCTCTCTCTCTCTAACCCTTTCTCTCACTAGCTCTCTCTCTCTCCCTCTCTCTCCCCCCCCCCCCCCCCCCCCCCCCGCCACCCCCACAGCCTATTACGTCTGTCACAGCAGCTCAGATACAGAGCATCCACAGCCCATGCATCTGGTAATAAGACAAGCTAATCCGGCCTTTGTTTCCCTCGGTACAAATCTCTCTCTGGAGGCTCTCTCTCTCCCTCTCAGCCCAGTGTCTTCGTCGACCTCATGCCCTCTATTGTCTTTCCTTCATTTCTTCTTCAAACGTACCCTTCCTTCTTCCCATCTTCCAGTTGTTCCTCCAAAGCTCCACTTCCTGTCGTTCTGCACACTTGACCTGGCATCTGTGATTTCCCAACACCCCCAGCTGTCCATCATAGTTTAAAATCTTCGCCCTTGCTTTGGTCTTTGGCACTCGTAACCCGCATGAGAGAAGCCCACTCTGCCCTTCCTCTCACTGTCTACCGCTCGTCTCAGCTGCACCTCTCTCGCTCGCTCGCTCTCTCTCTCTCTCTCTCTCTCTCTCATCCCTTCTCCCAATGAGGGTAACTACTCGACGT
Source organism: Lota lota (assembly GCA_026745465.1). Classification (NCBI taxonomy): domain Eukaryota; kingdom Metazoa; phylum Chordata; class Actinopteri; order Gadiformes; family Lotidae; genus Lota; species Lota lota. The sequence continues at coordinate 495,477 of JACYXH010000779.1, forward strand.
GACGATCTCACTTCAAAGACAAGTCTGCTTCTGCCTCTGTTCTAAGTATAACCCTCTCTCCTCTATCTATCTCCATCTCTCTTTCTTGCTCTTCTGGGCTTTGGTCGGTTCAACTCCTCTGCCGATGCATTCAACCTCATGCAGTATTCAACCTCATGAAGCTTACTTCAACTCTCGGTCATAAGGAAGGTGTGCATCTCCTGCATATCTTTGCACTTAGTTTTTCTCTCTTCATTCCTCTCTCCCTTTCTGTCTGTTAGACTGTCTCTCTGCCTGTTTCCCTGTCTGTCTGTCTCTTTCTTTCTTTCTCAGTCTGTTCCTCTTTCTGTCTGCCTGGCTTACTCTAATTGAGAGCTCCCAGGCAGTCGAACCAATGGCAAGTGATGTTGCTGCTCAGATGACTGATCCTCTCTCTTTCCGGCCCTGCCTCGCCCTCTCTCTGCATCTCTACTCCCTCCCTCGTTCCTCTAGTGCGGTGTCGCGGCGGGCGTTAAATCCTGGCGTGCGACCGCGCGTAGCAAGGCCTCGCACGCCCACTTAAATCACAATCTTGTCCTTTCCATAACGAATCCCTTAAGTCAAACACTAGTTGAAATGTAGGCGAATAGCTCAGCAGAAGTCCCTCATACCTCGTGCTTTAGGGCAGGATACTAGGGATGTTACATGCTTAGCCCACCAGCAGCCCGGGGGGAGTGTGATGGAGCGGCTGTTTGTATAGCAGACGTCTCAGGAGCATAATTTAAAAAAATGGCTGCTTCTGCTGTGCACTTCCATTTAGCTGACTAAGCGTATATGTATAACTGTCCATCTATTTAACCAACCATATTGCTCTATCTCTTTGGTAACTGACAAGAGAGGCATTGCATTGAAGCCATTTAAATATTTCATTTGGAACATATATGCCATTATACACACACACACACACACACACACACACACACACACACACACACACACACACACACACACACACACACACACACACACACACACACACACACACACACACACACACACACACACACACACACACACACACACGATAGCTTAACAGTCTGGAAGAAGTTTACCCCGCCTGCTGCTTCAAGGATTTGGTATCTTTGTTTTGTCCAACACAAATCAGCACAACCTTACTGCCCTGGCTAGGTACTTTACAGTTCGTATGCACTTATGTGTGTTGGACAAAAGATACTGCTATGGGAGCTGCTAATATGGAATATAATGCCCATGATCGCCAACCGTCTAATTCAGGAACGTGGCTAACCCGCGAGATGCCAGAACAATTGACCGGCCAAATCATTTAATGACACATCTGGAATCACTGTGAATCGCGTTGGATAAAAGGCGTAAGCAAAACGACTAAACGGTACGTAGTTCCTCTACTCAACACCAGCAAGACAATGATGTTTCCTGATAGCATTTCAACAACACGACACTGCGTCCTTTCAGGCGAGAACATCCTCCAAGACGCCCACCGTTTGAGGCTTGACGACCGGCCCGAGATTATTCCACGAGGGCTGCAGGACCACTGGTGGCCCGCTGATGGCACCCATTAGATGGGGATGTGTGGACACATCGGAGCAGCTGTGTGCAGGTGTGTCTCATTGCAGCTGTCGCCCGGAGGTTCCCCAGCATCTGCTGTCGGTTGTTGTGAAGCCGGAGGGATTCCAGGGACAACGGCCCTTCACTGAGTCTCTCTCTGGCTCAGGAAGCCTTCAATAGTCCCCATACAATCCACTACTTAGAGAGTAACATTTAATAGGCTAACGTTTAAATGTCTTCTGATAATAACATTTATTCAATATAACACATTGCTTTATTATGTTAACGTGTGTGTCTTACATATTACCATACATGTACCATTAAGGGACATCAACAACAAAAAAGATGTACAAATAAAAAACCAAACCAAATAATCAATTATTTGGTTATTAATTCATTATGTCTAAACTAAACTAAAACCACCCAAACCATCAAAACGTCAGTCCAAATGCCCTGAGAGAAATATATTGACTACCAACCAGTGTAAAATAGACATCAGACATTTGGACATCTTTAAATTGAAGTAACAAAATGATGTGCCTCAATTCAATATCATATTTTTCCTCCCATTTATATGATTTGTGTACGGTCACATTTGATAAAATGCAGACCAGAAAACCCTGAGTTATATATTCATGCCTGAATCTCCAAAAGCTGCTAGTATTCTGAGTGGCGGTCGCTCTCGTGGCAGCAGATAATCCAGCCGACTGCTGCCGAGTTCACCGTTTCAATGAGCGCCAGAGCAAACTGAAAGAGAGCTACGCATTAATCACCCGGGGCAACAACATCAATAATGTTGTCATCGCCTTGAATGCTGAACTTGGCTACAAGCGCTGCCCTGTGTTCGTTCAGGAGGGTGGAGTTTGAACAGGGGTGGTTGAGGCAGAGTTTATCTGTGTGGTCTTCAAAGGGAGGTGTGTGTGTGTGTGTGGGGGGGGGGGGGGGGGGGGGGGGGTGGTGGTGGTGGAGGTCTCTGGAGCGAATTCGTTTATCGAGAGCTTGATATTGGTGAAGAAAGTGGAGATGCAATAAAAGCGCTGTTTGTTCGGCTCGATTGTACACTACTGATCGGTGGATGTTGTGATCGCGGGTGATTGATGACGCCTGGGGGAGACGGCCATGAATCGCTGGCTGGATGCTGAAACATTTTCCTTGGTCTCTTGAGCTTCAAGCACCAGCGGTGGCACGAGAAATGTAATCTGGAATGATGTCAATAATGTGGAATTGGGAACAGCTGAGCTGCTTCAGCGTCACTGAAGTTGATGAGCCGACCAATCAATCACAACCTTCTGACTTCGTAGCCAATCACGTTTCATATATGAAAGTGACACAATACATGAATATTTTGATCATAGCGGAGGTTTATGCACACGCAGACCCACCATAGTATTTTGCTCTGCGCTAAAGTTAACTACTAACTACTTCTGCTTAGCCCTTGCCTCCACTTCCATAAAGCAGCGTGAACATGTCATGTAAGAACACGTAAACACGATGTTCACATGTTCAAAAACAGCATAGAAAAGTAAACATGAACTAAAAGGGTCTCGCTTTCTGGGCGCATGTCTAATGACAAAACATCCTGTTAGGATACGAGGATGTATCCTTGGTCCAAGAGCAGCATCGGCGGCCAATAGAGCTGCTTGTGGAGCGTCTTCACCAGAGATAGACTAAAACGTCTGGAGATTTAGCAGGAAATGCAAGGCAAGTCGTGATAAGACAGAATATCGGCATTACAGCCTGGGCGTGTGAAGGTTGCTGACATTTTTAGGTTCATTCCTAGCGGTTCGGTTAAAAGTGGACTTCAAACGTGTAGAAGAAGAAGGAATGATTTACTGGGGGTGCTGAAAAGATCAGTCAATCTCTTGGTGCTTATGACTTCAAATCCTCAGCTTCTCTGTTATAGATTCAAATAAAATACTTTCCTTTACGCTCGTCGGCTTGTCAGAGAAAGCTAATTAAGGGAGATACATTTGTGTCCATACTTTATGTCATGTCATAAACTAATTAATTTGGGGCACTGAAAAACTCCCTACTGAGACCTGTACTTATTGACTTTTCATAATGATGTTTTATGTTCTCACAGGCCCTCCCAGAGGCGGACAATATCCAGAGTGAGATTCTAGAGCATTCCCGGATCAAAGCAGAGAGTGAGCTCTGTGGGGAATGGGAAGGTTGATGGTGCTATTACCACCTGGCTCAGGGATAATAACAAGTGCCCACATGATGAAAGGATAAAGCAGCCCAACACAAAATACGTATAATCAGCGGTGAGAGAAGCATATGGATGAATAACAAGCAGCTGAGGGCATGTTGTATGGTGTAAACACAACATAAACCAAACAGAACCAAGCCAAAAGGAAGCAAACTATAAGACACAAACCAGAAGCCGACCTGGCAACGTGAGAGCAAGAGAGCCACTGGCTGATGAGGTGCAACATATAAAGCCTACAGGCCAACCTGGCAACATGAGAACAAGAGAGCCACTGGCTGATGAGGTGCAACATATAAAGCCTACAGGCCAACCTGGCAACGTGAGAACAAGAGAGCCACTGGCTGAGGAGGTGCACCATATAAAGCCTACAGGCCAACCTGGCAACGTGAGAACAAGAGAGCCACTGGCTGATGAGGTGCAACATATAAAGCCTACAGGCCAACCTGGCAACGTGAGAACAAGAGAGCCACTGGCTGATGAGGTGCAACATATAAAGCCTACAGGCCAACCTGGCAACGTGAGAACAAGAGAGCCACTGGCTGATGAGGTGCAACATATAAAGCCTACAGGCCAACCTGGCAACGGTGCGACACATCAGCTGACAACCATTAAGTCATAGTGAACTATTTAAGAACCAAAAGCCCCCTAGGCTTTTGGTTGAAGTCCCTAGTCCCTATTTGAATTTGTATCACCCTGTGGATGCCAAAGGATTATAAAACAGAGCTTGATCTACAACATAGAAACAGCTAGACTTGGGGAGTATACGTACA
>JACYXH010000779.1:505000-575000 GCA_026745465.1 Lota lota
CAAGTGATTGGTCCCGGTTGGCCAATAAGGATACAGTCAATATAAAAAAGGCTCACGAACAGATTCTGTTCAATAATACACTCACACACATGCACTATTACACACACATTTATTTCTCTAAATCTCGATGTTCCTGTGGTGTTGATGTTTACTAATGATGTTCATGTTAACCAAGGTATTCATTTATATATTATTGTTTAGGGTTAACCCTAGCCTACTAACACCTATGCTAATGCCATGTAATAATGCTCATAACTGCATTAACTAATGTTATTAGAATGTGTGTGTGTGAGTGAGTGAGTGAGTGAGTGAGTGAGAGAGAGAGAGGCTGTGAGAGTAGAAATCGTACAACACACCGAGGATGACTAAAACAGATGTCCTCATCACGTCATCAAACTGGACATGTATGTACATGTTTCCGTGCTGTGTCCATCTATGTGTGAATGCATGTGTCCAAAATACAGCACAACTGTTTTATTAAACTCATTTATTCAGTCAACAGACAGCTAAATGTTCTGAGAACACACACACACACACACACACACACACACACACACACACACACACACACACACACACACACACACACACACACACACACACACACACACACACACACACACACACACACACACACACACACACACACACACACACACACACACACACACACACACACTTGCAGCCAGAAAACATTCTGTAGAAATAAAGCACAGTTTGGATTAAATGTCCTACACATAAATAAATGCCAACACACATTCTCTCTTTTTCTATCGCTTTCTTGTCGTGCTACTTTCCCTGGCCCTTCCCTGACAGAAACAAAGCCGACGTGGGCTGACTGCTCTGATTTCCCAACGATTCCTGAAACCTGCGCTATGACGACCGAATATAGCACAGGTTAGCATAACGCACGAACGAACCATGCAATGAGTATTGAATATATTGAATATATCTCAATTATTTCTCTCCCGGAGGATTGGGAGGGGGGTGGGGGGGGGAGAGAGGTTATGCAAGGTTTCATGTGAACCTAAAGCTGACATTTTCCATGGAAAGGACACGCTTGAAGCATCGCTTGTAAAATGACCATTACCGCAAGCACGATTCAGGTGTGCCTGCTGGAGCGATGGGAGACTGTAAGAATGTCCCAATACTCTCACCTCAAAACTCAATATCCATTCAGCCATTTTTTCTTTCGTTCACAGAACTAGAGATTGCAATTATTAACAGGGGTTATAAAGATCAAAGAGTTGCTTACATCGATCATCCAGAGCAAAGGCGGAAAACAGAAGAGAATGATTGCGTTGCTTCACTTCAAATCTCATCTTGAGATAATAAAAACAGTTTATGCTGCGCGACAAGAAATCATTACCAATATGTGTGTACCATAATACCAATACAATACCAATACAATACCAATACAATACCATACCAACGCTGCTAGTGAACAGAATCTAGGGTCAAAATACTCGCTGCATCTTTTCAGTTTACGAGCAAAAAGGTTCTTAATATTGTGTCTTTTCTGGGGTCAGTCAGTGCTGATAATTTTGAAATATCACTGCTGCCAAGTCGCTATCGTTATCGCTATCGTCGCTTATCACCGTCCGTTTCCAGCGTTGACGAAGATCTGCGATAAAATTAAAAATAGAAAACATAAACGCGACTCCGGTCCCACTCTTTAAAGACGTCACATCGGATGTCGAACGTTCACTTAAAAAATACGATAGAAAACGAAACACTGTACTTATGACCCGTCTCTCCAAACGTCGTACGAGGATCAGCTGTCGTGGTCGCGTTAAAAAGGTTTCAAAACCTACACACTTTAACCAAGAGGAGCTTTCCACACCACATCGTAAAACCCAAAACGGTGTGGTCCATTTAAGCGACACCAGAACCAGAAATCTGATCCAGACACTGGCTACTACAGCAGCCGATGAGGCTATGAACGGGTTAGTGGTGGGCAGTCGAACGATAGTAAAAAACCCTCATCCACGGCTGTATAGGCACAGTTAATCACCTTCAAGGCACCATTGTCGTAATAAGGCCATCCAATCATTTCAAACGGTCAGCCTCGGGTGAGAGGAGGGCCCGTGGTTGGAGTTACTGCTTGTGTGTATTGGCAGGACCAAAATACTTCATGTGTATTGGCTCTTCAGTGACTAAATGTTGCTAGCTTACAGAGACAACCTTCATTTTTCCGATTCATTATTGCAATGTTTGTCGTGTATGTGTGTGTGCATGTGTTTAGGTCTGTGTGTATGAGTGTGTGCGTGCCCGTAGGTGTGTGTGTCTACATGCGTGTGTGTGTGTGTGTATGCCCGTCCGTGCGTGTGTTTAGGTCTGTGTGTATGTGTGCGTGCGTGCGTGCGTTTAGGTGTGTGTGTGTGTATGTGTGCGTGCGTGCGTTTAGGTGTGTGTGTATGAGTGTGTGCGTGTGTGTGTGCCCGTAGGTGTGTGTGTCTACATGCGTGTGTGTGTGTATGCCCGTCCGTGCGTGTGTTTAGGTCTGTGTGTATGTGTGCGTGCGTGCGTTTAGGTGTGTGTGTGTATGTGTGCGTGCGTGCGTTTAGGTGTGTGTGTATGTGTGTGTGCGTGCGTTTAGGTGTGTGTGTATGTACCCGAAAGTCGATCCCCACGGTGGAGATGAAGCTGCCGGCTAGGAAGGCTCCATCTTTGAAGCGCACCAACAGACAAGTCTTCCCCACACCTGAGTCTCCCACCAGCATCACCTAGGAAGAGATACAGAGAAGGAGAGACACAGACAGGGAGAGAGAGGGGGGAGAGAGGGAGAGAGGGATGAGGTACAAAGGGTTGGGAGAAAGAAGAAAGATGTGGGAGGAAGAGTCAGTAAATTAGTAAGCAAGTCAGTAAGTTTATTTAGCATAGCACCTTTTACAGAGCCCTGCAGCAGCATTATGGACCGATTGTAGACGATCCAGAGACCACTCACTGAGGCAGGTAAAAAAGGGAATTGGAATAGTCTAGCCGGGATGATACAAAAGCGAGAATAATCAAACCTAGCTCAGGTTGTGATACAACAGACTTGAGTTTGGCAATGTTTCTTAGCTGGTAGAAACATTATGCGACAAAGATGTTATGTGTTGATCGAAGTGCAAAGCCTGTTCAAATATAACCGATTTTTACCATTCGACTGTACAGCTGAAGTAAAGGACCCAATACACTGAGCAACCCTGGATGCTATACTGTCTGAAGCAATGATCAGGACCTCAGCCTTAGCTGCACTCAGCTGTAACAAGTTGTTAGTAGGCAGTCCAACAATTGTGCAAAAACTGAAGCAAGTAAAATAGGACCCAAGACAGAACCCTGAGGAACACCACAGGAAGGAAGCAGCCGTTTCAGACATGTAGGGGCCGAGCGATACAGAACAACGCCTATCAGAGAGACGGGGACGGGGACGGGGACGGAACCGGATCTGGGCACTCCCGGAGACACCCACCCACTGCCTCGGCCTCAGGCAGTGGGAGGGATCCAGATCGTCAGAGCATTCACTCACGTCACATGACATATTGATGTCATTGGAGACTTTGAGATGGGCTGTTTCAGTGAAACGCTTCTGAAAGAGAACCAGCTGATCTGAAATGTAGTCAGGGCAGCAGGGAGCTGTGTGGCAGCAACTTGCTCTAATGTTTTTTAAGATGGAAGGCAGCTTAGAAACAGGTCCATCGTTTTTGGGAAAGGATGGATGGAGGTTATTCTTTGTTTTAACAACTGCGTGTTAAAAATAAACTGAGACGCAACCAGATTGCATGGAGCTATTTATAATAAAGACCAGGCATGGACCAATAGGCCAGAGGACATTTGTCAGCCGGGAAGTTGGTAAAATAGCCACAGGGCATGAGGAAGGTTTTATTGTGCCCACCAGATCATTGAGGTCTTGCGGGGAATGGGAGAGAAACGGTCAGAAGGTGGCGGCCGAGTTGGATAAGCAGAGAACGGAGCTGCAGAGGGGATGATGCTAGCCCTGACATCTGATCCACACAGAAAGAGAACCTTACTGCAATCCTCATTTGAAAATACCCGCACATAGGGAGGTGCAAGGGTGACAATGTTGTTAATGGTGTCCAACTGGACTTTAGGGTTGGGTTTACTGGAGGAAATGAGGATGGCAAAGTAAGAAACCCTCGCATCTCCCGACATTTACGCAGGAGAAGACGAACAGTGTCGTTAAACAGGGGTCTGGATTGACAGAGGGAACAAGTCCCATTTTACTAGGGGGGGGGGGGAAGAGAGAGAGAGAGAGAGAGAGAGAGAGAGAGAGAGAGAGAGAGAGAGAGAGAGAGAGAGAGAGAGAGAGAGAGAGAGAGAGAGGGTGAGGAGTGAGAGGAAGAGAGAGGAGTGAGAGAGGGGGAGAGAAGGTAGAGAGGAGGGTGGGTGTGTGAGTGAGAGGAAGAGAGAGGGGGAGAGAAGGTAGAGAGGAGGGTGGGTGTGTGAGTGAGAGGAAGAGAGAGGAGTGAGAGAGGGGGAGAGAAGGTAGAGAGGAGGGTGGGTGTGTGAGTGAGAGGAAGAGAGAGGAGTGAGAGAGGGGGAGAGAAGGTAGAGAGGAGGGTGGGTGTGTGAGTGAGAGGAAGAGAGAGGGTGGAGAGAAGGTAGAGAGGAGGGTGGGTGTGTGAGTGAGAGGAAGAGAGAGAGAGAGGGGAGAGAAGGTAGAGAGGAGGGTGGGTGTGTGAGTGAGAGGAAGAGAGAGGGGGAGAGAAGGTAGAGAGGAGGGTGGGTGTGTGAGTGAGAGGAAGAGAGAGGAGTGAGAGAGGGGGAGAGAAGGTAGAGAGGAGGGTGGGTGTGTGAGTGAGAGGAAGAGAGAGGAGTGAGAGAGGGGGAGAGAAGGTAGAGAGGAGGGTGGGTGTGTGAGTGAGAGGAAGAGAGAGGAGTGAGAGAGGGGGAGAGAAGGTAGAGAGGAGGGTGGGTGTGTGAGTGAGAGGAAGAGAGAGGGGGGAGAGAAGGTAGAGAGGAGGGTGGGTGTGTGAGTGAGAGGAAGAGAGAGGAGTGAGAGAGGGGGAGAGAAGGTAGAGAGGAGGGTGGGTGTGTGAGTGAGAGGAAGAGAGAGGAGAGAGAGGGGAGAGAAGGTAGAGAGGAGGGTGGGTGTGTGAGTGAGAGGAAGAGAGAGGGGGAGAGAAGGTAGAGAGGAGGGTGGGTGTGTGAGTGAGAGGAAGAGAGAGGAGTGAGAGAAGGTAGAGAGAGGGTGGGTGTGTGAGTGAGAGGAAGAGAGAGGAGTGAGAGAAGGTAGAGAGGAGGGTGGGTGTGTGAGTGAGAGGAAGAGAGAGGAGTGAGAGAAGGTAGAGAGGAGGGTGGGTGTGTGAGTGAGAGGAAGAGAGAGGAGTGAGAGAGGGGGAGAGAAGGTAGAGAGGAGGGTGGGTGTGTGAGTGAGAGGAAGAGAGAGGGGGAGAGAAGGTAGAGAGGAGGGTGGGTGTGTGAGTGAGAGGAAGAGAGAGGGGGAGAGAAGGTAGAGAGGAGGGTGGGTGTGTGAGTGAGAGGAAGAGAGAGGAGTGAGAGAAGGTAGAGAGGAGGGTGGGTGTGTGAGTGAGAGGAAGAGAGAGGAGTGAGAGAGGGGGAGAGAAGGTAGAGAGGAGGGTGGGTGTGTGAGTGAGAGGAAGAGAGAGGAGTGAGAGAGGGGGAGAGAAGGTAGAGAGGAGGGTGGGTGTGTGAGTGAGAGGAAGAGAGAGGGGGAGAGAAGGTAGAGAGGAGGGTGGGTGTGTGAGTGAGAGGAAGAGAGAGGGGGAGAGAAGGTAGAGAGGAGGGTGGGTGTGTGAGTGAGAGGAAGAGAGAGGAGTGAGAGAAGGTAGAGAGGAGGGTGGGTGTGTGAGTGAGAGGAAGAGAGAGGAGTGAGAGAAGGTAGAGAGGAGGGTGGGTGTGTGAGTGAGAGGAAGAGAGAGGAGTGAGAGAAGGTAGAGAGGAGGGTGGGTGTGTGAGTGAGAGGAAGAGAGAGGAGTGAGAGAGGGGGAGAGAAGGTAGAGAGGAGGGTGGGTGTGTGAGTGAGAGGAAGAGAGAGGAGTGAGAGAGGGGGAGAGAAGGTAGAGAGGAGGGTGGGTGTGTGAGTGAGAGGAAGAGAGAGGGGGAGAGAAGGTAGAGAGGAGGGTGGGTGTGTGAGTGAGAGGAAGAGAGAGGAGTGAGAGAGGGGGAGAGAAGGTAGAGAGGAGGGTGGGTGTGTGAGTGAGAGGAAGAGAGAGGAGTGAGAGAGGGGGGAGAGAAGGTAAGAGGAGGGTGGGTGTGTGAGTGAGAGGAAGAGAGAGGGGGAGAGAAGGTAGAGAGGAGGGTGTGTGTGAGTGAGAGGAAGAGAGAGGGGGAGAGAAGGTAGAGAGGAGGGTGGGTGTGTGAGTGAGAGGAAGAGAGAGGAGTGAGAGAGGGGGAGAGAAGGTAGAGAGGAGGGTGGGTGTGTGAGTGAGAGGAAGAGAGAGGAGTGAGAGAAGGGGAGAGAAAAAGGAGAGGTGAGGGAGAAGAAAGAGAAGAGAGTGATATTACCGGAGATAAGATAGATACAGGATATATATAGCTATAGCCAGGAGAGTGGTGTGTATGAAATTGTACAATACACGGAATAGATTACGTACAATAGAGTTTGATTATTGGTGGAGAACTGTTTAGACATTTGAGAGTGAAAGATGATAGTTTAAATCAAAGCCTTGCAGGATACAAACGAAAACGTTTACAACGTAACAAAAAAAAAGGAAGCCAAGCAACCTATTAGTTTGCTGTGTCTATTCAGCAATATACGGTCTAGCGATAAACATTACACTAATCTTAATGTTGCGTGCCATGTTTGAGATAGACTTCAACGTGCACAATGCAACTGTAGGCCTTTTCCATTCCCCTATATTACTTCAATTCTCTTTCTGATACACCAAGCAACGACCCCTGTTCACATCACTGTTGGCTTGGTGAGCGCGCCCATGGCGCGAAGCACAGTAAGCACGCGGGCATGGCACACGGTCACATCCACGCGCGCCTCTCCTTGTTGACACAGCTGCGATGTGACAAACTAAATCGGTCCTTTCGTAAACGACGGGCCGAACACATTTAAAACTCATTTTCAAGACTGGAATAGCGACATTTACGTCGCCTGTAAATCGTACAGAGAGTCCGCGAGCTGCAAGTCTAGTAAGCACGGGTCTGTGATTGTTTTTACCTTAAAGGCGATGTCGTAAAACTCCCCGCTGCTGCTGATCGACGGCCGGCTCGGGTGGACCACGCCGTTGGACGGAGCGGGCGCGAGACATTTGCCACTTTTCCCGCTGTCTTTGCACGGCGACGCCTTGGGACTCTTTGAGCTACCCTTGCCCTTTAGTGCTTTTTTCCGGGACATGATCTCTCAACTTGGTACGAACTAAGTAAATAAACGGGATTCGGGAAATATTGTTTCAGTACGAATACTCCCGACTCCGAAACGCACTTCACGTCAAATTAACTTTACCTTTAACTGTGCGTAAATATCATGGCTGCCGATGATTTTTTTAGATTTTCTCAAATTGACAAATGAATGGAAACTATGAACAGCTGGTCGAGCTGTAGATGCTACACTAAAGCAGCGTGTTGAGCCTGTCGCACACCTGATTGGTCTCTCTGTTCCCGCGAGTGAGGCTCTCCGTGCAGAGTGCTGCTTGGTGAGACGCACGCGCCAGTGCCATACAACTTGGAAGCTGTTTATCTGTGCGCTTAAAGCGGCAGTACTCCGAATTTACCGCACCGTGAAAAGAGTATGGCTTGCGTTCATGTTTACATTAATAACCACTGAACATGTTTTATTGTATTTGAGTAAAACGGTGTCGCATACACCTACGCACTGGGGAAATAAGGATGGACACTGTCCTATCTCTGTTAAGTGACAGTGACTAATGTCTTACATTTTACATAACCGTACGGTAATTATCTGGTGCCTTCTATTCAAACGGACTCATGGAGCCTACCGTGAATCTGTTCGGTCTCTGGATGGGGGCAGGGAGACCGATTCAAACCTTTCATTCGAGAGTCATGTTTGTGTTTCCCAAGGCCACGCTGTTCGTTATTCGTTTTTTTCTTTCTTTCTGCAAACAAGGTGTTTCTGATTTGGATGCAGCATTTGTAGAATCACTTCCTCCATCATGAACAGGAACAATTATTGTCAATATTCTGTGTACGGAAGAAATGTGGCTTTGTGTTTGTACGCGTTGAATATTAAAATACATACATCTCTCTCCCAAACCTGCACGCACACACACTCACTGCCACTCACTGAATCACACACACCCTGTCTCATAAACAATACCGTGAGTGGAAACATCTTTAGCATGGCCCCAGTGGGAATTGAACCCGTCCCTGCTACTGCCAGGCTTTACTACTAGTTGAGATTGAACCAGCTGATAGGTGGAAACCAATATCGATCAAATAGTGCCTTTAGCCGGAGCAGAGGCCGTAGGAGTAGGTAGGACTCTGGATTGAATGCAGCTCAAACATGGTTTAATGGTAACGATAACTCTGAAGCATGATGGGAACCGGGGGGGGGGGGGGGGGGGGGGGGGGGGGGGGGGGGTTGTTGTGTTGTGTGTGTGTGTCTTTAACCCATTAAGGATAACCAATGATTTGTGATGCTCTCTGTGGCAGCAACCCACACAGTGAGAAATCACTGCAGAGAGAAATTGTGTGTGTGTGTGTGTGTGTGTGTGTGTGTGTGTGTGTGTGTGTGTGTGTGTGTGTGTGTGTGTGTGTGTGTGTGTGTGTGTGTGTGTGTGTGTGTGTGTGTGTGTGAGATGAAGAGCCTGGGTGTTGCTCGGCTGAGGAGGGATATTGGATGTGTGACACGGCGATTATACCGGGCAAATCAAACGTAAGGGTAAACTACGATTCTTTTACCATGGAGTCATTTAGTGAATGCTTTTATCCCCAGCGACGGATCATTTTAGATGAATGTAAGAGCAGGTATGGCCTACAGCCTGGCAGAACATGCAGAACCAAACACCTTGGCCACGACACAGCCCTATTGTTCTTTAATGACCCACAGAGGAACAGTTCTCCAGACCAGTTCCTTATGATCTACAGAGGTCTTCGGCAAGGAACCCTATATGAATTTAGTATTTGGATACAGATGACAATGCTTTAACATTTCCCCTTAGATTAGAGTTCAGACAGGATCTCAGTGTAAAAACTTTATTAGACAATTTTAGAGTTTTGTAACAAAGGGTGGCCCATAAGACAGCTGTGGCATATTTATAAGACAACACATTCTTCCCCGCTCTCACAAATCTCTTCGGAAATTGGACGAGCGAGAGATATTACAGGTCAGATGGATTGAAAACATTTTCAGTAGTCCATCACATCTTCAGCACACAATTATGCAACCGCTTTGATAGTCATGCATCCATTTTGAATCCCCTGATTATCAGGTCATAAAAAAACAGATTCCATCATGCCTCAGGTTCGAGGAAGACTCGCGCCTTCTTTTCACTTATCTCTGGGATTTGTAGTCCTGAGAAATGTGGCCGTTTCTTTATGCTCTCACGCGCTCCTGGTTGGAATGTGTGGGTGGGGCCAAGACCTGGACTGGAAGTAACCCCGGAGTCCCTCCAGGTTGACTGCAGGGAAATAGGCTCCGATCCGCTTCCGCAGCCACCATTTCCCCTGCGCCGCACTGGCAGAGCCCGGAGCACTGAACTTATAGCGGTAGTGCTCCCCTCTGACCCACCTGGGAGAGATGGGGGGGGGGGGGGGGGAGAAATAGGGAGACGCATGAAGGAAGGGAGGGAAGGAGAGAGAAAGATCAGAAAAGGGAGGGATAGATGGAAGAAAGAGAGTGAGAGATAGGGAGATGGATGAGGAAAAAGGGGGAGGGAGAGAGAGATCAGGAAAGAGAGAAGGGGACGGGGAACAAATGAGAAGGAGGGAGATGGGGCGGAGATAGAGAGAGATCGAGGGGGGGGGGGGGTTGGGGGAGAGGAAGAGAGTCATGTCAGCCAAAACATTTATTTTTTCATACTTATTTTTTTAATATTTGGTAATTCTCAGAAGCTTTCATCCAAAGCAGCCAATAGTGAATCCAGATACAGGTCATTAAGGGGTAAGGACATCGTGCCATCGTGCCACTAGAGGGCGGTAGACAGTAAGCCAGTGACACCGCGGACATACTTGGGATTCTCCCGGCCCTGGAAGGGGTTGTGGTCCAGCAGAGAGAGCACCGCGGTGTCGTTGGCCATCAGACGGCCCGCTATATGGATCACCCACTCACTCTGCTCATAGGTCTGGAGGAGAGCCAAACAGTAGAAGAAGAATGGAGAGAAAGAGAGGTAGATGGAGGGGGAGAGAGACAAGTTATGTATGATTGACAGAATTATGTGGAATGTAATTAATTAGAAACATACTATTCAGAGTTAGACGGAAAAAGACCAACCAAAGGCGCAAAGTCGGCGCACCAAATGGTTTATCAAGTTAAATACAGAGCTACTGCTCCCCCTGGTGGCAGATATACAGTACTGTATAAATAGCAATTCATACCTTCGAGAAAGACCGTAGAGAAGTAAGTTAAGACGTTACCACCAGGCAGAAAAGAAATGCAAAATTCTAATTTTATTCACTAATTGTGAGCAATGAGTTTACGGCCATTCCTTTCTAAGAAGGAACCCAATAAGACAAAGTCACAGTATCTTTAGTCTCGGATCCAGCAGTCGTACTTTGTTATAGCAGAACTTCCGGGGGAAGGCGGCACAGAGCCTGGGCAGGAAACCAACCACAGCAAAGGGGCGGAGTCACGTCTTGTTTCCTGTTTCATTACGGAGATATTCTCCCGAAGAAAACTCACTGTAGTGAGTGGACGAAGCGTTCAGAAGGGTATTTTAACACGGGTATTTCAGTCAACACGGTGTTGACTTGAAGCCTTTACAGACACTCTGCCACAGGTCACTACGACAGGCCTAGTTTGAGTGACTCGCTCGCAGATTCCCGCCTCCGGCAAAAATGATTGGTCGAAAACAAACATGAAGCAAAAGAAAGTGCACCCCGACGTGAGCGCGCCCCCTAACATCCACCACTAGAACCACCTGACCTGGAAGGCAGCGAACCACATGAGCCAGTCCAGCCGGTAGTGGTAGGGGGAGACGAGGCAGGGTCTGCGGTGCAGGTCCCCCGGCTTGCACACAAACTGGTACTCCTCCCAGACCGCCTCGGGATCCTGGGGGTCCGGACTCAGGGTGCCCTGGAAGATCACCTCCGTCCGCTGCTTGGTGATGCTGGAGAGAGGGATGGGGGGGGGGGGGACGGTGCAGTGGTGGTTAGGGTGTCCCGGTACGTGGTTTCTGCAGTTGGCATTCTGTGCCCAGAGAGTCGCCGTGTTTTGGGCAGGGTGACGATTCTGAATTCTGAGTGCAGACGTTTCAGTAAGTCGCGAGGGGAAGTGTAGGAAGGTGTGTTTAGAGTAGGTGTGTGAAGTTTCGATTGGTTTGTTTGTGGGCACTTTTGGAGAAAACGACGTCGCCAGGGCAGATCCTATGCGCTGACCTGGGTCGGACAAAACAAAGATCCTGAGATGCTACACACTCGTTTGGAATATAATGGAAGTCAATTGATCGCCAATTTCCAGACAGTGGGTGGGTTGTACGTCGTAAGAAACATGGCTCATTTAGATCCCGACACAGACGATGGCAACAATTAACATTGGGTCTTAACGGTAAAGGTGTTGGCTCAATACTATGTAGCAGCGGCCATGGGTAACAGCCTGTACCTCATCTATGACCACGGGGATGATTAGGCATCTGCTGGAGCCGTGACCTCACGCTGACATTGTCCATGCTGTGTGCTTGTTCATGTGGCGTAACCTGAAGGCGCCGTGCCCCCTACCTGCCGAAGGTACCCCTACCTGCCGAAGGTACCCCTACCTGCCGAAGGTGCCCCCTACCTGCCGAAGGCGCCCCCTACCTGCCGAAGGCGCCCCCTACCTGCCGAAGGCGCCCCCTACCTGCCGAAGGCGCCCCCTACCTGCCGAAGGGCCCCCTACCTGCCGAAGGTGCCCCCTACCTGCCGAAGGGCCCCCTACCTGCCGAAGGTGCTCCCTACCTGCCGAAGGCGCCCCCTACCTGCCGAAGGGCCCCCTTCCTGCCGAAGGCTCCCCCTACCTGCCGAAGGCGCCGTAGGTGTTGACGATGCGCAGCGGGTCGAAGGAGGTGTTCATCACCTGTCTGGAGCTCAGCAGGTTCATCACCACGGGAACGCTCAGGTAGCCAATCAGAAGGCCAAGAGAGATGTTCACCACGCGACGCACAAGCATACCTGACGGGTGCACGCAGGTGTACGCACACACACACACACACACACACACACACACACACACACACACACACACACACACACACACACACACACACACACACACACACACACACACACACACACACACACACACACACACACACACACACACACACACACACACACACACACACGTGTTTTCATGATTTTTGAATGAATGCCAATAAATAATAAAATGGTTTACTTGTACTTTGGGAATTACTTAATCAATAAATACAATACATTGAATCAATACATTCTATTAAATCAATAACCCAGGCAAGATGTATGGTATTTTAAATAGTATAAACCTTTCATACATACGTTTTATTCTGTTTTACAATACGACGGCGAATACAACCCATCTAAATGTCCTTAACTCTGTGTGTTGTCGCGTTTAAATCACGGCTCAGTGGATTTTAGTAGTGCTAAGCCGTCTCCTATTTTCCAAGTTGGACAGCATTCAACCCTCACCCATAAGAAAGTCGCTTTTGATAAGAGTGACTCCTAAATAATATACTAGTGCTCGAATTTATGGCACACAACCTTGTTATTCTTAACAGTGAGGGATATTTTGTTGAGTAAATCGTTTTTTGGGCCAACTGACACACTCACGTGTGTGTGTGTGTGTGTGTGTGTGTGTGTGTGTGTGTGTGTGTGTGTGTGTGTGTGTGTGTGTGTGTGTGTGTGTCTCGTCCACTCACAACAGTGAAATCACCTACTCCCTTGCGTCACAGAGTCAGGGTGTGTTCTGCTCGACTAGCTTCATACTACACACCTGTCTGGCCGCCCTCTTTCCCAGCCACACTAAAAAACACTAGCGCAAGTCACCTCAGTCGGGCGTTGCACTCCTAAAAAGAGACGTTTCTGCGTCACCAAATGAGTAAAACATGCCGCTACGACTCCAGCTTTTAGATGATTTTATGACCGTTTTTCGGTAAGTGGCATATGAGCTAACCAGAGCCTTATAATGGATCCCGTAAAACGAACCAGTATGGGACGGAGTGGAAGAATGTCCCGCTTAATCACGTTTAATTTCCCTAAATATGGCTGACTGGTGTATTTGCCACCTGTTCTCCTCCTCCCCTCCACCCAGGCACAACTATGGACCCTGCCTCCAGCATCGCTGCAGCTGTCTCTCTGTTGTCCTGCGGGCTACCTCAGCTGCCCAGGTGCTAATCCCCCATAATCCCCTCTTTCATATGTCTGGACTAAGGCCAGATGTGTCCACCTGCTGAACGTACTTTAGGAATATAATCTGTCTGGGGACTTTGATTTAGAAAAATGATGACTTCACAAATGCTTGTAGATTGTAAAAAAAAAAAAAAAAAGTACTTTGGTTAAGTCCATGGCTTGTAAGTATGTGAATGAGTGCGCATAGAGTGAAATATTGAATGCGCGCAGGGTGAGCGAATGAATGCGATAAGCGAGTGCGTGGGCGGGACAGCGAGTAAGAGTGTGTTTGATCAAGCCAGCAGGTGAAAGAGTGAGCTGAGCAAGACAGTGAGCGGGGCGAGCTGTTAAGGTAGTGTGTTGCGTGAATGGGTGAACACGCGAGTGAGGGTACCTCTGGTGGGTTTGGGGGTACGCCCTGCCAGGCCCTCTGCCTGGATCTCCAGCACGGCCTTCTTGACCCCTCCCTTCGAGCCAAACAGGAAACCCAGAGAGGCGTCATCGAAACAGGCCAGACTGGGAACGATGGTCAACCAGTTGAGGAAGCTCAGGTTCCCGCTGATGATCAGCATCACCTAGGGAACGAGAGTGGATAGTTAGTGTGAAAAGTGTTTGTTTCAATATTTAAGAACCACAGCGTGAACAAATGAGGGACACTCACCATTTTGACGGATTGGAAATAAAAAGACATTCAAGCAAATGGAAATCTGGGCGTTTGACGTTTGAATATGCCATGATATTTGTTGTTCTAACGAAAGCAATTCCCATGCGAATCTTTGCAACATGAATTGGGTTCTCTTTAACCTGTTCCATCCGTTGTTACATAGACGGTTGGTATATTCCCCTTTGTGTGGAGTCGCAATATCTTTCCTGTTTTATTTGTATTATTGTACCTCCATCTGTTATGGTAAAACGTTTCATAAATGAAGTCCCAACAAGCCCCGTAAGTATCCCCAAAATATGAAACAATAATGAACAAGCCTGACACTTCAAATCCCCCCAACGTATCGTGCTGCAGGCCAGATTCAGAACAACAAGAAAACAATGGACTGGATGCTACAGGCATGAGATCAAGTTGAACAGAGGTCAAAGGTCAACCTTTGTATGCACGATGCGTGTGCACGTCTACGCACGTGTTTGCGTGCGTGTATACGTGTGTTTCACACAAAACAAACACGGCGATATGGTTATCAATTCAAAACACCATTCTAAATAGTCTGAGGGTAAGACCAAATAATATCAAAGTAAATGGAAATTAAAAGTATGCCGGTTCCCTCTGACATTACAAATCTCCCATCTTGACCATTTTAAGGCCGTATTTATTATTATAATATTAATATACTATTTACAACTCATTTCGACTGTTCAACCGGGAATCATGTCGGGGTAGATCTGTGAGATGTGCTGATGATGCAACACCCTTCACAGACGACGGAGGAGGAGGAGGAGGAGGACAGAGTGTTACCTGAAACAGGATCTGACCGGCGCCGTTGAGCACGCACATCCTGCGGCCCAGGAAGGTGCAGAACGGCAGCAGCAGCTCGATGACGTGGTTGGACAGAACCTCGACGCGGTGGAACCACCAGGGCGAGTGGTGCATGTAGTAGGACATGGGGTTGGGTACGGGCTGGGTCTGGGCCGGGACACACAGACCGGGGGGGGGAAGCTACGTTCACTGACCGATTATCACCGTCACAGATCAGGGGTGTAAGGTATAAGACCCCGGGTTTATATCGTACCTTACAAACGATATCAGTCCAGAATCTACTTTCAGCCCAGGACAGGGCTTCAAAAAGATGGGTTGTATTCGCCGTCATATTTTAAAACAGAATAAAACGTATGTATGAAAAGGTTTATACTATTTAAAATCCAATACATCTCGCCTGGGTTATTGATTTAATAGAATGTATTGATTCAATGTATTGTATTTATTGATTAAGTAATTCCCAAAGTACAAGTAAACCATTCATTTTATTATGTATTGGCATTCATTCAAAAATCATGAAAACACGTGTGTGTGTGTGTGTGTGTGTGTGTGTGTGTGTGTGTGTGTGTGTGTGTGTGTGTGTGTGTGTGTGTGTGTGTGTGTGTGTGTGTGTGTGTGTGTGTGTGTGTGTGTGTGTGTGTGTGTGTGTGTGTGTGTGTGTGTGTGTGTGTGTGTGTGTAAGGATTATTTGCTGGGTTTGGATTCAGTATTTCCGTGCCTAAATAAAGACAAGATTGTTTTTAAAGGAAGGCAACTCCTTTAAAACAACAACGTATACAGTGTGTGTTTGTATACGAGTGTGTGTTTGTACGTGTACAAATTTGTAGTTGGCTATTTATGGCGGAAGAGGTGTACGTCCAAATAAGAATATAAAAAATACAAAATAAAAAGAATAAACAAGATAAAAAGAGAACTTTGGAAATACAGGCAGTGTTAACCTTATATGCTCTCTTAATGGAATTAACTAATAATATAACAAATCATGAGCTTTAGAGCACCCTCACCCTCAACCTCAAATAGCCAAACAACTGCACCTAGCCTGTTAGCCAAACAAACACACCCAGCCAATTGGCCCAAAAACCGCACCTTACTAACTAGCCATCTAGCCAGTATTCACTGCCCAACGACTTGCTAGTTACGGTTGTCTGGCTAATGCGGTTACTTTGGCTGCAAGCCGTTTTGTTAAAAAAGCTAGTCTGCTAGCGAGCGAGCTAGATACCGCAATGGCCATCCAAATGAACCTACACAAACAAAACCCTGGTGCCCAGACTGAAAAGACAGAGCTTCACAGACAGTTCCAGTATGGGGGGAATTTGTACTTCTTCACCCGTTCTGAAAGGAAGCACTGTGTCAGTGTGACTTAATAGCCCCTCACCTGGCGCCACTGGTTTCCGGTGAGGTGAGGGGTGTGTGTGTGTGTCAGAGATTGTGTATATGTGAGTCAGAGACTGTGTATATGTGTGAATGTGAGTCAGAGACTGTGTGTGTGTGTGTGTGTGTGTGTGTGTGTGTGTGTGTGTGTGTGTGTGTGTGTGTGTGTGTGTGTGTGTTCAACACCCCCCCGGTTGTTGACTCACGGTAAGTGAGGTTGATCGGGCCCTTGGATGTGGAAACAGAGCGGCTGTGGAGCCGCTGCTAATGAGCCTGGGTGGTGACGTTTCCCTCCCAAACCCGCAATACGCCTTTCCATATAATCTCATTTTAAACAGCAGAGGGAAAGACAAACATGGAGGAATGAAACAAGGCCATTCATGGGATGTTTCCCCTTCTTAAATAAGGGGTTCATTCAGGGTGGCCTGGCTCTCTCTCGGGAAACGAGCCCCCCTCGGTCTGCTGATAAGAGACGCCATTTTGAAATCCAACTGCCAGACACGCTAACTCAAATTCCCTCAGGTCATGTTAGCCTCCATTTTAACGTTATCAATTTTACAATCACCAATATTTCCATCGTCTTTAAGCGTTACGAGTGCAACACTTCAAACTATTACCTGATCGGTACTTTGCAGCCTTAATGCGTGTTATTAGAATAGAACATGTTTTGGTTCAACTCATCACCATTTAGAAACATTGGGCATCAGGAACCAGCATATCATCCAAGAGCTTCTCTTCCATTTCGGGATACGGTACGATTATTCTCGGTATGAATGAGGGTCATTTTCCAATACAAATGAGCTAGTGTAATCGTGAATCAATACCAGGTCAGACAGGCCCCATTTCAGATCCAGATAGCAGGCACGCAGAGGCAACCACTAATGGATATCAATTACAGGAATCTGTAATCGATGTCGGCCCGACAACCCCCGGGTCGGGATAGTGGAGGTTAGGATGTCTGACTCCCAAAGGTTTGGATTCTGATCCCCAATGTCCACAGTTTACCACATCAACATATGTGTAGATTTATGATTTCATGTCCAATTAAAACAATCCCCAACTAATAGGTTAGGCGGCAGACAAAAACTAATTGAAGATTTAGAAATGAATAAAGAGTTAACTTTGTAACATTTCGGGCAATTTATTTAATATATAAACACAATTACACATGTATATAGATACGTGTGTGTGTGTGTGTGTGTGTGTGTGTGTGTGTGTGTGTGTGTGTGTGTGTGTGTGTGTGTGTGTGTGTGTGTGTGTGTGTGTGTGTGTGTGTGTGTGTGTGTGTGTGTGTGTGTGTGTGTGTGTGTGTGTGTGTCTTTGCGGTTCTGGGGCCCAGTTGGAAGGCAGTGGGTCGGATTGGTCCACAGCCCCACAGGGATAAACAAACAAACAGCCAACCACGCGCCTCCCTGTCAGACAGGTGATTTATAGTGAAAACCAGAGGCAGCGGTTACCGTGGCGGGGGGTTGTCATAGTGACGCCTCTGCCCTAGAGTGATCTCCCTGCCTTATCGTTAGCATTCAGGAGACAATGGCAAGGAAAGGAGGAAATAAGGAAGGAAGGAAGGAAGGAAGGAAGGAAGGAAGGAAGGAAGGAAGGAAGGAAGGAAGGAAGGAAGGAAGGAAGGAAGGAAGGAAGGAATAAAAGACAGAAAGAATAAAATAAAAGACTGAATTAAAGACAGAAAGAAATAAAGAAAAAGGAAAGAAACACAAATTGGAGGATTTTGGGAGAGTAATTGCCTGGTGGTCCTCAGAGACTGAGCTTGGGGGCAGTCTTAGCTGTAATGAGCTACAAAACAATGACCACAGCTTTTCCATTAGGGTCTTTTTATTTAATTTAAGCATGAACACTTGGAGAGTGTGTGTCTGCCATTCTTGTGTTTTCTAGCCAGACCTTCTCATAAAACCGGGAGCTGAGTCACTTGTGAATTTAACAAAAATGGTAACATAATTCTTTATCAGATGAGCAGTAAAATACAAAGTCTGTAACATACATTGGAGTTAGCCACACCAACTCAATCCTGCATCTCACCTAGCTTAGTGTGAATTCCGATACCATGATGTCATTAATGAGCAGGTAGAGCTGGGCCCTCTTGCTCAAGGATAACAGGTAGACCTTATTTTCTCTGTAAATATTTGGTGATTTGTATGTTTTAGTATTACTATTACCGTTTCTATATTTTCTTTTTTTCTTTGTTACGATTGATTTAAAGTGAACGAGATACAAAACCGAACTAACTATCCTACCTCCCCATTGACCCTGATAAGCCACAGTCAACTACCAACTCAGCCTAATGCCTAGCTCAGAGACCCATGGAAGCATTTCAGAGCAGTGATGGAGGAGACAGAGGGGTGAGTCGATATATCGACTCAAAGCTGTCCACCGGGAGGTTTGTATTCACCCAAAAGGCCACAAAGGAAACAAGGTTTGGTTGGCTGATGAAGGCATTTTAATCTATTTATGAAATAGGCTCGCTAGTGTCTGGAGCATCGGATTGATAATCATTCAGTGGGATGACGAATCAGGAAGCTATAGTGCCTCTATTTTGTTCTATACATCCCCCCTTCTCTCCCTTTCTCTGGCCTCCCCCTGCAGCTATAGTGTGGGGGGGGGGGGGGGGGGGTCATAAAGTAGTCCTGTGACCATCATTAGGAAGATGTGTGGAAGACCCACACTCCCTCTGTGTCCATCTCTCCCTCTACTCTACTTATTTAATTAGTTCACGTTAGGTTTAAATTCCAAATTCCGTTTATGCATGCTTTATAAGTGAATAATCACATATTGTGGTAATGTAATAAATCGATTGAATGCATGTTTATTGTTTGAGTAGAAGTGTTTTTTATTGTGTCCATCCATGTGGTCACGCCTCTGTTGTTGATTCGTATATTTTGGGTATTTGCCCTTATTTACTTTGACATAACGGTTACTTTAACCAAGATGTGTAAACTAACTGAAATGTATTATTTAGTTTGCGGAGCTCATCAGTACATTTGTGTTATTATAATGCCCGATTTATATCAGCTAAAGTTCAGCTAAAATGAATAAGATGAAAAATGTTACCTTTGAGCAGGCAACCCAAAGGTGTTCTGTACGAATACCTCATAGTGGTAGTCCATGCAGGTGAGATCCCGCCAGCATGTGTCGCCTCGGATTTTGATGAGACCCTGTGGAGATGAGGAAATACAATTCATGTTTACAGCTTTGTTTATGATGATTGTTTTTGCTGCTTCATCTTCAGGCATGGAAGTGTGCCACATTCATTCGTGGTTAGATAAATGTGGCCATCTTCTGTGCAAATCTTGCAACTACAAGATATTCATCGCCTAAAGATGGGAAAAGATCTGGTTCTTTTCTCATAATAACGATATTCTTTTTGTTCATCTCTTCAAAACCAGATAAATAAGAAAGGTTGCCGTTTTTTTTTCTTTTTTAAAATGACTGCAATACCACCCATATGTTAGTCTTGGCTTGCAGAGTGAGCATTTAAAAGCAAACCAAACACTAACACCCAAGTATAGAATGTTGGCCGACATTGGCCAACACCAATTCAGACAAACACTCAGCCAGGAGCTGTTGTCCCCGACAACGAACAGCCACCATCGAGAACCGCACACTGACTGGAAGTCGGTGTGTGTTGGTGTGTGTCGTGGCCAGCGTGCAAGCACGTTGTACTTTCACTGGGGTGGAAATAACAAAGTGTTTCCAACTTCAGTACACAGGGTGTTTACCCCTGGAAATACTCTTTCTTGTTACCATCAGGTATACATCTGCACGTTGGATGAATCATTTCATACAAATTGGGATGATTCAAGAAGAGGTGAATTATGTGTGATCCTGTGGTTTTCTTTTGATAGGAAACATTTTTCACGAAAGAAAGTAAGGAAGATTGTAACTAGACGTAACTTAAACCCTACTGAAATCCTGGCTGCGCAGTGACCAATGTAACATATTGTAACATGGACATATGTATGTCCAATTGGTGAAAGCACTCGCATTTATAAGCAATCATATCAACATACGTTCTCCAGCTTCATCTGACAGCGAAATCGACACGCCGGTGATTGGAGAACAAGCTCTTAAAGGCTTGTTCAGACGCGCCAAAGAACCTCAACCACAGGAAGAAATCCAAATCCAAATCCAACAGGGAGCGTGATGCACTGCCGCCCGCGTGCCCATACTCCCAACCCATGTGTCCGTTCTGGAGACCGTCAACATGCCATGTCTGCTGGACCTGTGTCAACATGCCATGTCTGCTGGACCTGTGTCAACATGCCATGTCTGCTGGACATGTGTCAACATGCCATGTCTGCTGGACCTGTGTCAACATGCCATGTCTGCTGGACATGTGTCAACATGCCATGTCTGCTGGACATGTGTCAACATGCCATGTCTGCTGGACATGTGTCTGTTCTGGAGACCGTCAACATGCCATGTCTGCTGGACCTGTGTCAACATGCCATGTCTGCTGGACCTGTGTCAACATGCCATGTCTGCTGGACATGTGTCTGGTTAGGAACGTGGACTCAGTCTCGTGCTTAACGCCACTAACCACATTTAAAAGAGAGGGCTGGAGCCTTTTGCTCTGGCGAAGAGCCGCTGGTGAGCAGAGACCTTCTGGCTAACTCAATTTCATCCTGAATAGCGTCAATTCTGATCTAATAATTCCCTGCATCGGGTCAGCCCTCCAGTTGCGAACAAGCCTTCTCCAAAGTATTCACTGACACGACTTAACGAGCGTCAAACAAAGCGTTTAGTGTTGTCCAAGCAACGACGCTAAGTAATCTGTAATGACGAGCTCTCTTCATTCGCTTCTTGTACGCATGCATGCACACGTGTGCTGCATGCTTGCCAATAGCATGGCATGTTTTCAAATCTTCTACAAACACTTGAAATCCCTGCCTTCATGTCCTCCTCCATTAAACACGCCGCAGGGCATGGATGACATCATAATAATCATAATAAGTCACTTTGGACAAAAGCATGCGCTAAATAACTGCTACGGCCTCAATAATTACTGACTGGCATTAACAAAGTGCCCAAGATGGGGACTTTACACTATATAATAGTTTTGTAAAAATAGTGGCGCCGGAAGAAAATGAAGACGCCGGTCTTCAGAACAGCTGCAGTGGACCTCGCCGACCCAGTCCCAGCACACACCAGCCCTAACCCTCCCATTAGGCCCACCGCTGTGGTCTGAAACAAGTGTTGAGGGGACCAAAGCCAGGTCCAAGCATGTAAGACTGGACCTGCATGGAGTCAGAACTGAGGGAGACGTTTCTTTTTCTTTTAATAAGAACCACAAACAGACGGAGGGAGGGGTGGACATGGTGTGTGTCATCAGGAGACACAGTATGATAAAATAAAAATCCTCTCTGTTAGTTTTGAATCTTACATTTTTGCCCCTTCTCTGTCTGACTGTCATTTCAATACCTTACTTTGTTTTTGTCTGTCTCATCTTGTTTACTTCATGAAATTTCTAATTTTGGTTAAAAAAATTAATAAAAAAAAAAAGAGTCATGGGATCGAACCACAATGTCTGCAGTCTGCCTGTTGGCATTCTTGACCAGGATGCCTGATGTCATCAATGACACGTATTCAAAATGACATAACAACATGCCTCACTAGAGGCAGCTCTGGATGAAAGCCTCTGGTGAATGACTCAGCAGTCAATGGTTATTTAGACCCAGGAGATTCCCTGTGGGATTCCAGGTTGACATACGCACACACACACACACACACACAACAAGGTCAACATTCGCGGCATCAACATTGCAAACTCTCCAAAACGGAACAGCCATGTGGGCCAACTGACCACTCATTCAGTTTGGGATTTTCAAATACAGCCAAAGCCACTTTTACTGGAAGCAACACGCTCCAGTGGAAAAGTCTAAATAAAATCCCGAGGCAAACAGTGGAAAAAACCATTGCGAAAAGCAGATAGGAAAGAGGTAAATGAAAAAAGGAGTAAAATAAAATGTTTACCAACGCCATGATAGTGTTGTAGACATGGGATTGTTTGCTTTGAATACCTAATTTATTCAGAGCGATAGAACAAGAGATAGACAGAGAAAGTTAGCAATTCACTGGGGTAGAGAAGCGAGCGAGCAAACGCTCTCACGTTGACAGACTGACATATCTCCTTCCTCTCTCCTTCCTCTCTCCTTCCTCTCTCCTTGTTTCTAACAAACCCAGCGCCCCGCCAGAGGAAGTGACATCACACACACAGTGTTAAAGCGATGGTGGTCCTCAGAGGATTCAAACACCTCTCCTTTTTGTCCCTTTTATTTTCCTGTTTGGTTTCCACCACTGTACAAAAACACTATAAAATACTGTATGTGATTGTTATTGAATAGAAAATAATGTAATTGATAGTAATTAAGTACGAAACACTGTCAAACACTGTGCTAGATTGTAATCGAATACCAAATACTGTGTGTGTGTGTGTGTGTGTGTGTGTGTGTGTGTGTGAGTGAGTGAGTGAGTGAGTGAGTGAGTGAGTGAGTGAGTGAGTGAGTGAGTGAGTGAGAGAGAGAGAGAGAGTGAAGTAGTGTCTTAAACACTCACGGCGCCCAGCATGATGCGGACGATGAGCCACCGGAAGGTCCAGATGCAGATGAGCGAGGGGGGGCAGTGGCGCGGGACCCGGGACAGGGTCCACAGGGGACAAAGGAAGACCGCCAGGAAGCCCGTCTCCAGCAGCTGGCTCTCCCAGCCTGGATGGGCCACAGCCGATAGACAGTGACCGTGTTTGGCGTTTGCATGCGCTGACTTGCGTTGGACAAACCACAGGGAGCTGGTTACAGGGACATCATGTCCCTGTAAATATCTCTACTTACAGGGACATCATGTCCCTGTAAATATCTCTACTTACAGGGACACCATGTCCCTGTAAGTAGAGAGATTGCAGGAAACCAAAAGAGTGTTTCCCTCCTTCCCTATTATCGGTTCGTATTGACCTGTTCTGACAGCGGCAGAGAGATGCACTTACCAAAGGAGTACCTGTAAAGAAAACAGAAAGAGTCAATAGTACACGATCGTTGCGTTGTCATTTGCAATGCAATAGTGTACAACATTAAATTAAGTTGATCATACGTACAACATTACGAATAAAGTTCCCTTTGAACGCTGTACGAGGCGACACCGATCTTTGGTTTGTGATGTTTGTACAATACCAGCACATTATGTTTTCAGCTTTGACAAAATATACATATTTATATCTAATATAGGTGTAGGCTACTACGCAAATATGTTAGTCACTGTGTGTGTGTGTGTGTGTGTGTGTGTGTGTGTGTGTGTGTGTGTGTGTGTGTGTGTGTGTGTGTGTGTGTCTACTGTACCCCTGATACGGTTACTATTTATGCCTGATCAGAAAACCGTTGCACCTCACAACATCTAGGCCTCACTACGTCAAATTGGTACGCATTCAAAATGGTGGACCAAAATAAAGTATGTGTGCGCATGCGTGCGTGCGTGCGTTCGTGTGCGTGCCACATCCAGTCACTCACCAAAGCTGTCCCACGCTGACCAGAGAGTGATACAGCACCCACAGAGTGCCCATGATCACCATGTTGGCCGCTCCACTCAGCAGAACAAACCCGGACAGCGCCAGCCCCACCAGCGCGATGCCGTCCAGGTTGGAGTCCATGTCGCTCCAGTCCATGAACCAGAGGACGGAGGGTGTGTACGCCAGAGCAGCCCACCCGATCTTGCCCCCCACATAGCCCTTAACGCTCTGGAGGTACGCCCGGCAGGGCATCAGGCCTCGCTCCCCGATCAGCTGGTTGTTCTGGTGGTAGGCCACGGCAAACGCCACGACTGAGGAGAGGAGAGACATGCTGACATCCGTCCCACACAGTGGGTGCTTTGGTGTTGGGATCTAACGCGATTTTTGTTTTTAACCAGATACAAATGAGATTACCTTCAGTGGGATTAACAGATAAAACCTACGGAAATGCTATATATTATTATATCTTGTCATCCTAATATTTATATCAACTATTTGGCCTACTGCTATTAAAAACCGTACTAATACACAACATCATGCATATAATAGTGTTAATATTAACAATAATACAAATGCATAATAGTTGACAGTGTTATTAATAGCTTTATTGATGGAAGTATTATTATTGTTTTTTTATGCAACGCCAAAGGCAACGTTGACTTACAGTAGACGAAGGCCACGGCGCGCAGAAGCACTATTCGGGTCAACCAGTACGTTCCCTTCTGTGAAACCCAAGCCGCCTCTCTCTCCTCCTCCTCGGCCGCGGCCCCGCCATGGTGCCCGCTGCGGCTGTCAGGTAAGACGCTTGTGGCCTGGGCGGCGTCCACACGTCTTCTCCTTATCGCGCTGTCTGAACTTTCACCGCCTGTCGCCATGTTGAAAGCGGTCCGCCAGTCACGTGGGTAAACAGTAGCCGCTTGTCGCGAGAGTGGAACGCCGGTTGAACTGTCGCGAGACCTTCCGCGGCAAGCCCTTTTAACGTTGAATCAGTAGATATCAACAAGTCCTTTTTGACTAGTTATAATTCCGAGCCGACATATCCATCATGTAATTTTGACTAGCAGCAATTCTAATTAATGATATGTACAACTCCATTCTCACTAGTCAAAATGTTAATTCTTGACATCAACAGTTCAATTCTCACTAGTGGAAATGTCAATTCTGACTAGTCAAAATTGAATTATTGATATGTCGGCTTGGAATTGTAACTAGTAAGAATTGCATTTCAGATATCTAGAATTGCATTGCAGATATCTGAAATACAATTGTAACAGCCGTGATTTTATTCGGATGTTGTACTCTCTTAGACAGTAAAGCTGTGTTAATTGTGTCTATTTGGCTTTTGTATTCAATAGTAATAAAATACTTAGTTATAATTAGTTTATTATAGGAATAATTGGGCCTATACAAAATGTAGAATATAGCCTATCCATTGATCTTACAACCTTATCACAGGCAAGGAAAATTCATTTAAAGAATATTTATTGCAAAACACAGAAACCCATCCAGTAAAGTGGAGGATAATCATTGTTTGCAACAAGGTCATATTGCCAGACAAATGAGTGCCATCAAGTAATAAGGGTGTTTATCAAAGTGAGACGCAGATCCATATTTGGTCACGGCTGTGCTTCCGCCGCCTCTCGACCGTTAAACAAAATGTAAAACAAACAAACACACACACAAAAAAAAAAACGTCAGTAAAAAGTGAGAAGGCTGAAAGCCAACGGAAAGCGAGGGAGTGGTGGAGAGTTTCCACTCAAGATGACGAGCAATAAAACCTGCAACACAGAGCGAGAGGGGAATCGCGCGTCAACGTGCGAAATGATGCTGGTGTGAAGGATGGAAACCACGCCACTCACATCGGAGAGTCCACTTCATTCGGGTGGTCAGAGTCCGGAGCGGTGCGTCTTCACCGCGTTCTTGGAGAAGCCTTCGGGACTTCGGATTACATTACGCGCTGTTTTAACGGAGCAAAATATGACCGAGGACAACCCCAACCACTTGACCGATCAGCCACCCAGCCCAAGTGGTGGCAGCATTGGACCCCTGTCCCATATGGGCTCAGACTCAGGACCATCGACACCTGCCGCGAGGTCCGACGGAAACGCGCCAAATACGCACACACCGGAGGGCTGTCCAGAGGACGAGCGACGGTTCCCGACCTGTATCCGCGACGCCGTGTCGCAGGTGCTGAAGGGTTATGACTGGTCGCTGGTGCCGATGTGTGCCCATGGAGGGGAGAAGGGCCAGAAGAGCAAGACGCACGTTAAACGCCCGATGAACGCGTTCATGGTGTGGGCGCAGGCGGCGCGCAGGAAGCTCGCGGACCAGTACCCTCATCTGCACAACGCGGAGCTCAGCAAGACGCTAGGGAAACTCTGGCGGTAAGCAGTTCACAAGGAGACGGCAGACTAACGATTAAGATGAGAATGTAGGCCGAAAAGACCTCAACAAGCAACGCATAAATGCTAAAACGATCACAATATTCTTCCAATTTTTTTTTGTTATAGATCTTAATTTACATTTTTATTTTTCTGTACGGTGTATCATGTAAGTAAACTAGCGGGGATATAATTTAAGTTGAAACGATGTAACCAATATTGTAGTATTCCTGCTATTTCAAAATGGAAATGTGGCCTTATATGCAGAATAAAACAACGTGTATCAAAACAGACAGCCTTAAAATCAAACCCTTAGGATTATTTCAAGAGGTTGCTTGCTTGCAGATTTCCTATTCACGACAAAGTTGTGTGGGTGAGCCTTAAGATAAAATAGTCTCTTCCATTTATACTTATCAATATGGTCGATCGAATATGTACTCTGTATTCTGTTAATGCGGAGAGTAGTAAAAATACTAATACCATAAAAAAAAATAGGCTGCTCAAACAAGTCATATTCCCCCAAAAAGCGACTAAAAACAGCTCCTGTCCATCGGCTGTAATGCACGCTAGTCCAGACGAGGCTAGCCATAGTCAGTGTTATGAGGGACCCCTGTGCGGTCCCAGGACGAGGCCTCGTGGAAAGGGTCTGCCGGTCCCCTGAGACCCGGTCCATGACCTCACAGAGCCCTGTCGTCCCCCCTCCCCCCCCCCCCCCCCCCCCCCCCCCCCCCAGCCTGCTCTCGGAGCGCGAGAAACAGCCCTTCGTGGACGAGGCAGAGCGGCTGCGGCTCAAACACAAGCAGGACCACCCGGACTACAAGTACCAGCCCCGCCGGCGCAGGAACGCCAGGACCGAGCCGGGGCCCGAGCCGGGGCCGGGGGCCGGCTGCAAGCCCACCCTGACCGCCCTGCACAAGCAGCGCCCGCAGAGCCCGCAGAACCCGCAGAACCCGCAGAACCCGCCGCCGGGCCTGGGGTCGTACAAGACGGAACCGGGACTGACCCGACCGGGAGACGGGTACCACCCGTACCACTCTGACCGAAACGGTGAGAACCACGACTTAGTTCAAAGCTCAGCCACCCTCAGGTGAGACAGGTCACGATGAGGTCAGCCACCCTCAGGTGAGACAGGTCACGATGAGGTCAGCCACCCTCAGGTGAGACAGGTCACGATGAGGTCAGCCACCCTCAGGTGAGACAGGTCACGATGAGGTCAGCCACCCTCAGGTGAGACAGGTCACGATGAGGTCAGCCACCCTCAGGTGAGACAGGTCACGATGAGGTCAGCCACCCTCAGGTGAGACAGGTCACGATGAGGTCAGCCACCCTCAGGTGAGACAGGTCACGATGAGGTCAGCCACCCTCAGGTGAGACAGGTCACGATGAGGTCAACTAGCCACCCTCAGCGCGGAGCTATGAGGCCTGGTAACAGAAATATGACAAGACAATCAAACCAAACATCCAAGCATCTGTATGAACGATACAAAAGAAACAGATGCATAAAATAAACATCTGTGTCAAAAGCCATACACCTCTGCATCAACGATAGTGAAAACCATTAGACATCAAACAAACAAAAAGCAATAAACCCACCTGGACAGTCTGAAGAGGGCCAGTGTGGGGGTCAGTGGGGCTTTGTGTGGCTCCAGGCCGAGCTTTTATAAATGTGTGGGTTGACCTTTCGACACATTTTTCTGTCTTTTCCAGGGCAGCAACTCCAGGGCCCTTTGACCCCGCCCACCACCCCTAAGAAAGAGCAGGCGTGGCCCAAACACGAGGGCCCGCCCCACCCCCTAGAGGACGGCTCCGGTAGTGGGGGCCCGGCGACAGGGTGCCGGCAGAACATCGACTTCAGCAACGTGGACATCTCGGAGCTGAGCGGCGACGTCATCGGCACCATGGAGGAGGGCTTCGACGTCCATGAGCTGGACAAGTACCTCCCCCCCCCGTACGGCCGCGGCCCCGGACCCCAACCGGCCCTCCAGGGCCCCGCTCCTGGGGCCCACGTCTTGCCCACGTACGCCCAGTCCTTCCCCTTGATCGACCCCTCCCTCTGGGCTCTGAAGGTGCCCGGGACGCACCCCTTCTCCTCCTCCTCCTCCTCCTCCTCCGCCTCCGAGTCTGACATCACCGCAGACGGCGTCGGCGACGGCGAGGGGCCGGGCGGTCAGCCGACACGACCTCACATCAAGACGGAGCAGATGAGCCCGGGTCACTGCTCCTCCTCCTCCTCCTCCTCCTTCACCTCCTCCTCCTTCACCTCCTCCAGACCGTATGAGCCCACCGAGCTGCAGGTCTCCCCTGGGGGGTTCTACGGAGGCCATGGCGCCCCGGCAGGTCCCTGGACCCCCGCTGGACTGCACCACCACCAGCACCACCCCCTGTTCCATTCCCCCTTGCCGCGGGGACCGTACGCCGTTGCCACGACGACGGCGGCGGCGGCCTCGGGGGGGCCCGCGTTCGGCAGCCCTGCAGCAACGTCCTGGGAGCGGGGGTCGCCGGCCGTCTACGCCTCGCTCGCCCCCCCGTGAGAGAGGGAGTTCAGGCTTTTATTTTGAAACGCATTATTATCATTTTAGAATTTCATCGTGTTCACATTTTGTCGCACTTTTTCATCCCGGCACAGACGGTGCAACTATGTACAACACACCCCAACCTCTCCCTATACACACACACACACACACACACACACACACACATACAGACACACACACATATGCGCAAAACACACACAGATAAAGACAAGCACACACAGTCTGGAGAGTTTGTTTCAACTGCCCCTCAAAAATATTAAGGAGGTTTTTATTGGTATGTATTGTTTAGATATTAACTGGAGAAAATTGCTTTGCTAACCCCAAATTACTTTCTGACCGTTTCTGTGAATGACTGGTGTGTCTGTGATCATAACTACTCATAGTTTAGCTTTCCTTCAATTGTATTCAGAAAATACATAATATTACAAATATCAAATATGTGATTTATTTTATTTATAAATAATTAGTCCTCTGTGAGGAAAATATGAAACTCAAACACGAATTTGTGAATATTTGTGAACATTTGCCTTTCTATGTTGTCAAAATGATCTACACATTAATCACCTTTATTTATATAGCACCTTTTAAACATGTGATAAAGTGCTTTACATGATATAAATACCGACACAGATTATGTGTCTGCTTTTTTAATGTCCCCTTATTCTTTCCATTCTGTTTCTTTGAATACTGCAACACTAAGTAACACAAGCCTATTCTAGTAGTAGTACTATCAATCAATCAGTCAAACAAGCAACAGATATTCATATTTGACCCTATGCTCCCAGATGGAAGTTTAAACAACACTACAGTACAGTAACCTCCTCATTCATGGGATCAATGGTTATCAATGGAATTACTATATGTGTGCGCATCTGTGTGAGGAGATGTACTTGATTTATGGAAGACAGTTCATAATGGCCTAACTCATATTCCTACTGATTCTAATTTATTTTATGCCTCTAAATGCATGTCAGTGGCAGTTGCCTTATAGAGCGACGAGCTTCGTTAAAATGCATCACTTCTGTCTTTAAAAACATCTCCTTAAAAAGACTTCCTGAGTGGCCTCTGGAGGTTACCATGGCAACCCGGTTGCCAACGACAACATGTTGGCCAGACAGGGACAGGCTCGTGCATTGTTCACCCGTGATTTCACAGGACTCCGGAGCTCCCGTTGGATTTAATTGTGGGATGACGAGACTCCGCGGAGTTTAGAGGAGGCCAATACAACAACGATCTCGAAACGCGCCACCACGTCCAAATTACACAGCAGCGCCACCTACTGGCCGAAAGGATGACAGCAAGTCTTTCGTTTCGCTTTTCCACATTTTGCTTTCTGAAACAATGCGGCGATGGAAACAGGGCTTTACAAAACCTAGGTTATCTTATTATAATATAACTATTTATAAAGGTTGAAATACTTACCATGAAATAAATACAAAAGAACAAAGGTTATTTGTAGATTCATCTGTATTGACAATAAATTAGTTATGATTAAAAAAAGTATCACCTTTACCAAATAAAAAACAAAACAAACAAAAGCAACACATTTTTTCTCTTAAATCAAGGGAATGAATCCAGCAATTTTAGAAGGAGCAATTGTACAAAATAAATGACAATCCTTACACATTACAATCCTTAGGAATGCAGCATTTCCTCTCTACGTGGACACAGTAGGCTATCTACAGTGGTCAAATTAAAAAGCTTTTCAGATCCTATTTTTACCTTCTAAAGTTTCACTGCTCTAACGTAAAAAAGCAGAAAAGTCTAGCTACGTCGTATGAAATAGTGACCGGTTTGTATATATTCTTCTGAATGCATTATGTTATGAAAAAGCACCTTGTCGATTCGGATGTGACAGACATTTCCAGGGCCAAAGAATCAAATACTTTCCCCCCCTTGGTAATGACAGACAATGAAAAACATTCACCCTTTTCCAACTCACACTAAAGCCACTGGCATTGAAAACTGTACATTCAATAAATTATGCGTTGTTTTTTGGGATCAGCACACGTTGATAGGACTCTACATTACATACTTACACTAGATTACAAGTAGTGAGTGAAATGTTCACAAGACACATTGAGATCAGGCGCTCCAGCATGGTTTAAAAACATGGAACTGGAATTCAAAGATGGATGGAAGGATGGACAGCACTTGGGGGGGGGGGGGGGGGGGGGGGGGGGGGGGGGGGGGGGGGGGGGGGGGAGGAAAGAAAAGGGACACGGCAACGACATCATCTGACCTTTAACCTTTTCTCTCCGACCCCACTCCTAAAACATGTTGAGGATCACTCATCTTCTTAGTGTTATTATTCTTTTGTTTGTTGACATTTTTAATCTAGTCCTCTTCATCCTGGTTTCACAATCCTTCCAAAAGCCGGGCTCCTGGTACAACACACAAGGTGGTGTTTTTTGTGTTTCAGACCAGGGGCCGCTTCGGTGCAACTGGGGCTTTGTGAAGGGCCCCTCCATCTTCAAGGCTTGTGTTTGAAATGGGCCTCTACTGCAAAGGAGGAAATTGGGACAAAATGGGCATCACTGTGATATTACTTTACCCTTATTGATCGCCATCGGGTTTTGAATCAGAACCAGGATCAGGAGCAGAATGTAGTTTTATGCCAAGTAAGTTCGACATACAAGGAATTACTTTGTGTTGCCAAGAAAAACATAAACCCTACAAAATACAACTGTACAGTCATTAAAACAAATATGTACAAAATATAATACAACTCATTTTATCCCAAGTGCAAGAGGCAAAGGAAGAGCAACACCCCTCGATGGTACATGGACGGGCATGAAGACGCTACGACCCTTTTTGAACCTCTCCTTCTTTCTGAGCACTCAATATGGCACTCCACGCTGTGCTATCTGGGACTGAATGACTCATGACTCACTATTGTCGCCCAACACAAGACTCAGCCATCCATTTTGTTTCCTCACCCCGACGGGGGGGAGATCACACTCGTCTATTTGTGTACCTGCGTATTCCTGTGGCCTCATTGGTCGGTTGATGACCCGCTGGAAGGAGGCGATCCAATCGCGTTGTTCGGCCTCCGTCTCGCAGGCGAACAGGAACTTCCTGTCGGGCGTTACTATGGTGATGCCGTGGGGCCAGTGGTAGCCCTGGATGGTGGGGGGCAGGCCGGACAGCACCGTGTAGCTGTTCTCCTTGCTGCCAATGAAGACCTCCCCCCGTGCGTACGCATCCTGGGGAGGAGACCAGGAGCATCTTTCATATCTCATACTAACATGGAGGGAGGAGGAGGAGCTAGACACAGAGGGGATGGGGATGGGGAGGGGGAGGGGGAGGGAGGGAGGGAGAGCGAGAGATAGAAGGGAGGGATGGAACAGAAAGAGAAAGGGAGAGAGGAGAGAGAGAGGATACAATAGCGTGCCTTCAGTGAAGAGAAGACACCACATGTCTGAATCTTTAAGTGATGCAGACATCACTGGTGGCTTCATAATGAAGACGGCTCCTACTCACCAGGGGGTCTTTAAAGTACATGAGCCTCCTGTCATCCATGGTGAACCACCGCTTCTTGAAGCCCTCTGTGTGCTGGGAGACCACCCCAGGTAGAAACACACAAACATTATTCATACTCCACTGGAATACATATCGTCTGTGGTTTGGCGTTTAGTTCTATGCAGAGGTGGTGGTGGATTAACTGAAGTTTGGGGTTTAGTTATATGCAGAGGCTGTGGAGGATTAACTGAAGTTTGGGGTTTAGTTATATGCAGAGGTGGTGGTGGTGGATTAACTGAAGTTTGGGGTTTAGTTATATGCAGAGGCAGAGGTGGTGGTGGATTAACTGAAGTTTGGGGTTTAGTTATATGCAGAGGCAGAGGTGGTGGTGGATTAACTGAAGTTTCAGACCTTAGGGCCAGTTTTCTCCATAAATCCTTCCTTCATGAAGTTCCGGGTCAGTTTAGGCACCAGCTGAAGAAAGAAAGAGAGAAGGAACTTTGTGCAGGTACTTCAAAATAAACATCTTATTATGTACTATAGATTAACAATTTGACGTTCTACTCTAGTGTAAAGTTAGCAATATGGTAGCATAGTATGTAGTAGTATCGTATTATAAGCTAATTAAGATACATCGGACCTTCTCAATAGTAGGCCTACCATCACATTTGACAAATTCTCTAGAGTGCTTCTGTAAAGTTACACAAAATATCTTCCTGGCTAAGCCTTCAAGCTTGAATCCTTAACAGCTGGAGAACAACGATAAGCACAGCCCTGTGTTCTGCTGACGAGCAGAACATGGTCCAGCATTCAGTTTGGACCGGATCAATTCGGGGACGTTGCCGAAACAGGACAGGCTCAATCAGTCATCGGACCGTTTGGTCCATCGTCTCATTGTTTTCATCCCTTATTGGAGCGCGGCAACGAAGCTGCGTTTCAAACGCATCAATGATCAATGATCAATTATCAATTAACGCCGCGTTATTTATTGAGGTCAGCGGACGTTGCCCCGAGCGACGGATTCATTCCCAACCTTTTCGATTCGCTTGATTACAGAGAAGACATATGCACTCAATACAAATCAATTAGATGCATTTTGAATGGGACATGGGTGGCATCATGATGCTATCTACATCATTAATAACTAAGTGTGTGTTTCGCCCATTAGAAGTATGTCTACTCTTAATGGCGGTCAGACGCTGTTCCCACGATAGACCTCTCCTGGCACCCCTTGTCTCCCTTTGTTAATTGACCCTCAGGCAGGTTACAGTGGGAGGAAGCAGGACTCTTACTGCACATGCTCAGTGGGCTTGTGTACTTCCTGTGTATAGGTATGTTTTTTACAGGGACACGATATTATGGATGCATTCTGCTGACCAACGGCAGCGGCTGGGTGACTGGATGTGGACGACAATGGATCCATTTACAGACAGAGCAGTGGATGAGGTGTGAATCCGCCCCCCCCCCCCCCCCCCCCCCCCCCCCCCCCCCCCCCCACCCCCCCCCCCCCCCACGCACACCCACTATGTAAGCGCTTTTACATGAGTCCATGCCAAAAAGCGCCACATCACAATGTTTTGCACTTGTCTTTTTTTGCTTAAGCATTGTTAAAAGAATGTATGATATGGGCTACAAATCTTGATGTCCTACAGACCCATAGGGAAACGGGAATGGATGGATGCTCTGGTCTGGGTCTAGTCTAGCTGTCTACCTTAACCGGTAGAGCAAGGCATTAACACTAACCAGGGCCAGGGGTTCAATCCCCACTGGGCCATCCATGCTAAGAATGTATGCAGTGCACTCCCGGCACTGAGAGACACTTTGGACAGAAGTGTCCACCAGGTGGCGACGTCTGAATGGCGCGAACCAATGAGGCTGCTGTAACTAAGATCTGAGCACTGTGAGAGGAAGATTTTGAAAAGAAACAACACAAAAGAACTCTCTCTGCTCCCACCCCGCCTGTTTGAACACCATAGCGTGTTGCACTTATGCACCAGGGATTAACGGGCAAGATGTATCCTACGAACCAATTAGGTAAGACACGCCTTGATTGGTCAGCAATGGACAGGGAGCAGGGTAACATCAAATGGTCTCATACAGAGGCAGGCGCAGTCAGCTCGAAACAGATATTGTCACAGCGCATTTCCCTCACCAATAGCTGACGAATGGCTAGGCCATTACACTCCAATTATAGCTCTTAAATCATACCTACAGCCCCTTTCATAGCGCGCGAGTGGAAGGCTATTGTCGCTCTGCCAGGTAGCTTTGAATGTGTTGGAATCTGTCTGCCGCTCACCTCCTCGTCGCTGGCTCCAGGGAAGGCTACCTGCAGGTAGTGAAACCGTGCCGCCCTGATGGCGTTGAACCAGTCAACCGTTTCCTGGAGGAGAAACACTAGCTTAGTGTTTCGTTTGGCAGAACACAATGCCCCCAGTACAGGGAAGTACGCGGGTTTATGACGGCACTCCGTTTAATCATTTATAAAGTTTAATATGAGGATATTAATAATAACACATAAATAAATAACCACAAGAACAACAATAAGGATAGTAATAATGTTATTATTAATAATAATACATAAATTATATATAAATAATAGCTATAAAAATATATATAAATAAATGAAGAAATACAATGTCTCTGAGCCTGCGTACCAAACGTCAGTATAACCAGGGAGATTTCCTCATTCAAAACGGAATCCCCCGTCCCCCTTTTACACCATACAGGGTTGCGTGAGAAGTGGGTCAGGCCCGGTAGGGGGGCGCAGACACACTAACGGTTCTGTCCAAGGTCGTTGCTACCGTGTCAGCGGCTCTCAACACGAGCTTGAGTGCAAGAAAACCCGGTGAACTCGGCACAACGCCGAACCTAGGACACCGCACGGCCTCTGGAGGGAGCAGCGCGCCGTTCTGCAATCTGCTCTTACCCCAAACAGTCTTTGTTTTCTTTTAAATTACCGGCCTCATTTTCTTGAAATGATGGCTTAATGACACCTGCATTTTGTACCTTGGTATAACGTTTTTTTTTGTTGCTAAAACTGCAGTTGAAAAAGGACTGAGGATATTTTAAATGGCTTTGATCCCTCTGTTGTTTTGTCCTTAAATTCTCTCTCCCTCTCCCTCTCTCTCTCCTCCCCCCCCCGTATTCCTCAGTGTCTGCTGATGATCTATGTACTCAGCACTGGGTTCCCTCAGAGACAACAGGCAGAAAACGATAGAGAGATATACAGAGAAGGAAAAAAGAAGAGAGAGAGGGGAGAAACTCATAAAAGGCCAGACTAGCACATCCCATGAAAGACAGAAATGTGAACAAACACACACGCACGCGCACACGCACGCACACCCACAAACACAATGTCAAGCAAGCATGTTCTTTGTGACCGTGTCGATTAATGCACTCTGAATTTAGCTGGCAACCAACTGCCATAGACAGCTCTAGCATCTGGCCGACAGCATTCAAAATCTCCATGGGTGGTCCAGGAAGAGTGTGTGTGTGTGTGTGTGTGTGTGTGTGTGTGTGTGTGTGTGTGTGTGTGTGTGTGCGCATGTACTGTGCATATACCGTCTGTACTGTCTTATTTATGACAAATGTCCCCTTATGGAAAGCAAATGGTCGTCAGTATGTGCGTGTGTATGGGTGTCTATCTGCATGCCTTTTAAAAACCTTTACTTGTTAAGAAGGAAAATAAATGTGTTGTATTGATCATACAAAACCTCTCATAGCCGGGTTTCACAGAACTCAGCTTCACACACACACACACACACACACACACACACACACACACACACACACACACACACACACACACACACACACACACACACACACACACACACACACACACACACACACACACAGACAGACAGACAGACAGAATGACAGAATGACGCACGCACGCACGCACACACACACACACACACACACACACATACAGACACACACACACACACACACACATACAGACAAACACAC
This sequence comes from Lota lota, assembly GCA_026745465.1. Taxonomy (NCBI): domain Eukaryota; kingdom Metazoa; phylum Chordata; class Actinopteri; order Gadiformes; family Lotidae; genus Lota; species Lota lota. Next base: position 541,145 of record JACYXH010000779.1, read on the forward strand.
ACACACACACACACACACACACATACATACATACAGACAAACACACACACACACACACACACACACACTCGGTGCTACCTTGGCGTCGCTGTGGTAGACGAAGATGTTGCGTGTGCTGTTGTCCTTCAGGTAGGTGATCTGCAGGCCGCAGGGGTTGCCTATCTTGGCCGGCTGGAAGGTGGCGTTCAGCGTTTCGATCTTCATCACCGCCTTGGGGTCCCTGGCCTTGGAGAGGAGGGGGAGACACACATGAGCCGAGAGCGAACCAACCTGGAGGCAAACCAGGAGGACCAGTACTTCGACATACCTCCCCAGATTCTTTTTTTATATATATAAATATGGATTTCCACACAGCCTTTTTATTTATGCGTTCTATTTTCATCCAGGATGCAGCAGTCGATTTTGGGGGGGGGGGGGGGGGGGGGGGCTCAGGGGCTCATCCCGCTAGCGCGCTAACCATGTAGCAACACGGCTTGTAGCGATGCGGGTTCGATTCCCACCTGTGGTTTTATGCTACGTATCCCTCCCTCTCTTCTTCCACCCAGCTTCCTGTCTCTCTTCACTGTCTCGTCCATAGCACAACAAATATAATGTATACATATATATATATATATATATATATATATATATATATATAAATATAAATATAAATAATATATACAGTAGTAGACACGGCTGTGTGGAAATGGATATAAATATACACATATATATATATATATATATATATATATATACACAGAGATATATATACTATAGAGATACCATTTATATCAGGTGTCAGGTGAAGGAGAGGAGAGATGGGAGGTCATACAGAGGTCAGTGCGGTTTGACCTGGCTGATCCCAGTACAGTTTGATGTACACCCTGGCTGATCCCAGTTTGATGTACACCCTGGCTGATCCCAGTACAGTTTTACGTACACCCTGGCTGATCCCAGTACAGTTTTACGTACACCCTGACTGATCCCAGTACAGTTTTACGTACACCCTGGCTGATCCCAGTAGAGTTACGTACACCCTGGCTGATCCCAGTACAGTTTTACATACACCCTGGCTGATCCCAGTACAGTTTTACATACACCCTGGCTGATCCCAGTACAGTTTTACATACACGCTGCCATCCAGTATTTGCCGTAGATTTGGAGTAAAGCAGAAAAATAAAAATAAATTAACATTATTTTCTCCCTCCACATCAATCTGGTGACTCTCAGTGGGAGGGGGTGAGAAAGACAGACAGACAGACAGAGGTGAGAAACAGGGGGCAGAGAAAGGGTAGGACAGAAGGGGAGAGGAGAGAGAGGGAGAGGAGAGAGAGGGAGAGGAGAGAGAGAAAGCGAGAGAGAGGATTTCGGTGTCTGCGAGCCGGGTCTATCTGAATGCAGACACCTGCTCCGTAAACGGTCTGACATTGACAGACATATCTCCTTCCTCTCTCCTTGCTTCTAACAAACCCAGCGCCCCGCCAGACGAAGTGACATCACACACACGGTGTTAAGCACTTTTTGCTTCGTCGCTCGTGTTGTCATGTTTTGTCTCCAACACTGTACGTAAACACTATCAAATCCTGTGTGTGACTGTGATTGTGAATTGTAATGTTATTGATCCTAGTTAAGTACAAAATACTGTCAAAGAATGTGTTTGATTGTTGTCGAATACCAAATACTCTAACGTAGTGCAATTGATTGTAGTTGAGGACTAAATACTGTGAAATACGGTCATTAATTGTAAATGAATAAAAAAAATGCAGTGGGGTGGGGAGGAGAGCAGTGGGGTGGGGAGGAGAGCAGTGGGGTGGGGAGGAGAGCAGTGGGGTGGGGAGGTGAGCAGTGGGGTGGGGAGGAGAGCAGTGGGGTGGGGAGGTGAGCAGTGGGGTGGGGAGGAGAGCAGTGGGGTGGGGAGGAGAGCAGTGGGGTGGGGAGGTGAGCAGTGGGGTGGGGAGGTGAGCAGTGGGGTGGGGAGGAGAGCAGTGGGGTGGGGCGGTGGCGGCGGCGCTTACATCCTGCTTGTTGAAGTACTTCAGGGCCCCCTCCCGCTCCGACAGGATGAACTTTCGGCTGAGGAACTGGCCGTTGTCTCGCCCCCGTTTCCATAGAAACCCCTCTCGGTACCCTGGGTAGTCGAGGGAGGAGAGGCGGGAGGAGGGTGAGGAGGGTGGGGAATGTGTGTGTGTACCTGTGAGAAAACTCTTCATAGGTGAAGGGAGAGGCAGGAGACAGGAGAGGAGAAGGAAGGAGAGGAGGAAAGGGAGAGGAGAAGAGGAGTGGGGAGGAGAGGATAAGGAAGGAGAGGAGGAAAGGGAGAGGAGAAGAGGAGTGGGGAGGAGAGGATAAGGAAGGAGAGGAGGAAAGGGAGAGGAGAAGGTGGGGAAGGCAGGAAAGAAGAGAGGCAAAGAGAGAAGAGGAAGAGCAGAAGAGGAGGGGAGGGATGGAGAGAAAAGCTGCAGAGGACAGTGAGGGCTTGAGAGGAGGAGGACAGATATTTTGAGTAGGTGTTTGGACATGATGAGTCAGCAGGTCACCCAGACCCCTGGCTGAGAAAGAGAGAGAGAGAGAGAGAGAGAGAGAGAGAGAGAGAGAGAGAGAGAGAGAGAGAGAGAGAGAGAGAGAGAGAGCGCTAGTGAGAGAAAGAGAGAGACAGAGACATAGTAAGAGAGAAAGAGAGAGAAAGTGAGAGAGAGAGAGAGCTAGTGAGAGAAAGAGAGAGAGACAGAGAGAGCTAGTGAGAGAGAGAGCTCAGAAGTCACTGCCACAGTGCAAACAAAGTGTCTGCATGATGTGTTCCTCTTTCTTTACACTGTAAAGCTGATGTTTAATACCTTCATGTTAATGATCATGATGGCATACACGCATGCACGCACACATACACGCACGCACACATACACGCATGCACACGCACGCATGCACACACGCACACATACACGCATGCACGCACACATACACGCATGCACACGCATGCACACGCACAAACACACTTTTGTGTGTTGGACTTGTAATGAGCAAAACAGTTGAATACAAAACACAAATGACCCAATATCAGCGCTTATCTTACCTCTCCTTTCTGTCTCTCTCTACCTCATTCTCTCCTCTCCTACTTCAACTCCTCAGATGCTACCTCCTTCCTTCCTTGTTTCCTTCCTTCACTCTCTTCCTCCGTTCTCTCTTCACCTCCACTCTGTCTGTGGTCATCCCTTCATCCGTAACCCCCCCCATGTTCCCTTCTGTGTTCTACCATTCCCTAGGGATGAATTGATTTGGTCTCTCTCTCTCTCCCTCTTCCTTGCCGTTTCTTTCCTCTCCTTTATTAAACTCTAGTCGTCTACTTTTCTCTCTTTCTTTCTCGTTGTTCCATGCTCTTCTTCAGCTATCTGTCTGTTTGAATCCGTCTTTAATTATCATCACACTCAGGTTTCCACTGCCTCCCTCTCTCGCCTCCCCCCCCTCTCGTCTCCCCCTCTCGTCTCCCCTCTCCTCCCTCTCTCTGCATCTCTCTGGCAGCGTCCATAACAATCTCAGATTAAACATTCACCTACATCGGCATTACCTCATCAATCAATAGTCCTCCTTCTCCTCCCCTCCTCTCTCTCCTTTCGCCTCTCTCTCTCCTCTCTCCCCTCTCTCTCTCTAAAGCCCCCACCGCCTCCTCTCACCCCTACATCCTGTCACTGTGCACCCCCATCTTTTCCTTCTCCATCAACCCCACCCCTAACCCTGCTCCTCTCACCCCACCTCCCCCTCTTCTCACCTCCCTCCTCCTCCTCCTCCTCTCCTCTGTGGATCAATGACTCTTAGGTGACTAGCTTACTGCCACGTTGTATGTACGCATGCATCAACGCATGCACACACACACACACACACACACACACACACACACACACACACACACACACACATTCACATTCACAAACAAACATGCATCCAAACACACATAAATAGATGGTAGTGGTGGTACATATAAGTGGATTGTCACATTGTAGCGTAAAAGGCAATATGGTTTTCACTATTTTGTGTGTATTTTGTGTGTGTCTGTGTCCAACTCTGTTTATAGGTTTATGAGATCCCCCACTCCAGCTTATGATAAACACATGAGGTCATTGTTAGCCAATAAGAGAGCTTGATCTGAAACATGAGCAAGGGTACAGCAGAGTAAGATGAAATGCACACGGCCAAATACACACTCATACACACACACACACACACACACACACACACACACACACACACAAACACACACACCTGACTCTATAAAATATCTGCAGCTCTCTACGTTTAAGTGTTTTGTGATGGCGTCATCAGCCGAGCTATGCATTAACCCAACCACTACATCACAACAACACAGCACAGAGAACCACACAGAACCACACAGAGAACCACACAGAGAACCACACAGAGAACCACACAGAGAACAACAGAGAACCACACAGAGAACCACACAGAGAACCACAGAGAACCACACAGAGAACCACACAGAACAACAGAGAACAACAGAGAACAGCACAGAGAACAACAGAGAACCACACAGAGAACCACAGAGAACAACACAGAGAACCACACACAGAACCACACAGAACAACAGAGAACAGCACAGAGAACAACAGAGAACAGCATAGAGAACCATACAGAGAACAGCACAGAGAACCACACAGAACAACACAGAGAACCACACAGAGAACAACAGAGAATCACACAGAGAATCACACAGAGAACAACACAGAACCACACAGAGACAGGCCTTCAAACACAGATGTTTGAAAGTCAGTGATGAGGACTGGATGTACAGTGTGTGGGCTGTTTTGATGTTGTTAATATTAATTATTATATGTATGTATGTGTGTGTTTACCTGCAGAGTAGGGCTCCTGCTTTTCGATGAACTCAAACTCGTTCCTCTCGTACCTGGCTCTGATCCACTGCTCCCTCAGTAACCTGGAGCACACACAGTACAGAGACCAGGTGACTCTCTCTCTCACACAAACACAGCAGGCCCTGATTGGAGTTTTTCTGCTGACGTTAGGGACTTACATAAAGAGATATTTGACTCTGTACACTTATTGTCTCAGTCCAAAATATTTCCGACCGTTTACAGACGCTTGAATCCGAAGTGACGTCCAGGGAATTCAGAAGCAGGTAGAGAGGTTAGGGCATCTAGCTTAAGCATTGAGGCGATACAGAGAAACCATTTTCAAAGTATCTAACTAAAAAAATTCCAGCCCTCCCTCCAAAGCCACTCCCCCAAAACAAGTGACTAACAACATGTCTGCCGAGCCTTGGGGAAGACTCCGGTCTCCAGTGCTCGGGCAGCGCAGGTAGGTAGACAGACAGGTCCGCCATCCAATCATTTCATTGGGGCTGAATGAAATGACTGGACAGACTTATTACAGGCCTGCAACGGCCCCACATACCAATTATCTTTCCTTTTTTTTTGTCAGAGCATTTGGTTTATTGATTGCGGTTGGGGTGTAAAGAGAATTTCAACAAATATGACAAAAGATGCTTCCTTAAAAGGACGAACCTAGGTACAGAATACCTTTAGTGACTGAAGGTATTCTGTACCTAGGTTCGTCCTTATAAGGAAGCATCTTCTGTTCTGTAGGCATAGCATGTGTGCCAACCTCTACATGTATAATATCAATATGAATGATGATGTGAACTCTAACGCCGTCAGATTTCAGGGTGGTTGCAGATGAAACCAGATCAAACAACAATACGGGCACCAAGAAGAGAGAGATGTTCACACAAAGGCTGACTAATCAAACCAGATCAGTGGTGCAGTGATTCAGCGCGCCGATAACCAAGGCGGTCTCTCTCTCCCGCGCGTGGAACGGTGAGCCGTAACTGTCAGCACATCGCCATGCCAACGCTGTTCCTCTCTCTCTCTTTCACTTTACGTTCACGTGTTGTCTCTTAACCGTACCGCGACACAGAATGTCTTGGCGGTGGCTTTTCCTCTTTGTTCTGCGCCGTTGCAATGCGCCGCAATTTCATTCATATTTCTTTCCCGTCAAATCGGATAAATCGGACGCAAAATGGACAATCTCAGCATCTTGGTGGGGGGGGGGGGGGGGGGGGGGGGGTTGGGGCTAGGGTGTGTGTGTGTGTGTGTGTTGGCGGCGGCGGCGGGGGGGAAGGGGGGGGGGGGGGTGGTGTTCCTTCAATCCAAAAAGAGCATTGTCCCAAACTCTCTCTCTATGCAGACCTTTTCATTCGGACTGGCCGCAGAAAGGAGGCAGAGACAAGCCCATAAATGATGGCTTGCGTTGGCCAGACAGCCAGGTAGCCCAGAGGAAGGTCTGCAGGAACGGGGAATTCCCCAATGCAACTGACATGCGTTCCATTGTGCTGATCCCCACCGTACACACCTCAGTGCTAACCCACAGCTAGCCCCATGCGCGACCTGAACACGGAGCCAGAAAGAGGAAGCTGCGTGCGATACGATCAGTCAGTTGTGGGCGGTGTGAGAATCGATGCATGTTTGCCGTAGCGGCCCTCCCATCAGCCGTCTGAAATAAAGTTCACCAGGGGAGCAGCAGAACCGGTTCGTCCTGTCTCGGCTTACAGAGCGAAGCTCCTTGGCGGGGCGCGGGTGAAGACAGACTATTGGGATGTCTGAGACACACACCGGAGTCTTGATATGATCAAGTCAGTTGTCGAATAAGAACCGTGCATGACCACATGCTACACCTTAGTCAGGAATAACTTAACCGGTAAAAAGGGGGTGTAGGTCAGATTCGAGAGTTGTAAAAAAGAAAGCAGAAAAGAGAGGTGGAGAGCAAGATGTTAAAACTAAATGTCCCCTCCCTCCCAACTCCCTCCCTCCCTACTCTCTCCCTCCCAACTCCCTCCCTCCCTACTCCCTCCCTCCCTACTCCCTCCCTCCCTACTCCCTCCCTCCCTACTCTCTCCCACCCTTGTTTCTCCGCCAAAGTATTGCATTTCACCCACCTGTGATTGACAGGCACGATGGATTACCCGAACCAATCATGCAAGACATGCCTTGATTGGTCAGAAATGAGCTGGGAGGGTCTGGAATCTACATGGGCTCATACAGAGGCAGGCAAATTCAACTAGAAAAAGATATTCTCACAGTGGATTTCAATAACTATGGTTGACAGATGGCTAGGCCATTTCCAACAAACTACACTTAAATAATAGCTCTCAAATCCTACCCTGCGCCCCTTTAAGTAGATGAGGTGTTGTTCAATCAGTACATTCTACATGCGCACAATCTCTGAGTCTGAATCAACGGGTTGTCTAGATTTAGGTCTGCTATTTGGAATGTGCTTTGTGATTCAAATCGATGGCCTCCAATGAAACGACAGCGTCAGTGTGGTCCTGATGAAGCCCCCGCCCACGGTCCAAACCATTCCAGAGATTCCATTGGTTGCCTTTATTTTTATTTTTATTGTATACATTTTTGTCTACAAAACAAAGACGCTCATTGGTCTCCTAAAGCTGAAACACATGTCACATGACCATCTGGGGACTCACTTGCAGTCGGTGTGCGTTGGTCTGTAGTAGAACGGTGGAACCTTCTGCTCGTACTTGACCCTGGCCGCACGGTTCCCCGCCGCGGACATCAACTGCCGCCGTCGTCGGGGGAAACGCAGAACAGACAAAGACGAGAAATTAAAATGGATAAAAAATAAAAATAAAAAACATGTTTCAACTAACCACACATTTACACGCAAATATAGTGTCGTGGTAAATTGTGAAATTAAAAAAGTTCAATCTGAAATTGTAATGGGATCACGTACATTGCAGTGGAACTCCGAATGCTTTTTTTATTTTTTATTTTACAATTACTACAATAAAGACTCAACTTTGAACAACACTATTTTTAAAGGATCGTAGCGATGACATTACCAACATTATCTGGTTGGTTATTTGACATCTGTGACGATATCACGGTAAGTTGCTGTTCTAACAGCAAGACACTCTAAATGGTGTTTGATAATGAAATGAACTCCTACCAACACGAAAACAAGATTCAGTTTAGAATAGTTTCAGTCAGGTTTAAGATCTCGTCATAACAGAGAGCCTGCTCACTCACTCAAACTGTGAGTGATCTCAGACTAATCACTGATGCTTATAAGGTCTCCGTTCTTCTCCTTTAAGAATCAAGTCCAGCATTCAACACCAAAGATCACAACACTTGGTTGGTCTCTGATTGAAAGCTGGTTCATTACATATATTACAGGGAGCAAATTCTCTGTCAGTCTCGGAGATCATGTATTGAATGAGTATGAAATACGTTTTGGTCTTCCACAGGGAAGCTGTCTTGGTCCTTTACTAATCTCACTGTATATGCTACCGCTTGGCGATATTATCAGAGCACACACTGCAAACTTCAATAGCTATGTGGATTATACCCAATTATATATATATATATATATATATATATATATATATATATATATATATATATACTATATATATATATATATATGTAATAATATATTATATATATAATGTATAAAGCTATTTGCCCCAAAAACAAAAGGGATATGCTTTTAAACAGCCCTGTGAGTCGAACTCCCTTGATTAAGTCAGAGGATAACACAGAAGACTCTGTGCTATCTTAGACACTGACCTGAGATTTAAGTCCCACATTAGCAAGGTGACCAGGATGGCCTTTTTTCACCTGAGACGCGCTGCAAAAGGTGCGGCAGATCTGAACTCAGTGGAGTGCTGAAAAACGGATTCATGCTATTGTTCAAGTGGACTTGACTGGCGCAGTGCCCCTTTTACTGGCCTCCCCAAGAAGTCTTTAGAGAGGCTCAAACTACGTCAAAACCTAAGAGGAAAGAGCACATCACTCCAGCCTGAACGGCTCTGCACCAGCTCCCTGTATCATTTAGAGTTTACTTCAAAGTCCTTCTGCTCGGGATTTAAAGCACAAAATGGTCTTGGACCAGCCCGCCTTAATGTCGTGATGACTGACTGGGGAGCACTCAGGTCCTCTGAGGCTGGTTACCATCAAAACCCAAAGAAAGTTGGTGATGCTGCATTTATTAATTGTTCCCTATAAACTTTGGAATAGGTTACCTAGAGAAATCAGCGAAGCAAGCTGAGTAAAAAAATGTAAGTGGCAGTTAAACACCTATCTCTTCAATTTGGCTTTTAATTTAGCATTTTATGAGACAAAGGAATAGCCTTAATTTTCATTTGATCTATGCTGCTTTCTCTACAGATTTGATTGTATTGAGTGATTGTTTTTAGTTTATAATCTGCAGCAAATTTTTCTTTCTTTTTGCTCTGTATTGTAGAGCACTTTGCTGTTGTTTGAGTTGCTTGAGGTTTTTAATGTGTTTCTTATGCGCTGTCCTGTGCAGCACTTTGAGCTGCATTGTTATGCGTGAAAGGTGCTGCATAAATAAAGCTTCAATATTATAAGCCTTGACAGTGATTTTGTCACTGAAACATTGGAAAACCTAATATCGGCAGTAAAATCACCGGAAAATGTGGGATGTATGTCTTCCTCTAGCCTCAGGAGACAATCCAGATATTCAAGTTTTGCGTTTCGCAATGAACATGTGTCTGGCCTCGGCTGAGCAGTAATTGATTTCAAAATATGGGCGCGGCCTTACACCCGACTGGCGCTCTTACTCTCTTCGCTTTCTGGGATTCAGGTTGTCAAGCAGAAACATCTCCTCCTCTGAGAAAGCCTTCCACGCAGATTTCTGTCACTCTTCTAACGTCATTATTCGCTATTCTGTTTAGGATAAAAACTGCTTTCATTGCTCCGTAGATCGCTACACTTTCCTTCGGCGCCGCCATTGTTGTCGGTTTTCTTTTTTGTCATGAGCTGTAACTCCCTCCCCCGAGCGCTGATTGGTCCTATCATACCTCCCCCGAGCGCTGATTGGTCCTATCATACCTCCCCCGAGCGCTGATTGGTCCTATCATACCTCCCCCGAGCGCTGATTGGTCCTATTATACCTCCCCTGAGCACTGATTGGTCCTATCATTTTTCAACCTTCGGAAAAGGCCTTCGACACGCTCGAGGCCAGAATAATCTGCGCTCGGATGCTCTCACCAGGGCTAGTTCTTCTCACGTGGGAGATGGAGACAGTGTGTGTGTGTGTGCGTGTGCGTGCGTGCGCGTGTGTGTGTGTGTACCTCCACCTCGCTGGCCTCCCAGCTCTCCTGGAGCGGTTTGACCAGGCTGATGTGGGGGATGCTGCGGTGCAGGAGAGAGCAGGCCTGACACACGAACACGCCCAGCGTCAGGGAGGCCCAGTCTGGCTCTGGAAACCACAGAAGAAGAAAAGCGTTGTTACCATTTTTTTAATGGTTTCTAACGTTGAAAGCTTTCATCGACACTTCATTGCATGCCTTCAATTGTGTTTCAGCTGACTTCTGACTGAAATCACTGAATCACTGGGACAGGGTTAGGATATTTAGACTTTTATCTATGTAAAGATATAGATTTTAAAAAAGATGGAGCGAAGGACATCAAAAGAGAGAGAGTGTGGATGACGGACAGAAATCGAGGGAAAGGACAGAGAAAAAAAAGGTAGGAGAAGAGAAAAAGGAGAAATAAAAATGTAAAAGTTATATAAGGTCAAAAGGAGAAAGCAGGTAAATACACACACAGAGAGACAGAGACACAGACAGACAGACAGACAGACAGACAGACAGACAGACAGACAGACAGACAGACAGACAGACAGACAGACAGACAGACAGACAGACAGACAGACAGACAGACAGACAGACAGACAGACAGACAGACAGACAGACAGACACAAAGACAGACAGACACAAAGACAAAGACAGAGAGAGAGGAGGAATGAAGGGGTGAGCCCTTTGGTCATAAAAGACGTTGGGCCAAAGGGGATGGAGGAGGATCAAGGTGCAAGCTGTGTAAATGTCAATCTGCTGACACAGGATGTCTGGGTAGAAGTACAAAGTAAACGAGGCATGTGTGTGTATATAGCAGTGGGGAGAGGTGTGGGGACAAAGGTGCGTGTTTGTGTGCGTGTGTGTGTCGAAGATTGTGCGACTGTGTGTGCGTGATAGAGATTGTATATGTGTGTGTGTATATATGTGTGTGTGCATGCAGGCGTATATGCATGTATGTGTCGCAGGGTGTGTGTGTATGAGTATGTGCATGTGTGTGTCAAAGTGGTGTGTGTGCATATTCGTGCCGGGTGTGTATACCTGCATGTGTGTTTCGGGGTGATGTTGTGTGTCTATGTGTTGTGGGGTGCCTTTGTGATTGTGTGTGTGTATATGTGTGTGTGTTGGGGCAGTGTTGTGTGTGCGTGTGTGTCAAGGTGTGTGTGTGTGTGTGTGTGTGTGTGTGTGTGTGTGTGTGTGTGTGTGTGTGCAACACTCATCCTACTAAAGCAGGTCAGCAGAAGAGGATGTTTGGAGAATGTTGTGTTATGTCCCCCAGACAGGAAGTAGTCACAGATATGTTTTCTGATCAGAGAAAAGTCACCAGGCTGGCTAGCTACAATATAAAAGATACACACACACACACGCACTCTTCAGGTGTAAGTTATTACTATTTAGTAAAATGTCGTGAAGCTGTTGCTTAGATACAAGGTGTGGAGGACTGCAATAGAGTTTCCTTCGACAACATTAATAAGGGAAGGTGGAGAGCGAGGGAGCGAGAGAGCGAGAGAGAGAGAGAGAGTAGGGATGAAGAAGAGCGAAGAGAGATGGACCTGATAGAGCAGAACGGACAAAGCGATATGAGGGACAGGATACTAATAAATAAACTAAGTATACAGAGTGAGTCAGGATATTTCTAAATCCTGCTGTGGCTTGAGATGGTGGAGGGGGGGGGGATGAGGATCGAAGAAGGAGGGAAGGGAGGGAGAAATAGGAGGACAGAGTTGACCAGCGGGAAGCAGTCACAGCAAGATCAACAGTGTTTATTATGTATTACATTAAAAGAGAGAGAGTAGCAGAGAGGGAAGGAGGGCGTGAGAGAGAGAAAGGGAAAAAGTGAGCGAGAGAGAGAAAAGGAAAAAGTGAGTGAGCGAGAGAGAGCGAGAGAGAGCGGAAGGGATGGCGATAGAGAGAAAGAGAGATAGGGGGTTAGAGAATGAGAGAGCGAAAGAGAAAGAGCGAGAGAGAGCAACCTTGGTAAAAGCCTCTGTATGATCATCAACCACAGACTCTGACATTTCCTCACTGAAAATAATGTCCCGAGCAAACCTCAACTTGGCTTTTTACCAAATGATCGTACACAACAGACCATCTTTTCACCCTCAGCACCCTAATTGCCAACCAAATAAACAGAACAAAAGCTAATTATTCTCCTGTTTGGCTGATTCAATTTGGCACGAGCGTCCGCGGTTGCAAACGGTTGGAAAGTGGTGTTGGAGAGAAAACCTATTGACGTCATGAACTCAATGTACACTGACAACAAGTGTGCTGTTCAGATCGGCTAAAAACCCACCCCGAGTCCAACCCTCTTCCACACATACACCCATGAAGTGGCGAGGACATTAGAAGCGTCTGCAGCACCTGGCCTCCCCCCAGCAGACACAGAAGTCAAGTGCCGACTGTTTGCAGACGGTGTGGGGTTAGGGTTACAGCACCTTGATCTTCTGCACAAACTCTCCCAGATCTGGGCTTTGACAGTGAAGCTAACAAAGACACAGCTTATGATATCGCGAGAGAGACCCAGCCTCCAGCGCCCCCAAATATAAATTAGGTCTAGATACGTTCGACCTTGGAAAAAATGATGCCTTGCCTGTCCAATTCACAGTACTCTCTCTCTCTCGTTCTCTTACCCCCCTATCTATCTCTCGTTCTCTCTCTCCATCCCTTCCGCCCTCCCTCTCTCTCTCTGTCTCTCCTCTCTCTCTCTCTCTCGATTTAATTTAAATCCATTCTCTGCATCCAATGGGAAACACCAAATAATGCATTCAGAGCAGAATTAGGATGAAACCCATTCATTATTCATATTCAAAAGAGAACATTGACATTTTATAATCACCTCAAAGAAAGTGACCCTGACACGAACCATAACAAAGCCCTCACCTACAGAGACACTCTAGAGAGAGAGAGAGAGAGCCCCCCCCCCCCCCCCCCCCCCCCCAGCCAGCCGGATCTGAGTCTCTGTTCACAAACACCAGACGATCAACCAGACGGAAACAAAGACTCATTGGACTGAACCAAATTATACGAAAACAAAAATACAAATATCTGACACATTGGAAAGAATTACCTAAAAAACATTTACTTGGCCCAGACAGAGAATACACAGTGGCAGAATACCTGAGCACTGTGACTAATCAAAAACCAAGAAATCCTTGCCTATGTACAGACTCTATTTTTTAACTGCAACGTGGAGCAAAAGGCAGAGAGAGACTAACACAGAGACAGGCGCGGCAGTCAGAGTGTATCACAGTGTGTAAAGGGCCGAGACTCAGAGCTCAGAGCTGTAACGAGATCCAGACATACATTAGATGAAGGCAGCGTTCATTAACTAATGATCGGTACTTCTGCTATAATCTGCTAAAACAAAGAACGAGGAAATTAGAGAGAGAGAGAAAGAAGTGCAATGGTGATGGTGAACGCTGTGGGGGGGGGGGGGGGGTGGGGGGTGGTTTGGTGGGATACTTTCAAAATCTAGTTTAGAATTGCTGGTTTTCCAAATTGCCAAAGGGGACTTTTTTTTGTTTAAATTATATTTATTATCATTCATGTTATTATTATTATTATTATTATTATTATTATAATAAACATTATTAGACACACTGGCACCACACATAACTGCTCACTGGTGAGAGAGCTACTGTCCCTTGTTTCGTGGACTTACATGAACCCATCGCCAAGGAAACCACCAACACGGATGCATGGAAGGGCTCCGAACATTCCTACAAACACCTACCCAGAACTTCCCAGTGTGGGCGGCCTGTCAGCCTGTCAAACCAGGCCATCTGCCACGTCTTTCTATTGTCTGCATTCTATTACAAGAAACCCAATTCCTCCTGGAGGGAGCAAGGAGCAGGGTGCTAGGCTAGTTCAATTACGTTTGATGTTTTATATTTAATAATACTGGCGGCTCACGGGGGATAATTCAGAGCAGACGGGGCAACATTTCTCACCAATGGATTGGTGAGAAAAACTAACGGAGGATTGCAGCGAGAGCAGTTCATTAAAGATGGACGCCACCTGGGAAACTAAAAACCCAGGACAGCACCAGCACCACGGGATCCGTACAGGTGACGAGGAGCTGGCCAAGATGGAGCTGACCTGGGGAGAGGCATAGCAGGCTGGTCCACCACATGGTCCACCCTGGAGGCATAGCAGGCTGCTATGCCTCCAGGGTGGACCATGTGTTCCATCAGGGATGAAGAGGAGAAGCAACAGCGTGTCTCCGGGGGGGGGGGGGAGCCACCCCCCCCCCCCCCCCCCCCCCCCCCAACTGTTGATCGGATTTGAACTTCGGTGTTCGTTTTTATTCTGCGATTATCGATTCTGAACGACGTTTGGCTTCTAAATGAGTCTAAAGCACCGTGGGGATGAGGTACGGCGCTGTTAGCCAACCTCTTCAAACAAAGCCCGTCGGACGACTCCTTCGTCCATTTTTCGCTTCAAGAAGTCCGATGAGGGCTAAAACTGGGCGGTGCGTTGGAGGCAGTCCTCCTCCGCTCCTCTTCGCTACCTAGGCAACCCCCCGCTGGCTAATGAGTCACAGAAGCGAATTGAAAGACCCAATCTTTATTTACAGAGGGCCATCCACAACGCGGACGCAGCAGAGTAAGCACCAACCAGTTCTGAAGGGCTATTCCAGTGGGTGTGATGGGTACGCCTAATTGGACGTGGTCGGAGGGGTGGAGTTCATTCATCCACCCCGAGACACCCCGAGGAGAAGCCTTGAGAGGTCCTCTATCTTCACTCGTCGGTCCGGTTGGGCCCTGAGCGCTACGCTGTGTAGCGCTCAGTACTTAAGATAGATCGTATGCAAGAGGACATAGGGACCCTCGGGGATCGATAACCTTAGAGTTGAAACATGCAAATTGCTGATTGGGCGAGGCTGCTGGGAAAAGAATATCCCGCCCCAGTGAAACAGCTTAGTCCATCCAGCCTTCTGCTAGGTTCTCATCAGTTATGTGGGGTGTTGTTGTTGTTGTTGTTTTTTTGGGGGGGGGGGGGGGGGGGGGCTGTTTCTGGCTTGCCTTGTCACAAGACTAGAGACGTCGTACATGGATCCATACAGACATCTGTGGCGCCCTGTAGTACTGCTGGTGGAGGAGAAGCCCACTAAGCTGGGATTAGTGGGCACTCGTACCGCCAGTACTTATCTGAAGAAGGAAAGAACAAATGAATAAAAATGAGATCATATTGAACTGGGTTCTTTTGTGTTGGTATTTCTAGGATTTATTCATACTAATAATCACACGTGTTAGTTTCTGTTTTTAATTGAGAGAGAGAGAGAGAGAGAGAGAGAGAGAGAGAGAGAGAGAGAGAGAGAGAGAGAGAGAGAGAGAGAGAGAGAGAGAGAGAGAGAGAGAGAGAGAGAGAGAGAGAGAGAGAGAGAGAGAGAGAGAGAGAGAGAGAGATTTCTGAATATAGTTTCACTGCCCATTTCACCAACTCTGCTATAATAAAGTAACTTGAATGGGAAACGTATGCTGTATTGCTTTCCATCGCTCTTATACATTTTCCCACTGGGAAATTAAGTGGTGTAGATCCCTGAGAGGAATCGAAATGCAATCAAACATTTCTATAAGGTCTCTGACCTAATAGATCGTTCTTATGTTTGGTATGCTGGGTTCATTTCCAAATCTATAACCTGTGGTTAATTTTTTTTAATCTTTTCTCACATTTAAGGGCCTTTACAAATTTTCATGACATCTTAATTACATTTAATAATGTATGGAAGACACCCTTTTTCGAGAGATTAGAATTCAGCGAGATTAGAATTACTTAAGGGCAGCATACTTCGGCACACCTGGATTTCATCCTCATCAACACTGGTTTGTGTACTTTATCTGTGAGACATGGAAATATACCTGAAGGTTCTGCTTGGACAACGGTGTTTTATTTAGTTGTGTCACGAAGAAAATGAAAATACAAAACTGAATTTAAGTTAACTTAATTTGTGATGGAAAGCGGAATGATATTATTTAATTAAAATCTGATTTGATTTTTAGGTTGGTATGATTTGATTCCGTTTGATGTCCTGGTGCATAATTGTATCGGCAGCGCACGGCTCTATCAAATATCATATCTTCGGTAACGTGAGCCCCCATGTTGGCGTTAAGGGCCCAGTCCTGGGTGTTTGGTCTCACACAAGAACCCCATAGCCCCATAGAACGTGTGACGGTGGTGAACAGAAAGAATAGGAAGTGAACGCATGAACGGATGAGGAAGAATGTGCCTGTTGAGTCTATCTATCTTTAGTGTATGCAAAAAAAAAAAAAAAAAAAAAAAAAAAAATTATACTGTAGATATATATATATAAGTACTTGGCTTACAGGTAAAGCAGGGCAAAGCAGTCCTGCCTCAGTTTAATTGCACCGAGGTGTGGGAGGCAACACAAGATGATCCCTACCAACCTGTCTGCCTCAAAACCTTTTTTGGAGGCACAAGTTGAGGGCATTTCTGTTCAGGTGAAACTTAAGTGGGCGTGGCCGCTGGCACCTACATTTAACAGATACAGTCAAGCGTGTGAGGGATGGGTGGGGGGAAGGAGGGGACCAGAGCAAAGGAGAAACCTGCCTCCCCCCTCAACCCACACCCACCTACCCCCTGCTGTTCAAACTTCCAAGAACACAAGGTCGGCGAAAGAATGGCTGCCAAGTCGGCATCATCTGCACCCCTGCCCCCCCCCCCCCCCCCACCTGGGGACCCCACAGGATTCTGGGAGTTCCTTTGTGATGAATAAACCAACTCCAGACTCAAACTATTGTGGAGAAAATGCTGCAAGGCGGTGGAAGACGTCCGACCGTCGGGAAATCAAACACGAACCTCCAGCAGGTTTGGCTTCTCCTGAGCGCTCCTCGGCCCCGCAGAGACTCTCCCCACAACTGCTGAGGCTTCTGTGTGGGGCCGGACCATCCACTGGTGTGGTGGCGAGAATCAGGGACAACCAGCCCAAATGGGGCCGTTTGAGCTGCCAACACGGCTGAAATCATCCTAAGTGAGTTTGTTCGGTGTTTTGGGAGAAAAGCACACAAAGCTGCTTTTTTTATTTACAGCCTCTTTCGCCTGCTCTATGGGTCGCTGTGAGCCTCTTTCTCGCACACACACACACACACACACACACACACACACACACACACACACACACACACACACACCTGGTTCTCGCTCAGCATTTTCAAGTTTCTTAGCGAAGCAGCCAGAGACACCAGAGACACCTCTAAAACATTCGCAATCAGAAAGAACACAGTGTTCAAAAAACGTAACAAGATAAATCGCGTCTGACATTTGAATATACCGTTAGTCATCAAAGAGCCGTCACAACATCCATTTATTAATATTTAAGCCATAACGCTGTGCTTCTACACCCACTTGAGCCAATAATCCCAGAGGGGGGGGGGGGGGGGGGGGGGGGGGCGAGATAGATAGACCAATCCAAAGGTGAGGGAAGACTTCGTGAGAATGACTCGGCATAAATGATTATGTCCTGGCACCGGTCCAGTCTGTGCCAACAGGGACGGTGCCCGGCGGCTCCTGGTTGATTTGTAATTGGGAGATAAGGGTTGGTTGGATAAGATGTGTGTGTGTGTGTGTGTGTGTGTGTGTGTGTGTGTGTGTGTGTGTGTGTGTGTGTGTGTGTGTGTGTGTGTGTGTGTGTGTGTGTGTGTGTGTGTGTGTGTGTGTGTGTGTGTGAGAGAGAGAGAGTGAGAGAGTGAGAGAGAGCACCTGCATTGGGCTACAGCGATTGCATTACTGCTGACTTTAGTTACAGCAAAACAAACGGCGTTTTGGTGAGTAGTATTTCCTTATAAATTATGTAAATACTGTATAATACTTCTGAAAAACATTGACCCAAACCTCAACAATCACGCATGGTTCAAACAGAAGATAACGTGTGCAAGAAACTTTCAGAGCACTGAATCAAGGTAAAAAGGTCAAATGTACATGACGTGTGTGTGTGTGTATGTGCGCTTACATGCATGTGTGTGTGTCTGTGCGCTAATATGTTTGTGTGTGTGTGTTTGTTCTTATATGATTGTGTGTTTGTTCTTATATGATTGTGTGTGTGTGTGTGTGTGTGTGTGTGTGTGTGTGTGTGTGTGTGTGTGTGTGTGTGTGTGTGTGTGTGTGTGTGTGTGTGTGTGTGTGTGTGTGTGTGTGTGTGTGTGTGTGTGTGAGGGTGTGTGGGTGAGGGAACTGTAGAAAAAACTAGAGTTACTTTGCTGGCTAAAAACAACTCATTTGTATTTTTGTCGTAGCATCAATACTTGGGTCAATCCATTCTACTGTTGTTTTGTTTGATTTTCAAGCAAAAACTGTTTCGATCCGCCATCTGTTCTCCTAACAATTCAATCGTTCCGGACAAAAGGTTTTAGAGAAGAGGTTTGCAAACCGTATCATTACAGAACAAGTATGAATTCAACAGCAGCCGCCACACTAAACTGGTTTGTTAAGCGCCACGAAAACACAAACTACCAACAAAACAATCTGAAATTGAGAAATGATACTTCAGTGAGGTGTCAAACCCATTGGTGTTCCTCCTGTTTGCTATCCTGTAGTTACAGCCCACATCCACGGGGCAGAGGGATGTGATGGAGGAAATGTGTCACACACCAGACACCTGTGATAAGGCTCCATCATTCCCTCTGAGCTATCAGAGGATCCTCTTTCAGAGAGCCTCTTACCTAGTGGTGACGGATGATGATGTCATGGTTTCGTCAGTTGAATGTATAAGATCCTGTAGGCCTCTGTGTCTCTGAGGGCCTCTGTGTCTCTGTGTCTCTGAGGGCCTCTGTGTCTCTGTGTCTCTGAGGGCCTCTGTGTCTCTGTGTCTCTGAGGGCCTCTGTGTCTCTGTGTCTCTGAGGGCCTCTGTGTCTCTGTGTCTCTGAAGTCTATGAATACAATGCACCTCCACCCAGGCCGTCATCACTGACCATGACCACAAGACCTCTCTCCTGGCTTTCTAACCTTCTGACAAGGCTGTCTCCTGGTGGTGAGGGTGTTAGAAGCCCATCGGTTCTGGGTCCAAACACTGGAAGTCCACAGTCTACGATGGCATTCTTGAGCAGGCTTTACTGAGAAGGAAGGACTCCCCCTTTAATTAATTCAACGCTTAACGACATGTTGCTGGGTTAGAGTCTGGCTCTTCCTACCACACCTGCTCCTACCCCTAATCACCGTTCTGAAGGGGGGCGCAGCGGCACCACAGGCCAGGGAATGGGGAGCAGAGCTGGGAACGGGAACAGCTCCAGAACCCCCCACCCCCATCCATCCCCCCAGTTCCAGCTACTTGTTGCTACCCACATAGCAGGGCGTGAGACACAGACGGAGTGCAAGAGAGAGAGAGAGAGAGAGAGAGAGAGAGAGAGAGAGAGAGAGAGAGAGAGAGAGAGAGAGAGAGAGAGAGAGAGAGAGAAGGGTGGTGGGGGGCGGGAGAGAGTGAAGCAGGTGGAGAAAAGGGGTCAAGTCTCTCTGTCACAGATAAGTGGAGTTGTTGGTAGCAATAAGTGTGTGTGTGTGTGTGTGTGTGTGTGTGTGTGTGTGTGTGTGTGTGTGTGTGTGTGTGTGTGTGTGTGTGTGTATGAATTACAGCACTGTAGCCTGTGCTACTGTATAATAACAGCCAAGTTTTTTTTTACTGAAAGTATTGTTGCAAACAGGTGAATAAAACCGTAATAGTTGAATACGCCTTTCACACGGATTCAGGTGAGCGCTGGGACAGGAAGTGATGACGTAGCCACACAGACAGGTTTATTAGTGTTGCAACGCAACCTTCCCACGCCTTTCTGGACACACACACACACACACACACACACACACACACACACACACACACACACACACACACACACACACACACACACACACACACACACACACACACACCACCCTTTACACCCTTGGATGTGAGACCATCCAATATCTTATAAAAATGTTTTTCAATATTAGGATTTATTCAGTATTAGTGACATAATCAACAACCAAGGCCAAATTCAAAAGAGTTACAGGTGCACCTTAGCTATGCTTCTGCTGTCAAAATTAACCAAAGTTGGACGGCGTTTTGCCCAAAAGCGTTTATGCAATTTGACACGACACTGTAACATTACAACCTGTATGCATAATGGCAACAAAAAAACAACATGGCCAATTTTCTTCGTGTTGTGTGCATTGATGTTTTATGTTATTTTCTTCTTTTTTCACAAGTACTTGAGTGTGTGAGCGTTTGTGCATTTCAGACAGACGCTGTTTCGCTCGCGTGCACACGTGAGCCATGCGATGCATGTCAGACACTGTGCTGCTTGACGCGACACATCGTTCTGTGGTGTGTGTCGCTCGCCTCTCTCTTGCCCCCCTACCTGGATTGCCGCAGTCCGCGCACGCATCGTTGCCAGGTCGCGCCAGCACGTCTTGCAGGAGCCGGTTGCTCCCCTCCGGTTCCGTGGCCATGTTCACTTAATTGATCTACGCCTCAGCCGCTCGGTTGGAAGGGTTGAACAAGGACATCCAGCAGCACCTCCCGCTCCAGTAGCCTGCAGGTTCCTCGTCTACTGTCCTCGATCACAAACATGCACAATGATCTCAGCACTAGGCAGAGGGGAAAAACACCCTTTTCTTTCAGTCCTCCCTTTCGCTCTCTGATAGCTCAGTGACGAGTCTTGCTTACCGCATATGATTCCTGCACACTCGCCTCCTCCTCTCCTCCCGCTTCCTCTTTTCTTTTGCTGTAAAAGTTCGCCCTGTAGTGGTGGTTTCACTAAGTACACTTGCTCCGCGACGGCCGGCGCCACCGCATCATGCTGTTCCCCCCCCCCCCCCCCCCCCCCCCCCCCCCCCCCTTCCTCCTCCCCCCCCCCCCCCCCCCCCTCACACACACACACACACACACACACACACACACACACACACACACACACACACACACACACACACACACACACACACACACACACACACACACACACACACACACACACACACACACACACACACACTTTGAGTGACGGCACAAGCAGTTGGCTTTCTTTAGGTCACGGAAATATATTTTATTTAGAATTTTTTTGTCATATAATATAGAACACTAATTCATTAAATCACAACGTATTATTTAGTTCACAATTAGACAGATCCTTAGAGAAACAGACTGGTACAACAAGTATCCAATAAGAGGATCCGCTGCATACGTCATATCTCAGCGACGACAGCATCACCCTTCTTGCGCCCACAGTTGGTCTAGTTGTGCTTTCAACATTCGCTCTTAATCTAGTTCAGTTTTGTATAAAATGTCTACTGCTATGAATTTCTCATCGAAGGCCTTCACGCCTCGGCCTCCCGACAAAGGATCTTTTCCTTTAGACCACTTTGGTAAGAACAAATGGTTAACCTTCACACAACAGACTAAATGTCACTGATCATACGTGCACAGCAGCTTTGCTGTGCTTTTGCCTCGTTTAGTAACCCTTTGATTATTTCCCAGGAGAATGTAAGGGATTCAAAGATACGTTCATGAAATGCCTAAGAGACAACAGTTTTGACAACTCCAAGTGCCGCTTGCAGTCCAAAGACTACCTGCAATGTCGGATGGATAAGTGAGTACCAAGGCACTGGTAACTGAACCTGACCCAACAAACCTAACACCCTTAGTGTGTCTTACGAACCAAAAAGCGCGATAATGACGTGTTCTTCTGCTCTATTTTAGTCAGCTGATGGCCAAGGAACCCCTAGAGAAACTGGGCTTTGGAGACTTGAAGGAAACCTCTCCCAGCCAGGAGGACAAAGAGTAAATTGTACACCAACGAAGCTTTGCTGCTGCTGGACTATGGGACAGTCCAAGAACAGACTGGCTGAACATGATTGGTCAGAAGATTGACCAATCACCAGCTCAGCTGGAACACTGTCAAATATACTTGCTTTTTGACAATTCTGTTATCTGTGAACTTGCTCTAACCCTGATCTAATTTGGAAAAGGTAATCAAATACAGATGGTATGTTCACTGTTAAATATAATTATTTTAAAGTGTAAATATATATATATATATATACACACCTGTTTTAAGGTGTCAATAAATGTTTGTATTAAGTTAAGCATTTTTCTTTTACTGGATTTTCTAAATGCAATTCTACAATGCATTAAGAACGTTTACTAAGGAACAATATTCAAATAAAGTGCCCTTAATCAGTGCCTTATTGAAAGAAATGACTGCTTCAGACTTTAATACTGGCCCTGAAGTGGTATTCATCTGCAGCTGTACTCACAGGAAAGATGAATCACAATGACTCAAGTCATCCTTGAAAATGACATTTGCTTCAAATACTGGTGGCACATCTTTATGATTTACAATTGTTAGATGATCAAGCAGAAATAATTTGCACAAGTAGACACTTTCCATCAAGGCTCAATTTTAATCGGACATGTTAAAAAACAAAACCAAACAGAAAATACGAGCTTTCCAAGCATCTCTGCATGTGGATCACACGGCAGGAACGAATAAATCACACATCAAATCCTGTAAAAACATAAAAACCTTAAGGGAGCGAGCACGTAGCAAAATCCCAGTATCAAAAGAGGCTTCAAGGGGGGGGGTCCTTGACTACTCAAAATACACTATGAATTCTAGTAAATCATTTTACTGCTGCCTACATGGTATACGGGAAGGGACTCGAGAGGAGGCGCTGGGAGCGCGTCCTTTCGTTGGGACTGCTTCACTAAGCATTTCTCTTCCAAGCACAAACAAACGTAGATTTAGTAACTGGGGGACCATTACAGAACTCTTCAAAGGGGATGTGGGCAATTCGGTGGGGGGACGGGACGGGACGGGACGTCGACTAGCGAGAAGAGTTGGAGCTGGATCGGGAACGGTGGCGCCGGCGGCCGGGAGAGCGTGAGCGAGACCTGCGGCGCACGGGGGAGCGTCTCCGTGGTGACCGGGACCTGGGGGGGGGGGGGGGGGGGGGGGGAGAGAAGAGAGAGAGAGACAAGAGTCAGAACCACCCATGAATGACTGATTACCAAACCGTAAAGCAATCAATAAGCCGTTGAGTCAGCGAGGTGTGCTAGCCTGGGTGCCATATTTCAACCAGCTACCGGTGACACTCGTCTTTCCACGCGCACAACGCTGATCACTTATGAATTGCACTTCCTGGGTGGGTGTAGTGCGAATGGCCGACCGACCTTCTCCTCATGCGGGGGGGGCTGCGCCGCCACATCGGGGGGGGGGGGGGCATCCTGCGGGGCGGGGTCATGCGGCGGGGGGGCGGGCGCACCCTCTGAGTCAGCACGGCAGTGGCTGTTATCTCCTGTCCGTCAATCTGACCTAAAACAACCAGGGAGAAGAGGAGGTCAGCGTCTGAAGCGGACGAACCGCCCCTCAACAGAATCATGAGGCTTATATGATGGTAAAGATTGGGAGTTAACTGGTCTGTGAACGTTTTCTCCCGCTTCTGATCTGAGGGCTCCAGTGTACAAACTAAACCTCATTTGGCGTGGGGGTCAGAGGCAGCCGTGCTGCCACGGAAACCATCTTTGTTTAGAATTTCTGATAGCTCCTCCCCCTAAGATACACCATCGCTCTTCTCTGGCGAAAAAGAGGGAACAGGCTTCAAGTATCAGCCAGCATAAGCTTGACCAATACAATCCAGCCAACTGCAGATACTCTACCGAAGTAAACTTGGCATGCACCAAGGACATTTAGGAGTTGTCAAGATGGACTGTGAAGGCTGTGTTCCTACTGGTATTTTTCCTATTAAATACAATCTTAATTCAATTGAATAACTTGAGGGTTTTGAAAGCAATGCTTACATTTCACAAAGCTTAATTTAAACTACATTACCCAAGCACCCCCCTGACTAGCGCTCGTGTCCCACCTCCATTCATGTGCTTGAGGGCCTTCTCCGCCTCGTCTGGGTTCTCAAACTCCACGTAGGCGTAGCCTTTGGACAGGTGGGGGTAGAGGCGGTTCATGGGCATCTCCACCATCTTGATCTTGCCGTAGGTGGAGAAGATCTCCTGGATGTGCTCCTAGGGGAGAAAGGTTTGTCAGCGGGGCCGTGCGCGCACAATGGACGACGATCATGTAGGGTTTCCTTCTAGCATCCTTGGACTGAGAGACCCCATGCATGTTAGTCCCCCATTGAACAACGTAGTGCGTGCCTTTATGACGTTCCTGGTGAGGCGCCCCAGGTACACCTTGGTGGGCTTGGGGGTGGGGCTGCGGCGGCGCCTCTCCCGGTCCCGGTCGTCCTTCTTCACAGACTTGGATCTGGAGGAGGACAACGAGACACAAACACACCATTCACTCAGGAAGCCTTTTACCCGCGCGTCACAGCAGTGAGACTTAATTTTTTTATCAAAGACTATTTAATTATACTCTGCTTCTTGACCAAAATACATATCAACATAGTATACAATTATAAAGACGCCGGAAAATAGACTGCAAAGGGATTTTTGTGTTGCTGGCCAGCGAGAGATGTGATCAGCTGGGTCCGTACCAATGGCAGGTAAACCCCCCCCCCCCCCCCCCCCCCCCCCCCCCCCCCCCCCCCCCCCCCCCCCCCCCCCCCCCCCCCCCCCCCCCCCCCCCCCCGCAGCACTTACTTGGAGCGAGAGCGGCGTCTGTTGTCATGGCGACGGCGGCCGGGGCTCGGCGAGGAGGAAGAAGATGAAGAGGAACGGGAGCTGGAAGAGCCGGAGCGGCTGGATCCCGAGGAGCTGGACCCGCTGGAAGAGCCGGAACTGGAGCCAGAACTGGAGCTAGAGCTGGAACTGGATCTTGACAGACCAGGGGGGTAACGGATCAATTCCATTTGAAAACAATTCTTTTTTTTCCTAGTTTTGTGGGATGGGTGTGCGAGTACTCGAGTACTCCATCTGGACGTCAGTAAACGAAAACAAACGTTTGGCTGCAGGTTGCAATTGTATGGTTGGTGCAGGTTTTTATGGGTTGATGGAGATGGTGAACAGTAACGTGTGTATTTTAATTAACCCAATGAGTTGAATGTTTACTAGTTTAACTACAAGTCTAATTAGTTTACCATAAAGCTACAAACTTGATGTGCATTCATGAGTCCTTTAATCATTATGAGAAAAGGACAGACAGACAAACAAGCAGACTCACATCATCTCTTTTGCTAGCGTTAGATTTGGAGTACTGGAATAATAATAATTAAGCAGTACTCTAATGTGGAAAGAACTTAAAATGTCCATCCATACTATTTTGCCATTAGTGTGATATTGATGCGCCAATACAAGCCCTTTCAAAATCCACCTGATAATAAAATATCCACTGGTGGTTCTGGTGAGTGCCCGTGTATGGTTAATGGTAAGTCTTTAGCAACAAAAAAAAAAAAACGCATGCATATTATACATGCAATGATCTTCATACACTAAGAGGTACAGCTTCTCGGAATCAGTGGGGTTGTGACCCTTGGTCTTGGTAGAATAACGACATACCAAGTGGCATCCATGTTCACCGCGGACACACAACAACAGTACCGCACCTGCTGCTCCCAGTGGACGCGCTGCGGTGTTTGCGGTTCTTGTCCCGGCCGCGGTCCTTCTCCGCTCCGTCCTTGACGGCGCCAGACTTCTCTTTCCCACGCTCCTTGGTTTTGTCGTCTTCCTTTCTCTTCGTCGGTGAAGGAGCCCTGTGGTGAAGAGCGAGAAATGAACCAGACATTTCAGGCACCCGTTCTTTTAGTCAAAATAACCTTAGCATTCGCGTGCCACTTGGTACGGCCAACTTGAAAAGGTTCACGCATCGCACGATTCGGCTGTGGGTGCACAAATCCCGGCTTCACTTCAGCCATCTTCTGCAAACCAATGATCACCAGAGCAGCAAGGGAACAGACTAGGAGCACATCGGTTGATAAATAATCGCAAAACGGCGAACTTTATGCGAGTTCACACGAATCAACAGCAGGTCAATGGCGGTTAGCAGCATTAGCGCTAGCTAAACGCGGGCTATACGCTGTTGGTTTTTTGAATTAAACGGGAGGAGATTTCACAGTTACGTGATTCAGTTCAAAATACGTTTTTAATGTCAAACAATTCACAACCGTATCTAACTATTTAACACGGATTAAAGGGTGAACTATTGCGAAAACAGAAATTATCCAGGGTCCACTTACATGTTTGTTCTTCTGATCCGCGCGACTGGTCGCAGAAGGATGACGTCGTGAGACCGGTAGTGACGCACCAGGTGGCTTGGTGCAACATTAAACCATGACGGTGTCAAGCCGCAACGAAACGTCCTTCTGCACGGGACCTGACAGGTAAAATAGGATAGCCCTCATTTACGTTGCATTTGTCTTTCATAAGTAGTAACCGCACTCTTGATGAATTAGAAAAAAAGAAGTACATATACAGTGCAATAATTATATTTCACAGACGGTATTTTCCACATTGTATTGTATAATATATATTTTCCAAATGGTTCTTGAAGATGATGCAGATGCAGAACATAGAATTGCGAGTTCCGGGAACTTTAGAACCCTTGCTTTAACTGTGTGTTCCGCTGCTATTGGTGGCACGTTCCAGTACGGCTACAACATCTCGATCATCAATTCTCCCACCAACTACATTCAGCGCTTCATTAACGACACGTACTGGGAGCGCTGGGGCACGGGACTAGACACCCCAAAGATCACGCTTGTATGGACCTTTATCGTTTCGGCTTTCTCATTGGGGGGCTTGGTCGGCGCCCTCCTGGCCGGGCCAATGGCATTGCGCTTTGGGAGGAAGCACTCACTACTCCTAAACAACGTCTTCCTGTTTGCCAGCGTCGCGCTGGTTCTGACGAGTAGATGGGCCAGATCATTCGAGATGATAGTCGCCGCTCGCCTGCTGGTCGGCGTCAACGCGGGGGTCAGCATGAACGTCCAGCCCATGTACTTTGGCGAGAGTGCGCCCAAACATCTCCGGGGCGCTGTGGCGTTCTCCTCGGCGGTCTTCACGGCCCTCGGGATCTTCCTGGGCCAGGTGGTGGGCCTCACGGAGCTGCTGGGCGCAGAGGCTCTCTGGCCGTACCTGTTGGCCAGCAATGCCGTCCCGGGGGCCCTCCAGCTGCTCACCCTGCCCTGGTTCCCCGAGAGCCCCCGGTACCTGCTCATGGACCGGGGTGACGAGGGGGCGTGCATCCTGGCGCTGACCCGGCTCAGGGGAGGCGTGGCCCCCGAGGAGGAGTTGGAGGAGATGCGGCAGGAGATGGAAAAGCAGCGACAACAACACGGGGGCTCTGGATCCGTGTCCCCCTGGGCCCTGCTGAAGGACCGCACTTTGAGGCCCCAGCTCCGCACCGTCATGGCCGCCAGCAGCGCCATGATGCTCTGCGGCAACGACTCCATCTACTTCTACGCCTCGTCCATCTTCCGGGAGGCGGGCATTCCGGCGGAGAAGGTCCAGTACGCGTGCGTCGGCACGGGCCTCTCCGAGTTCACCGCCGCCGCCGCGTCCAACCTGCTGATCGAGCGCGTGGGCCGGCGGTGGCTGCTGGTGGGGGGCTACAGCCTGATGGCCGGCTTCGCGTCCGTCTTCACCCTGGCCCTCGCGCTCCAGGGTCTGGGCGTGGCGGGCATGCCCTACGTCAGCATGGCCTGCGTCTTCACCTACATCCTCAGCTTCGGCATCGGGCCGGCCGGCGTCACGGGGATCCTGCCGGCGGAGATCTTCGACCAGGCGTCGCGGCCCACGGCCTACATGATCGCCGGCTCGCTGATGTGGCTCAACCTGCTGCTGGTGGGCATGGCGTTCCCCTTCATCATCGCCGGCTTGGGGCCCTACTGCTTCCTGCCCTTCGGCGCCGTGTGCGTGGCCGCCGCGCTTTTCCTGGGCCGCACCTTGCCGGAGACGAAGGGCAGGACCCTGGCCGAGATCACGGCGGAGTTTGATAAGCAGGGTGCCGAGGGTGAGAAGGGCGAGGCAAAGCCGGGGCACCTGGGGTCGGGGATGGATTGCCCCTCCACCCCCCTGACGGCGAAGCCTGGGCCTGATGGCGAGGAAGACCTTCTCGCCAACAGTCAGCAGGGATGAAGACGTTGGGGTGGAATGCTAGTTGGTGCCTCTTCGTTGTCTTTCATATATCCGATACCTCTTGTAATCGCGAGGCTGTTTGAGAACCGCTGGTCAGAAGTCACCGATCGCTGGAAATAGTGCAGCGTGAAACATCTTGTTTCAGTCTTCATTCATGTAATTGTCAACTTTTAGTCACATTTTAACTGTAAAGTGACCTTATAAATGACGTTTACCGTGTAGCACAGCATGTTTATGGTAATGAAGTGCAGCTTATAAGGTATCCATAATGTGTTGATTAGGTGATGCGGTCAGGATGCCAGGTCAACCCATTCTCCACACCCACTCATCGTAAGTGTTGAGGTATCAATGCTGTGGCTGTCACAGGGAATGGTCTGCCACATTGAATGGTGCACTCCGGTCCTTCAAGACATCTTTTGAAGGCCGAGATTATGTTGTAATGTAAATGCTTTATATTTGTATAAGAAGTCCTGCTTCGAGAGGTATTGTAATGTTTGGCATTGTGGCATCTCACGTTACACACTTAAGAGGGAGCTGCCACGCGACTTGCACTTTAAAATCATTGTGTTCCGCTGTATGCTAGATTATCATATTTTGTTTATTGTCTATTTACTTGATGTTCTATACCAAAGGACCTGCGTCCTCTCCTTCATCCACAGAATGAGTCAAACTACTGTCACATGCATTTGCGCATACCTCAGATATTATTTTGTATGAAATTATTTTGTAATTAGAATATGTTTATTTTAGCATAAACTATATGGATCTAAATAGAATAATACCCCACCTTGTTCTGGGGCAACAAAATGCAATTTATGAGACTATAACTGTACAGTAGATGTCACTGTTGGCTTACTTATCGTTTATTTTCTTACAAAAGGAAGGGGAAGGGAATGCCGAAGACTCCAGCATGGTGAACGGCAGCCTTGCCCATTACTTAATGAGAAATGGAGGCTGAACATGGATAAGCTTTCTATTTATTTAATTTATTTGGGTCGGGTCTGTTGGGATAAGCATGCACACCTATTTATTTTAAGATAATTTATTGTACACATATTTATTGAAATAGTTGTATTCATTTATTCATTCATTACAGTCAGTGATGTGTTAATGGTCACACAGGCCAGTCTAAGAAAAAGAAGATGAGTCATTATGTCATACATTTATTCTTTTAATGTCTAATGTCTTCTTAGGTTATGGTTTTACAGCTGTTTTTGTTTACTGTAAACATTTCATTCATGCTGGTGTCACTACGTCCAAAAATGTGTCAAGTCAAATGTTATACTTTGATCATGTACAGTAAAATGGACGACATGCTGCGCTAAATAAAGGGAACTGAGACGAAGCTGTCCTTTCTTTTTTGGTAACAATCGAGGCTGAACCGGCCCGCCTC
The DNA here is from genome assembly GCA_026745465.1 of Lota lota. Classification (NCBI taxonomy): domain Eukaryota; kingdom Metazoa; phylum Chordata; class Actinopteri; order Gadiformes; family Lotidae; genus Lota; species Lota lota. The sequence goes on from JACYXH010000779.1 coordinate 570,669, forward strand.
CTCCAGTCCACCGCAGGTTTTATTGCTTTTTTGATTGCATCTAATCTCATTTTATTGATTGATTTTTGCATTATTTTTTGGGGAATTGCACAACAGAACATGCTTTTATTTCTGCTTCGTCCCCAACCTATTGGAATCTGAATTTCTTGGCTGAGGAAAACCATTAGCTACTGCACTCCTTGCTCAAATCAAATCTGCGACAGGTTTTCCATGTCAAGTTCCCACTGTCACCATATTCCCCAATTATGACCTTGGATGTGCAAAGAGCAACACTTCTCAGTGGCAGAGAGAAACGAGGGAGGGAGGGAGCAGAGAGGGAGGGGAAGCTATTTGGGTTTGTTGAAATCAAAATCCTCCTCTCTTCTCATCTGCAGCAGATGAAGGCAGATCTATGAAAGAGCAAAAGGGAGGATGATTTTGATCCTCAGAATATGCAGATCATGTCTCATCACGCGTCTATTCATACGACGAGCCTTCAGCACCGGCTCCCTTGGTGACACCGCTCAGCAGTCTCGTGGGAAGGGGGGCGCCAGGAGGAGGAGGAGGAGGAGGGGTTTCTCTGGCAACCGGAAGTGACCCGCAAGAACATCGCGCGGGGCGGATCAAGTGCTCATTGCGTGCGCCCCACTCGTCGCCGCCGTCGCCGGGCACCTGGATGAATTGGAGCGAGACAAAGCGCACACGCTTTCAAAAGGACGGGGGACAAAAACGGACAACAAGTGGATGTCAAGTTTACAGGAGCTCCTCTGTATCCTGCTCCCCCCCCCAGGCAACCTGTGTAGAGTTTACAGGAGCTCCTCTATCTCCTGCTCCCCCCCCCAGGCAACCTGTGTAGAGTTTACAGGAGCTCCTCTGTCTCCTGCTCCCCCCCAGGCAACCTGAGTAGAGTTTACAGGAGCTCCTCTGTCTCCTGCTCCCCCCCAGGCAACCTGTGTAGAGTTTACAGGAGCTCCTCTGTCTCCTGCTCCCCCCCCCCAGGCAACCTGTGTAGAGTTTACAGGAGCTCCTCTGTCTCCTGCTCCCCCCCCAGGCAACCTGAGTAGAGTTTACAGGAGCTCCTCTGTCTCCTGCTCCCCCCCAGGCAACCTGTGTAGAGTTTACAGGAGCTCCTCTGTCTCCTGCTCCCCCCCAGGCAACCTGTGTAGAGTTTACAGGAGCTCCTCTGTACCCTGCTCCCCCCCAGGCAACCTGTGTAGAGTTTACAGGAGCTCCTCTGTCTCCTGCTCCCCCCCAGGCAACCTGTGTAGAGTTTACAGGAGCTCCTCTGTCTCCTGCTCCCCCCCAGGCAACCTGTGTAGAGTTTACAGGAGCTCCTCTGTCTCCTGCTCCCCCCCAGGCAAACCTGTGTAGAGTTTACAGGAGCTCCTCTGTCTCCTGCTCCCCCCCCCAGGCAACCTGTGTAGAGTTTAAAGGAGCTCCTCTGTACCCTGCTCCCCCCCAGGCAACCTGTGTAGAGTTTACAGGAGCTCCTCTGTCTCCTGCTCCCCCCCCAGGCAACCTGAGTAGAGTTTACAGGAGCTCCTCTGTCTCCTGCTCCCCCTCAGGCAACCTGTGTAGAGTTTACAGGAGCTCCTCTGTCTCCTGCTCCCCCCCCAGGCAACCTGTGTAGAGTTTACAGGAGCTCCTCTGTCTCCTGCTCCCCCCCCCAGGCAACCTGAGTAGAGTTTACAGGAGCTCCTCTGTCTCCTGCTCCCCCCCCAGGCAACCTGAGTAGAGTTTACAGGAGCTCCTCTGTCTCCTGCTCCCCAGGCAACCTGAGTAGAGTTTACAGGAGCTCCTCTGTCTCCTGCTCCCCAGGCAACCTGAGTCCATGCAATAGAGACAGATAGAGAGAATATTTATGTTGGGAGGACGTTCAACCCAATGCTGTTCCTATTAATCTGTGCTGTTTCGTGTGTCTTAGTATCGTCTCATCTCTCGCTCTTGTTATTCCATCTTGACGGTCCTAGTATATGCAATCTATAAACAATCTTCCGGACCGAGGAAGGGAATGAATGGACTATTTTAAATAATGTAAACTCACAACCAGCTGGGCGTTCCGACGGGTGTGTTCTGCAGCCCCAATATCTGATCCCCGGTGCTGGCACACCTCCTTCCTGTTCCCACAAAGGGAGAGAGAACAGCAAAGTGGAGGAAACGGTGCAGAGAGAGAGAGAGACATTTCAGAGAGAGCTGGAGGGGGAGATAAGTCACTCTCTGCCTTCATGCTACACTGACCAGAGAGCAACTAAAATTCAAGCGAGTAAGAATGAGTCTGAAAAGCCCCCCCCCCCCCCCCTTCCCGTACACACACACACACCTCCGGGCTAGATACAGCTGTCTTCATCCGGCTGTTGTTCTTTTGGCTTTGCAATATTTCAGATTTAGTCATTTAGCGGTCGTTTCTATCCCAAACTGTAATAAACTACAGATAACAAATAATTGCATTTTATTATATGAATTACAGTTGAATGACTATTGCCTATGACTATGACTCCCAATATATTCAGACTCAGATATTAAAGAACAGGTAGGGGTTGTCAGGCATTTTGCTCTTTCAGGAACAAGTGTGGAAGGCCACAGTTGTGAAAACCCCACGTGAGTGAAGATGGAACTGGAGGCGAACGTACCAGAGAAGCCATATGTTCAACATGACGGAGAGACACGTTCAGGTACAAAGCAGTGACGCATGCCGGCCCTCTGGCAAAGGTAATTCAAATGAATGAATGCTCATCGACAATACGACTTACAGTCTTCATGTCGTGGCCAAGAGAAGATCCCATGTTGCTCAATTAGTGTGTCGGGTCAGTTTTGGAGGTGAACCTTTGCAACAGACCCTTTTCACAGAGGAAAAAAGGACGAACACAGGTGTCGCTCAACAACACTAATTGTGGCTCTGCTTCTACTTTTACGTACCAGGGCGCGGGTAGCAGACTCAGCTAGTGAAGATAACTCACGCTGTCCATCGACCCTCATTAGAGAGACGGGCAAACACCAACATTGGCCAGGTGTTTCATTTATGCGTCGAGGCGCCGGCAATGGTCAATATGTGTTACCGCTCACAAGTCTAGTCTACCACCCGAGCCCTGGAACTTGGGAGCAGACCCATAAAAAGTGTTATGATGAGACACCCCTGATCATCATACGCTGAGTCCTCTGCGAAAAGGCTCCATTGAAGCCATCAGCTGTTGCTTTTTTTTAACATGTTAACCTCACATGTTAACCTCACCTTTCCAACCACTGTCTCCAACTCCATCCCTGCGATGGACAAACACAACCTCCAAGCTTGTCTTATCTTAAGCTTATCTCAAAGACATAGAGCTCATAGTTCCCCTCCAGCAATATCTACTGTGCGTCGCTAGAGTCCCTTGACGAATCGAAGCTCCCCGAGTCCCAGCCACCACGGTCCACTAGGACCAGGATACCATCGACCAGGAGGAGGACGTGCACGCCACAGTTTGTTGTATCGGCGAAGTCGCCGCTCATAAAGAAGGGCCTACCCTTTCAACCGGCACAACCAATCAAAGACTGGATTGATTCGAGGGACCATGCTTGGCTATGGACGAACCCTTGGAGGTCAGAACACCGTCCAACCAACGCAAGCGTGTCACGCATCACCACCAGACCCCTGAAGCTAGCGTTACAGAGAGCGGGTCCATGGCTCATTGCTTTACATTAATTAACCCCGCTGACGCTTAAGCTGCCCCCTGCACAGGACGTAAGCCCTTGTAGGAAACGCACACGCCAGAATGGCTCCAGAACTGGTGCCAGTGGCCCACGAGCTTATTAGTGGTGACGGCGGCAGTGTTGGGTACGCACGTGTGTGGGGTGACATTGACTTGGCTTTGATGAGATCAAAATAACTAAATGGACAGAGGTTGAGTCATTTCAGTGATTTGTCTGTTTAGGGTGTTTAATGGGAACTCAACCTTACCAGATGGTTCATCCCTCCACATATTCTTAATTAAAAGCCATTTAAACAATGGGGATTGTTTGTTCCCTCGGCAGCATTAGAGACCTCTGAGTGCGTCTGAGTCACAGTCGCAACAACAACGCTAACACCAGCGGTACAAAACAGAGTCCCTTCTGTGCTTGCTGCCCTTTTTCACCCGCAATGTTTTTCTCATCCCTCTTGGCACCTTCGACGCCAAGTCTGGCTGTACAACCGACCAGATGCATATCAAACAGCGCTACAGGGACTGGAGGGGACCCCCCTTTAAGAAGCTCTTAACTCGGGGTGAACACACAAGCCCCGTGGGATCACAGATGGAGGTGAAGAGACAAATGGAGCGAACGAGAGACAGAGAGCGAACGAGAGAGGTGTCCCGGGGGGATGGATGGATGTGTAAGAAA
>JACYXH010000779.1:580000-592500 GCA_026745465.1 Lota lota
CCCCCCCCCCCCCCAACATCACAGTTCCCTCTCGGTGTGATGAGGATGGCTTGGACTCACTGCCATCTTCCATTCAATCAAGCCGTCTCTCCATCTCGTCCCCCTGTGGGTTACCATGGCGCCCAGGCCAACACAATCCATCTCGTCCCCCTGTGAGTTACCATGGCGCCCAGGCCAACACAATCCATCTCGTCCCCCTGTGAGTTACCATGGCGCCCAGGCCAACACAATCCATCTCGTCCCCCTGTGAGTTACCATGGCGCCCAGGCCAACAGAATCCATCTCGTCCCCCTGTGAGTTACCATGGCGCCCAGGCCAACAGAATCCATCTCGTCCCCCTGTGAGTTACCATGGCGCCCAGGCCAACAGAATCCATCTCGTCCCCCTGTGAGTTACCATGGCGCCCAGGCCAACAGAATCCATCTCGTCCCCCTGTGGGTTACCATGGCGCCCAGGCCAACACAATCCATCTCGTCCCCCTGTGGGTTACCATGGCGCCCAGGCCAACAGAATCCATCTCGTCCCCCTGTGAGTTACCATGGCGCCCAGGCCAACAGAATCCATCTCGTCCCCCTGTGAGTTACCATGGCGCCCAGGCCAACAGAATCCATCTCGTCCCCCTGTGAGTTACCATGGCGCCCAGGCCAACAGAATCCATCTCGTCCCCCTGTGAGTTACCATGGCGCCCAGGCCAACAGAATCCATCTCGTCCCCCTGTGGGTTACCATGGCGCCCAGGCCAACACAATCCATCTCGTCCCCCTGTGGGTTACCATGGCGCCCAGGCCAACAGAATCCATCTCGTCCCCCTGTGAGTTACCATGGCGCCCAGGCCAACAGAATCCATCTCGTCCCCCTGTGAGTTACCATGGCGCCCAGGCCAACAGACGCTCACTCAGGCTTTAGGGAGATAAGGGAAACCCCCATGAGGGAAACCCCCATAGGGGAAACCCCCATGAGGGATTCCAAACTGATCTGATGTTCATTCATTCCTTTTTCAGTAACCTCTGACTGCGGAATTCCTCAACCGCAATCCTTAAAATAAATGATGACTGTTGGGGAGTCGATCCTCTAAATATGTTAGGGCTGGCTGGAATGATTTATGACATTTGGTCATTGAAATGTTTTACGTTGTTCATTTCTAGCCGATTTAAAGTTCTCAAAACGACAGAGGGCTGACTAGCCTCATGGTTGTATTTGGTAACGCGTGATGGGAACTCATTATATTATATTATTTTAGACTACTGTGATTCATCTTGGGGCATATCTTCCCATCATAATTGGTTTAGATGAAACAATAACAAAATCTTCCTTTTGCGACGATGCAATATAAATTAAAAATCTTCAGACAATCTGATTTAATTATCCCCTGAGCCCTAAACAACAATTGATTCAATCAAATGGTCAAGCAGGCCTAGTGCTGAGAAGACAGTGAGTAGCCAATATTGGCTATCAATGGCCAGCAGGTCAATAGCAGTCCGTCTCAAATAATCCTAAAACCAATTAAGTCTTTCTTTTGTAGCTTAGAGGGCAGCATCGTCTTTAACCCACCCCTGTGTAACCACACACATTATTTACATGCTGAACACAACCAGAGGCATTAGCTTGATCACCACAGAGGGCTGAGTCAGCGTGATTAAAACCCCAGGAGGGCTGCGATACACCTGGCATTTAATTATTTATCCAGCCGATTATGGCTTTATTCATTAAAAATAACACAAGTCATTGAACTTGCACATGCCTCACTGTCACGAGGCCTGATTTACGACCTGACACTTCATGAGATCAAATTGAAGTCTGATTCATCCCCATGGTAAAGACTGACAGCTGTGTTGGATTGGCTTTTAAGTGGTAATTCCCTTGATTGCTCCCCGCCCCCCTCACCCCCCTCACCCCCCTAAACCCCAGCAGGAATACCTTATCACAAGGGCCTGTATAGAAGTACTGCTCCCTGGCCCCAATCATGTTGCAGAGTGAACATTTCTTTCAGACTGCAGAGGAGCGGACCGGAATGGATTGTGCACTCGAAGCACAACCAATTAGGAATTCACCTTTAACATTGAGTGACAGTTCTTTCATAATAAATCAATGAAATTGGTGGTGGTTTGGGTAGGATGTTTGCCCCAGCAATGCACATTGTTTTTATTATTTATTATTCAACAGTCTTATTCTAAATCTGTGGGGGTCAAACCATCTCTTACCTGGGGGGGTCAATTTCTATGAAATCAAAACAGTGTGAAACAACGCCTCAGTTTTCAGTTAACCGGTAATCTCCTGGGACCGTTTGTCCCTGGTCTCCATCTGGGTTAGTTAGTTAGTTAATAATAACCAGATAAGCACGTATTTGATACATAGCGCCATCAGAATCCACTTGCTCATGTTCTCTACCCAAGAGTTGTGTACAACTTGTGTACAACTTGTGTACGCTGTGAAACGTGATTGAGGCGAGATAAGTCTGAATTGTCCCACTGTGTGACTATAAATTAAAAATCTTCAGATAATCTCATTTAATTATCCCCTCAGCCCTAAACAACGATTGATTCAATCAAATGGTCAAGCATGCCTAGTGCTGAGAAGACAGTGAGTAGCCAATATTGGAAGTCAATGTCCAGCAACGTCAATTCAATAGCGTGGCGTGAAGGATCACATGCACGTTTCCATGTATTTGCTTTGGAACCTTTGATTGTTGGTACATTTAGATTTAGGGCATTTAGCAGACGCTTTTGTCCAAAGCGACTTACAACCATTCATGCACACACCGACGGCGTCAACCACACATGACTACAGCCAGCTGGTCGGGAGCAGTTAGGGTCAGGTGTCTCGCTCAGGGAACACCTCGACACTCAGCTAGGAGAGGCCGGGGGATCGAACTAGCAACCTTCCGGCTACCAGTCAACCCGCTCTATCACCAGACCTGTTCTGTCCAAATGAAAATGGATGGCCACCATGTTGAACATTCGATAAAAACAGTGGAGGTCGAATTTTCTTTTCCAGTTCACTGGGTGACAACGCTGCCATCGCTCAGTAGAAATCTTTCACTAGAATTTTGACAGTGAGCGATCTTTCGTAAATTGCGTGGCATTGTCTTTTTGAATATGCACGACAATTAAATGAAACATTGAAGAGCGAACAAAAGGAAATTCCAACAAGGGGGTGCTTCTGTCTCCGTTGTGACAAGTACAAACAGCATGACAACGCCGCCGCACTGTTCAAACCGGGAGACGAATGAGGAGGACAGGCTCTCTTTCTCAGAGAGGAGAAGGATAGAGGCACATGGTGATGGTGGAAAACCACTGGAGGCACACGGAAACGGCGTACATTTCGACCGGCGGGAGGGAGCCGTGGCGGACGTGCGGTCGAACACAAAACCCCGAACACTGCGTTGCGTTCGTCGCGGGAATGTGGCTGGTAAGAGGCGCTCACTGGCCGACGAAGTCAGTACGACTCCCAGATGTTCGGTATTAAAAAGCACAGCGGCACACATTTCAGGAGGGTGAGGATCGACGCCTCACTCTTCGGCCCAAACGAACAAGGATGAATACAAAAATATGAGGGCCAAAATAAAAGGCAAGCTGACTCTCTCCTTCTGGCCTTAGTGCCGGCCTTACTTAGAGTGGGTCGTATTTTGTTACCGTCGTGATACATTGAGACACACCAAATCATTACGTTTTGGGTTTTATACTGTTTAATGCTGCCTACAGCTAGCTAACTGGTGTGTTGGAAAATGTCTCACGGCCCTATTCAGCTTGCTCCAGCTCGCTGTAATGAATTGAGGTTTGTGATAATGTGCACACTACACCGGCCTGTCTTTTTATCTAACTCTCCACAGTTGCCTGTTTTCCTGCATTCTTGCAGCATGCTCTGTACTCTGTGAAGCACTCCTGGGAAAGCGCCCCTCGTTAGCCAGGTGCCCGGCCTCGACTGTGCATTGCTAGATGGTAAATGGCGCCACCTCGAGATATCTCTGAAAACGTTGTTTGCTCCACGCTACAAAAAGGGCTTCCCTCCTCTATTCAGGGCGCTTTTTCTCCAGAACTCTGCTCAACGTGGAGTTGCCTTTGAAACTGTGTCTTTCATATGCTGCAGCGTATGGAATAAATTAACTACGGATATCCATTTGTCTTAGCTTTTATTCGAGCCAGTCATCAGTGATTTAATTTGCTACAAAAATTACTACTGCTCATTGTGACAATGTTTTCGGTATATTATTTTTGCACGTTCTTAATTTACATTTTGCATTTCCTACTATTGCCGTGCTGTGACACCCACGTTGCGGTCTGGCATTATTAAAGGAAGAACTGCAGGAAGAATTCATTACGAGTCATTTAGCAGATGCTTTTACCCAAACCAACTCTTACAGTGATTTCTCCCAGCTCGATCAAGGGTACATACTGTGGATCCAGAACCTTTCAGTAATTGAGCGGCATATTCCCAGCACAGTTAACCACACCACTACTCAAAGACCTCAAACCTCTATCTCAACTTAGACTTCAATAAGTCTTATGAAAAACGTTTCAACCTGATTATCTGCAATCAGAGATCCATAATTGTCAAAAAGGTTAAAGTGTTTTTATCCCCGATGAAGAAGATAAGATAACTGTTTCCACTGAAAGCTTCTGTAATCATTGCACACTGTGATATAGATATAGAGATATCTATACCTAGATATATAGATAGATATACACATATTTAGTATACTCCCTTTTGATTGTGTTTTTGGATCGGAAGGGTTTGGCTAAATACACCATGGCAACTACATCCGCATGCTCCAGCCATGCAATAAAACCCGGCTAATTCCTCTCAGTGGCCCTACCTCTGGGCCGATGAACATTTCAAAGCCATTCAATTAGAGGCAATTAACAGCCATGACGTTGCGCAACACGCAATACAAATCCTTCATATGGCCAAATTGAATGTCAAATACTCATGTAGCGGTCATAAAAAGGTCAGTGTCTAGACCAGTGGAAAACGGAAGAAGTAGCAGCTCCCTAAGCCTGGGAACCCGAACACACACACACCCTCTCTGCAGCACAGCGGGGCTCGAACCCCCACCCAGAGCATCGAGGCAGAGAAGGGCTGCTTGCTCCCAGACATCCACGCAGCCTCCAACCGAGAGGTTGAAACGCTGAAGGGAAACCTTTCCCTGGGGAGTCAGAGCAACACTGAAACGCTGAAGGGAAACCTTTCCCTGGGGAGTCAGAGCAACACTGAAACGCTGAAGGGAAACCTTTCCCTGGGGAGTCAGCGAAACACTTCTCTGTGCGAAACACAGAGGGGGGCCGTGCCATTGGTCCAACCGCCTGTGATCCTGAAGACAAAAGGGACCGTGCCATTGGTCCGACAGCCTGTGATCCTGAAGACAAAAGGGGCCGTGCCATTGGTCCGACAGCCTGTGATCCTGAAGACAAAAGGGACCGTGCCATTGGTCCGACAGCCTGTGATCCTGAAGACAAAAGGGGCCGTGCCATTGGTCCAACCGCCTGTGATCCTGAAGACAAAAGCCCAGTGCTACTATGGCCCGATGCTCTGGCTCTGACTCTCTGGAGTTTTTTGCCCTTACTGTATTTGAACGAACAAACGCAAAGATGCCGTTCACAAAATGCTTGCTTTGAAGTGTGCCCATTGTCTGAAAATGTGAAGGCTTTGAATAAATAGTGTAATTTATTTAATAATAAATAGATACATTACGTTAAAATAATTTAAATACAAATTAACAAAATACGGTATAAACAATGGGACACTTCAAGGTAAGCGGATAAATCGATCCTCGATCAATACGTTTTTTGTTTTTTGTTCATTCATGTTGTTGAATTGAAGGGATTTTTGTGTACTAAATGGCACTTTAATGAATGGCAATTAGCATTAGTGTGTCTGTGTGTCTGTCCTTCAGCTGCTGTCGACAACAACTGCAGATGTCATTGATCGAGACAGATATTTAGAATAAGGAACACATACAGACGCATACACACACACACACACACACACACACACACACACACACACACACAGTCACAGATGCGCTGCATAATGTGATGTCAAAAGGATCCTATTATGCTGCCCTGTTTGACCCTTGAGAATACTCTGCCTGCATCTATAATTGTGTGTGTGTGTGTGTGTGTGTGTGTGTGTGGTGGTGGTGGTGGGGGGGGGGGGGGGGGGGGGGGGGGGGGCAGGGACACGTCCATCAATCAGGAAACGTTTGTTTAAAACCAGGATAGTTAGGCTCATGTGTTTGTTTGTAAATCTAGAAGTCGGAAGTTGGTGTGAAGAGATACAAAAAGAGGGAGCGAGGCAGAGAGCTGCTTTTATATTTAGCAGTGTGACCGCTTCGGAAAAAAATATATAAGTTCCATGGAAACCCGCCAGCGCATGGTTGAGCTTCTCCGAACGTCAGCCCATAAACTAAATAAAGCCTTCTATAAACAGCAGAGGGAGAGAGAGCAGATGGTATGGATAGGACTAACTGGGGCCTGAGTGACATCATCACCATATGCATCGTGAGAGGGTGATGCAAATACCTCATGGACTTCATTGTGAGTAACATCCTCATCCTCATCATCATCATCATCATTACTGACACCTTCATTATCACCCCCCCCATCATCCTCATCATCATCATCATCATTACTGACACCTTCATTATCACCCCCCCCATCATCCTCATCATCATCATCATCATTACTGACACCTTCATTATCACCCCCCCATCATCCTCATCATCATCATCATCATTACTGACACCTTCATTATCACCCCCCCATCATCCTCATCATCATCATCATCATTACTGACACCTTCATTATCACCTCCCCCATCATCCTCATCATCATCATCATCATTACTGACACCTTCATTATCACCCCCCCATCATCCTCATCATCATCATCATCATTACTGACACCTTCATTATCACCCCCCCCATCATCCTCATCATCATCATCATCATTACTGACACCTTCATTATCACCCCCCCCATCATCATCATCATCATCATCATCATTACTGACACCTTCATTATCACCCCCCCCATCATCCTCATCATCATCATCATCATTACTGACACCTTCATTATCACCCCCCCCATCATCCTCATCATCATCATCATCATTACTGACACCTTCATTATCACCCCCCCCATCATCATCATCATCACCACCACTCACCGCTCATTGTGGGAGGAAGTGGCGCAGGAGGGAAGAGCGGGTTGACTGGCAACCGGAAGGTTGTTAGGTCGATCCCCGGCTCCTCCTCGCTGAGTGTCGAGGTGTTCCCTGAGCGAGACGCCTGACCCTGACCGCTCCCGACCAGCTGGCTGTCGCCCTGCGTGGTGGACCACCGTTGTTGCTGTGTGTGTGTGTGTGTGTGTGTGTGTGTGTGTGTGTGTGTGTGTGTGTGTGTGTGTGTGTGTGTGTGTGTGTGTGTGTGTGTGTGTGTGTGTGTGTATGAATGGGTGAACGTTAGGCAATGATTGCAAAGCTCTTTGAGTGGCCACTGGTTAGGAAAGTGCTACATACATGCAGTCCATTTACCATCACCGTTGAAAGAAATGACCCTAAAAGTTGCTTAAAATGTGTATATGTTGTAAAAAACTATACCAGTGCGTGATATCGTTGTTGGATGCGAGGGAGTTTTCAGCCTGGAGCAACACCAGGCAGTGAGGGCTCTCTAAGTCAGCAGCTCTCTGAGGTATAGCGACAGAAATAAACAGTGATATACTGGCATCACGCCCGCATGACGTTCCTTATAATATGAGGGGAATGGAGGGACTAAGGGAGGGGTGGGGGACTAAGGGAGGGGTGGGGGACTAAGGGAGGGGTGAGGGACTAAGGGAGGGGTGGGGGACTAAGGGAGGGGTGGGGGACTAAAGACTGCATTGATAGGGAGGGATTTTCTTGTGATATGTTTCTCCGTGGATCACGAAGGAAGAGAGGGGAAACCCTCCCCGCTGCGAAACCTCCCCCCGGCCAACAGAAGTTAAACGCTGAGAGGGTGTGTGATTCTTCTCTTTTTGTCTTCTTCATCTCTGAGGACTTCTGTAAGGTCATCTGTTTTTGAATTTATACTGTCAAATAAATACAGCCAGTCTCCAAGGGGCTTGGAATAAAGACTTTCTTGGTGTCTCTTGTGCCTAACCCCCCCCCCTCCCCCCCCCCACAAAAGTAGACATACCCAACAAACAAGCTACAAGGTAAAATAACACGTCTCCATCTGTATATAGCTTAAATATATATAAAATAACATATGTATCCATCTGCATACAGGGGGGGGGGGGGAGGGGGGGGGGGGGGTCACTGTAGGTCAGGGTACCATGCAAGGGGTCTGTTACGACCCCCTAGTCTAGGGGATGGAGGGGGTACCACAAAGCTAACTCATGGTACAGACACTGGGTTTAAACAAAGGGTTTATTGGAACAACAAACACATCAAGCCCGAAATAGGGCTTGATGTGTTTGTAACAGGGTCCATATCTTCTTGTTAATAAAGACCCCACGGTCGTTTCCCTGAGCTCAGGAAAACTTAGGGCACTGTGACGACGAAGATGCTAATAAAAGGCCCGCCTCTTCCTACCGTGCACCCGCCCACAACATTAACACAGAACATAATAAAAGGCCCGCCCCTTCCTGCCGTGCACCCGCCCACAACATAAACATAGAACATAATAAAGTCTAATAACACAACCTAGATCCATTACATTATGTTATATACCTCCCGTGTGCAAACAGGAACAGTAAAGTATAATGAACAATTAAGAAATAATCAAACATGGCCGCATGTCTCTACGATTTTTTTTTATTCATATTAAACAACACCGACTTTACATATTTTTCTGGCCAAATGCTGGCCTGTTGGGTGCAGCTACACGCTCCCTTTGAGGAAGACTGTAAAAAGTATCGCTCTTTAGAACGATAAAGCAGACAGTGGGGTAAAGAAACTGAAACCGAGTCTTGGCGCCACCGTAATTAGCAGCCTTATTAGCAGCACCTTGCCAGGCATCGTGACAATAAGGCTAATTGCGAATGACAGGATTTGTCATTGAAAGAAACCACAAACCGCAGAAGTGAAAAATAAATTGAAAACCAAAAAAGGATGGGGATATGCTCCATGAGAGAAGAGATCAGAGGAGAGAGACTTTAAGAGGACTTTCAAATTGACATTGTGTGTGTGTGTGTGTGTGTGTGTGTGTGTGTGTGTGTGTGTGTATAGTCCTGCAGGGCTTTCAGTCTTTTCTATAAATGAAGCAGGAAATAACACTCTCTGCATTGTGTGTGCCCTTAAATACTGAACTACTAAGTCTCCTATACTTCATATCAGTGGTTTACAAACTATTTATTACTAATGTAGCCTCCTTTTATTATTAAGGTGGACGTTTACCTTTAAAAAACTAAATGTACCCCCTGCTAACTTTCAATGTATCTCTAGTGGTATGGCCACCCCCCCCCCCTTTGAGAAACCCTGCCATATATCAAAAGAATTTTCTCCAGAAATGTTCTTCCTATAATATATGAACTTGTTCCATGGACTGCATGTCCTCCCTGTCACCCTCTTCATTTTCTTACTTTCTTCCTACCTCACTGTGTCACTGTGGGAGTGTGTGTGTTTGATGGCTGTTTTAAGCAGCCTCACCTGGCCCGGGTCAGACTGATTGGACTCTGGGGCTGGGTGGGGCTGCACACCTGTTGTGCATTGAGTAATCAGTGTGCACAGGTTAAACCACCCATCACCGCACACACTCAGGGAGAGACATTGCTACAGTCGCTTCCTCTGCCAGTGCGTCATGCCTGACTTCCCGATACCAAACCTCTAAATGGTGGCTGTGTTTTCAAAAACCTTATTAATTACACGTTAAGATGGTTTGTGTGCAGCTTTAGTGAGACTCCATCCGCTGAGCGTTAAGACACAATCGAGTAATTACAAACTAATACAATAAAATAGCATCCATTGCGTGTGTTAATCAAAAAACAAATATCCGAGTGGCTCCAGACTTATTCAACATCCTTTGCAGGCTACTGAACTGAAATAAAAGTACAGTCATTAAAATAAATAATCAAATAAACCGACAAACAAAGTTCAAACTCGAGTTGGACAAACTTACTGGATTGAAAGAAACAGCAGAGGCTACATTGAGACAGAACTGGGAGTCTAATGGTAACTGACGTTAGCCCACGGTTAGCACTCAGATCCCTTCCGGTCGCGCCGCACTAACCTAGCAAACACCTGTATAGCTCCAGGCCCCCTTGTGTACTATCTATGGTTCCGGCATCCATAAGCGTTGCGTTGCCCTTGGCCCATGCGTTCCGGCATTGCTATTCCAACACGGAAATGTTCCAGAACATAAATGCTTATGTGAATTGGGAAAGTCACTAGTGGTGCCTGAAAGGTCATCCCAGTAATTGACTGGGACTTATGAGTTAAAGAGGCTGACGATAATGGGAAACACTTTACAGTAAGGGTACGATCATTAACTAACAGTTCAATAACAGCAAACTAATGGTACTCATTTACAAATGCTGTTCTTCTTAACTATGGTATTAAATTATACATTATTTAACTGGGTATAAGGGTTAGGGTTAACCCTAACCATGTTGAATAATGTATAAATGAATACCATAGTTAACATAAAGACCATTAGTAAATTATGACTAGACCATGATCTAACTGTTAATTAACTATTTGTTAATGTTTATTACTGCATAAACTAATGATAATTAATGGTTAATTATTGTACCTTTGTTGTAAAGTTTTATCAGATAATGCAGTCTGAGTAACTTTTAATATGTTCATCTTTACATCCTTAACACTGCTGACAAAAGTGTCATTCCTGTTCATATACTTTGATTACAATAAATAGCAGCTTTTTGTTGCACCGCTGGCAGCCATTACATCTGTGCTGCTATTTGAGGTCTGACTCCATCACATAACCTTTAATGAAATTAACGAGTTGTAATTGAATAGGTTTTCCCATTTCCGCTGTTACACCGTGCCTCTAGCCATTGTCCCTGGACCGTACCGTCTGTCTCTCTCTCACACTTTTACTCCCATTTAACTGTCACTCAACATCTCACTCTCTCGTTTCTATTTAACAAGCTTTATCGTGCTTTTAGTAATTCATACCTCGCTTGTCATTATTACCGTATCAATTCTACTTTTCTATTTTACCTGGTAATTATTTTGTGCTCTGAATGACTTGAAAGTAAGTTCACTCATAACTTGTAACCATTTGTATGTAACGCGAATAACTTGAAACATTATTTTACAAATGTGTAATGACTTGTGTAAGGTGTAACTAGTAATGTATAACTTGACTTGTAACTTGTGAAGACTTGTAACTCGGTACACTTGTAACTACTAATGCCTAACAACTACTTACTTGTAACACTACAAACATATAACTTATAATGCCTCGTAACTCTACTTACCTGTAAAATACTTGTTACTCCACAAACATGTCCTACAACTCGTACCTTGTAACGTGTAATGACTTCTAACTTTAACTGCAACGCTGCAGGTTTTGTGCTATCTGAGCTCTGTCATGCTACATTAACATTACACTCCACTTTACAATTCTGTTTTGCCTTTTTCTCTTCTCCAATCTGATATTTCTGACCTGATGGTTCCCAATGCATTCGTATGGGCAGAGACAGAAAGGTATGAAGTTGGCCCAGATTGGAAACCAATGGTGTGTGCTATTTACACTATCCAGAAGAAAATCGGATGTTGGCCTGTAACTTGAAGGTTGCCTGCAGGGATAAAGTATGACCATCCAACTATTATAAAAATACAGCCCAGCATTGAAAGTTAAATTCAGTATTTAATCCAGTGTTTACAAATAGATTTCTATCAATGTACAGTAAACAGCAAGAAAGTACAATCTTATGGACATTTAAGAAAGAGAGAGAGAGAGAGAGTTACAGACAGAGAAAAATTAAATATACAACTCGACATGGCTAGGTATTTTTTTGGTCATTTTCAACACGTTTGTGAATTGTTAATATGACAGCTGCCCATTTTGATCTACGGATATCACATGCACATTGATTGACACATCCGAACTGAGCGTGGATCCCAGTGATTCACATCAGTGTCTACTTGGTCACTCTTATTACTGGCACTGGTTGTGGCACACCACTGGACTGAACCAATTACGGAGACATATCAACATCGCATTAAAAAGGCACTCACAGAGAAAGCAGAGCCATGCCTCAAAACCATTGCCAGTGGATCAAACCACTCTTCAACAGAGACAGAGAAAAACAGAGAGTTAAAAAGTTTAAAGATAAATACAAAATGCTACAACTTCATCTTTGATAAAACCGCTAAAACAAAGTGAAATGATGAGAAAATGTGCTACGAATTAGAAAACACTGTGATCCAAATCATGAAGGATGGTTTCAAATCATCCAGAGTTAATCTGTAGTGAATGCAAGAGAGATTTAACCACACGGTAAGTTAAACAGAGATTTACCTTGACTGAGCTTCAGTCATGGTATGTAGCCTACTGTAC
>JACYXH010000779.1:597500-607500 GCA_026745465.1 Lota lota
CTTGAATCTGTTCCTCTCTATTTTCTCTCTCCATTCTCTCTCTTTCTGTCTTTCTCGCGCTCTCTCTGCCTGTGTCTCTCACTTCCCCCCCCCCCCCCCCCCCCCCCCCCACACACACACACACACAGTCTCTCTCTCTTTAATAACGCAACAGATCCGAGCAATCTCCAAGGGCTGTGTGAATATATGCAGTGTTTAAAATTCAATTTTGCCTCACGCACACTCTCACACACAGACTCCCGCACAGGCACACACACAGACGCACACATTCACACACAGACGCACACATGCACTCACGCACAGGCACACACACAGACGCACACATTCACACCCGTGCACTCACGCAGACATTTAGAGTTGTCATTCAGCGGGCCACGAACCTCCTTTGACAATAAAGTTTTGAATATTTTCAAGTCACACAGACAACAAACTGTCAGACCCCCACAGTCTAGTTCAGTGTCTGTTAACCTAATGTCAGTAAGCGGTGTAAGTCTATACAAACAACAATTTTCACAAGCCGGCATAAAAGACTACACTACTACACCAACACACACACACACACACATCAGATAGAGTGGATTCTCTCTCTCTCCTCTCCTCTCGCTCTCCCCTCCTTTCCTCTCCTCTCGCTCTCGCTCTCCCCTCCTTTCCTCTCCTCTCGCTCTCGCTCTCCCCTCCTTTCCTCTCCTCTCGCTCTCGCTCTCCCCTCCTTTCCTCTCCTCTTGCTCTCGCTCTCCCCTCCTTTCCTTTCTCCTCCCCCACATGATCCTCTCTAGAGAAGGAGCAATTACCTGACAGTGTGCGTGTGTGTGTGTGTGTGTGTGTGGAAGTGTCTGAGTCTGTTTATGTGGAGGTTTTTTGTCTCAGTTTGTGTGTGGGTGTGTATTTGTGTTGGGTGTGTGTGTCTGTGTCACTGTGTGTGTGTGTGTGTGTGTGTGTGTGTTTAAAGACATTAGAGGGAATATAAGAGGGAGTCGATTTATTTTAACAGGTATCTCAATCACTCCGCCCTCGTGAGAAAGAGCAGAGTACTAAAGATGTTTTATCTTCTTCAGCCATGGTGTAAAAGGATAAGCTGGGTTTCTGGGTAAAAGGCAATGTTTGTGTTCAGGTGACAGTGTCTAACACCTTTGATTCAACCGGCGTCTGGTTGCAGTTCAACCAGTTCATCGCTTTTCCAACTTGTGAACTCAAATCACGTCTCTACATCGAGGACAGATGTTTTCAAAACGGGCGTAGACTCAATCACACAATTACAGAACAATGTGTTGAGATGAAACGATTCGTAAAAAAGTAAGAGGATTGCAGGTTGCCACCGTTTGCTGTATTGTAGTAATCAATGAAATAAATTATAAAAATTAAAAAAAATCTATTTTCCTGACCTCCTCCCAAGAAATGCTGTCGAGTTCTCTTCAAATGTCAATGGATTTCACCTACAAAGCCAGCACCTAATCAGTTCCACATTTCCATTCATTAAACTACCATCGACATCCCGCCAGTCACATTATAACTGATCGTGTCCCTTGACCCACCTTCGCCCTACGTTGTTCTGGTTTTGTCCCTCAGAGAATGATGAACTCAATCGATTTGATTAACGCTCACTCTGCCAGGAAGTTCTCCAGCTGCCTGGGTAAAACCTGTCCAACGCATTACAGTCGTTTTATTTTTCTATAGGTTGGCCGACCAGACGTGGGTTGTTTTTTCCCCTGTGATGTTTAATGTGTTTAACTGTTTATAAACGGTATCACGGAGGGCAGCGTGAGAGAGAAAACCGAGCAGACTTTTCCACTTGGTTCCATCGCGGTTCCGTTCTGAATTTGCGACACAAATGGTCGTGACGGAGAGGAAAGATGTTGAGTGGGATAGAACCCAGCAGGAGGAGGAGGAGGAGGAGGAGAAGGAGGTGGAGGACGAGAGATGAGGCAGAGGCTAAACATAGAAACCTACCAGCAGAGGAGGGGGAGGGGAGGAGAGACGGGGAGAGAGACAGAGAGAGGGAAAGAGCAACCAAGGTATCCCGACGCATTTCTGGTCCCCGGGATTGGTTCGTTTCCCGCCGGTAATCGATGACAATGGCGAGCTCTGTGCTGGAGACCCCCGTGTGAGCAAGCACACTTTGCACGCCCGCATACACACAAATGATTACATTCGTAAACACACAATGCTAAGCAAAACAACTCATTTGCATTCAAACCAAAGCAAGCACTTGGCCAGACAGCTGAATGTCCCTGAAAGGAAACAGCATGGGTCACTGCACTACACTGCCGTCAGAGATCCACATCACAACAATGTTGCCAGAAACTGGCAGAAATTACTAGAGGATTTCTAAATGTGCATTACGGCATGTGTGTATACACATATATATGTGTGCGTGTGTGTGAGAAAGATGGGGGGGGGGGGGGGGGGGGGGGGGGTTGTGAGTAAATTCTCTCTCTCTCTCTCACTCACTCACTCTCTCTCCCTCTCTCTCTCCCTCTCTCCCTCCCATGATCTTGCTGTTCGTTGGAAGTGAGTGAATACTTTTTTTTAACATGTTTGTTTATACACAGTACAATCCTATCACTAATAGCAACACATTAATCAAATGATGTGGATGGGATTCAAGAAGAGGGCAAATGAGCTTGTTAAGAAACAAGAAAAGCGAGATAAACAAACAAACAACAAACCATCCCTCTCTCACTCTTATTTAGTCAGTTACGTGTTCATGCCAACATTTCCCCACCCCCGGCGTCTGCAGGCTTCGCTGGGAGCCGTTAGCGACGAAGCCTGGACGGTCGCGGTGCCCTCCTCCCTCCGCTCTCCGTTGTCTGAGTAACAAACCAACGTGATCCCACGTGAGGCGGGGACAAAGAGAAGGAACAAACGCTGGCTGGTTAAAGGGCAGCGGGCGTTAATGCACTACTCACATCCCGGGGAACCGTTTCCCGAGCGACTTCGAAAAAGATATTCCCATTAGAGGTTATGGATTTTCCACTTGTGATCACTAATGAATCCCCCCTCCTCCCACCAAGGGACGATAGCTCATATGTAGGAATATGCGTCATAATTAGCATTGCATGGTGATCGCACAAATGAAGATGGATTCCTCGTCACTAAATGTGAATGATAGCCTCGCACCAGGGGGAAAACATGCTCGTCTAGGGCCGACGGCGCAGCTGGCATGGAGGGAAGCACCCATTGTAGAGTATGGAGAAATGCTGGAGGTAATGTGTGTCTGTCTCATTCTCTCCACATCTATCTCACTCTCTCTCTCCACATCTATCTCACTCTCTCTCTCTGCACAGCTCTCTCTCTACACATCACTCCCTCTCTCTCTCCACATCTCTCTCTCGCTCTCTCTCTCCACATCTCTCTCCCTCCTTCCTCTGTGTTGTTCTAGCTCACACACACACACACACACACACACACACACACACACACACACACACACACACACACACACACACACACACACACACACACACACACACACTAAAGTCATTGAATAGTATGCATCAAAGGGGAATATGACTTTGACTGTTACACAAAAGGCTCACCCCCACCATTGTGTGTTAGTATGTGTGCGTGTGTGTATACTGCACATAAAGAGACTCAAGAAGGGCAAAGATAACCTCACAATCTGAGCCAGGGTTTTATTCATTAACAACTAAAACAAATCACACACAGGTGAGAGGGGGCATAGGCTCGAGAGGTAGGGAGAGAAATAGAGTCAGGGAGGGAGGGAGAAAGAGGGAGGCAGGGAGAGGTAGCTACATGGGGACAGATGGAGAGGGGTTTGTTAATGCTCATAAGAGTGAGGGGTGGGGGCAGAACGGAGCAGATAAGTGGTGGAGGTGATGGAGACAGAAGGATGAGTCATTCTGGTTTAGAAAATGATTATTTTTTCAGACGGACCTTTGCAATGGGTTCATGTGTTGCACTCATGCTTTGGCTTTTTCCCTGTGTTGGTATCGTGGAAAAAGTATCTGTGGAGTGTGTTGATGATGGCTGGTTTCAGCAGCCTCACCTGGCCTGCGTCAGATTGACTGGACTCTGGGGCTGGGTGAGGCTGCACACCTGTTGTGCGTTGAGTAATCAGTGTCCACAGGTTAAACCAGCCATCACCACACACACACAGGGAGAGATCTCCTGCATGGCAACATGGAGCACCAGGTCATGCATCTTTATCAGGAAACCTTACAAGAAACACCACCACCCTGCGTTCTTGTCTGGAGGAACCCAACAGGTGGCGTTTAGCAACTGACATTGTTAATCACACTATAATGATAATTTATTAATCCATTTAGAACTATTCCAAATATTAAATCATCTTAAAATTCAATACTTCGTTGTGGCCTTCAAATCCTTCCCCACGCATGAGGAAGGGGGTTTGTGGGTGGGTGGGTGGGTGGGTGGATGGATGGGTGGGTGGGTGGGTGGGTGGGTGGATGGATGGATGGGTGGGTGGGTGGGTGGGTGGATGGATGGATGGGTGGGTGGGTGGGTGGATGGGTGGGTGGGTGGATGGGTGGGTGGATGCAGACATGTGTGTGACATGAGGGATGATGTGGATGAATGGATGGATGAATGTAGCAAGACGTGGCACTAAATTTAAATAAATATTCAACACCAATCAAATCATAAAAGTAACATTAAACCACCACTTCCCCATTGCTAAACGGTACAAACTAAATACTAAGACCGTGAGTACTAAACATATGAAAGGCAGTGGAAACTAAACCCAGATAGAACAGCAGCTGGTTGGGACCTTGGCAAGGACTGGAGTGGGAAACACACTTAAACATACTTCAACCAAGAAACCAAAGTTAGCATCAACAGTAGAAGACACAACAGCACTTGGGGACAAACGCTTGGGAAAGACTTCCCCCCCACTTTCCCAGCTGGGTCTATTTAAAATAAGTGGCCAACTAAATTGCCCAATCATGTCACTGGATGGACCGCAGATCGAGATGTGAGTCAATTTGGTCTGAGTGTAATATCCGTGGCCTGAAAGGTCTTCAACGAAACAGAACATGTGAGGCGTGGTAGACTCCACCACACACACATCTGTTTCAGCAGATTGGAGAAGGAGATTAACATTTTCTGAAACATTTTCTGCATATGCTCATCTCTTTCGTTTAGGTAATCCCAACGATAGTGCTATGAGATAATCAAGGGCCCAACACTACTGCTCTGAACGAATGGCCAACAACTACCCAGCTGAGTAGAAGCCTGCAATGAGGGGCTTCTACAAGGAGAGTGGCAGGGTCACTGGGCAAACTGGGAGCTATGGAATGGGCAGCTGCAGTCTGGCACACCTTGCAGCGAAACAGAAGAGCTGTTTACAGGAGGAGGGTGCTGGAGGCGCATGGCATTGGATTCACAAACAGCTAGTGGATGCCAACATGGGTTTTCAACATGGATCACAGAGCAGGCTTAAATTGAACGCACCATCGAAGCATAAGTGGAATCGTTCCTGCATATCTAACGAGTTCCTATCGCTGTTGTGTTTTGCTTCACAATAATGCATCGTTATAGGTTTAAAGTCACAATGTGTAACATTTCCACCAGCTCATGGCTTAAAATGACCTGAACATATCTGTAGTCAATGCTGATCGATGGTAACTTCAATAATGTTATCAATAAAATCACATCCTATAACTGATATATTCTACAAATAAAAAATGTAGGCACACAATGCACGCACATTTAAACCGACCCACCGTTCATGGAAACAAACTAAATATGAACCAATTGTATTCATTCAATCATACTAGTTGTGATATATGCCCATATGAGAGGACAGGAGTTTGAACTTGAGAAACCATTGTCAACGTGACAACCATTTTGTTTCCCTTTTGTGAGGTTTGAATTTTTTTTCCCGTTTCAATTCCAACCTTGGTAATGGAGTTATATCTTTCACGGGGTTGTCCACGTTTATACAGCCTGCATGACACAACACAGTAAGAACACACCTGGCAACACCTTGACAATGCTCCACCAACTGCCTTTTGAGTAGCATCTACCTGTGGCATGGTGTCGGAGGAGCGACCCAAAGCCACTAGGTGACAGGCTCCACATGCTACAGGCAGAAAGTAAACGGCAGAGAACCAACAATGTCTTTCCGTCTCATTTCTCGATGTCCTTGTTTTGCTTCAAATCATCCCAGTCGCTAATGGCAACCACCCTGCAGCAATCCGAGCGAGCCACAATTAGTCACCTAACGTCCATTTCCAATCAATGGCCAACACAGGAAACGTGACGAATCCTCCGTGTTACCATTCAGGAGGATCCCGGCAACGAGAGAGAGAGAGAGAGAGAGAGAGAGAGAGAGAGAGAGAGAGAGAGAGAGAGAGAGAGAGAGAGAGAGAGAGAGAGAGAGAGAGAGAGAGAGAGAGAGAGAGAGAGAGAGAGAGAGAGAGAGAGAGAGAGAGAGAGAGAGAGAGAGAGAGAGAGAGAGAGAGAGAGAGAGAGAGAGAGAGAGAGAGAGAGAGAGAGAGAGAGAGAGAGAGAGAGAGAGAGAGAGAGAGAGAGAGAGAGAGAGAGAGAGAGAGAGAGAGAGAGAGAGAGAAGGCTTACACAATAAAGATGATTGAATAAAAGTGTTTGATTGCAGTAATTTGGTACACCTTGAAGGTTTCAGAGTACAATTTTCGGAGAAAAAAAGTATCTTCATTCACAGCGCTCACGAAGGGAAACAAGAGAAGGAATAACTACGTGGATAGTAGTACATGGTAACGTGGCGCTCTCTGGTGGCTTGAATAGGTAACTACATATTTACCTTTAGTAGCGCAATCGACTGTTATTCCTTGCCTTGTATTGAAACTGGATGTATCGTTTTATGGTTGACGTATTATAATACGTCGTCTATATTTATATGAACATTGTTTATTCCACTAAACATTATTTCAAAGGACGGAGGTTAGTGGGGGCGAACACAGGTGTATCCCATGACGTTAATTACGGGAACAGGACAGACAACATCAATGTAATGAGCTACACCCGTTTTCATCCCTACTATGGGCCGCAGTCGAATAGTCAACAGGTACGTCCTATGTCCTTTCCTTACCCCTTTTCCTTGACCTAGATGGAAAATGGCATGAGGTCAAGGAAAGATGTGAAGGAGAATTCACAAGGAAAACGCAGGCACCATGCTAAGAATCATTTGCTCACACGACGGCGGATGTTGCGGACCTGGGTCAGCCGTGCTGAAACTACAACGTTTGGAAGACGGACCGCTAAAAGCGCATCTTACCTAGGGTGAACACACGTCCCCGTTTTCCGGGCACAGCCCCCGTTTCTGCTGGCCTGTCACCAGTAATGTCCCCGTTTGTCATAAAAAAAAAAGGAATACATTTTTAAAATGCAACGTTTCCAGCTTGGTCATGAATATTGGTTTGAGACAGTTGGTAATTAGTCTCAAGTCTATCTGATAGGCTGTGGCATGACCTGGCTCAGCAAGGGTCTATCGACTTTATACCATAAGCTGATTATAAACAATAGACTATCGATACAATATAGATCAATTCCGTATTAGAGTAGCTACTTTGGATTCCTTTTGGCTGGTTTATCAAAGCTTAAAACGCCTAGTAAACCATAGGACATGTAGGCTACTGCCCAATCATTTACTACAGTACTACATTTACAATGAGAAGAATAGGCAAAATGTCCCCGTTTGTTGTCCCTGTTCAGAAATCTGGTCACCTTAATCTTACCGTCTTGTTTCTATACTTCTCTATAAAGTGGACAACCCGGTAAAAAAACATTACTTCATTACCCAGAAAAAAAAAAAAAAAAAAGGAATACAGGCTCACAAGTTCACTTCCTTCATCCCCTGGTCGGTTCGTTCTGTCACGACGGCCACAGGAGCAAAAAGAGGGATCCGAATACAGACGAGTACTCAGCAAACGCAACAACAGGGCTTTTAATAAAGACACTCAAAACATCTCTGTTCCGTGAACGGGCAGAACAAACCGCGACAGAAGGACAAAGTGACATGACAAAGACAACGAGCCGACGAGGGAACAGGATGGGAACTTGCGTGCGTGGGAGAGACTGATCGGGGAATGGGGGTGAAGGTGGGAGAGAGACGAGGACGGTCAGGTGAGGGGGATGAAGTGACTGCAGGGTCTGCGAAGTGAGAGGAAAGGCGTGAGGGCATCCGGTGACACCGGGGGAGAACGAACACTGAACAACATCAACAAAGTCAGAACATGACATGACCAGCAGAAAAATGAAACATGATGGTTGTCAACTTTTGAATGATTGCTCACCCCTCCTGTCCACTTGTATGTATTGGCAGGAATCCCAAGGAGAAGACCCAATGGGCAGTCTTGCAGAGTTGAGTTGCAGGAAGAGAACGGCGGAAACGTGAGTGAAGGATGGAGAGCGTAGAGTTGGTCGTGTTGGACCGCAGAAAGCTTAGTTTAGTGTCCCTCTAAACGCTTAGAGTGACGGAGAGTTGGTCATGTTGGGTGTGTTGGACCGCAGAAAGCTTAGCTTAGTGTCACTCTAAACGCTTAGAGTGACGGAGAGTTGATTGTAACGATGGGAAAATATCCTGCAACAATGAGATAGCGAGATTCCTCTGTGAGCGAGACTTGGTTGGACACAGAGTAACAAAAACCCGTGATCAAGTGAAAGGTCAGGAAATAAGTTTTAATTTCCGTAAGGATCTTTCCGTAATGATACAATATAATCTGAGCCTGTCTGTGGCAAAAGCAACGACCTTGAGAAGACTTACATTGACCTAATAGCCCCAAAGGAATACATATAGCAGCCTGTTTTCAGGGACTGCGGCTGCAGTGTTCTCTCTCAACACTGAACACTTGGACCCCAAATGGTCAGAAATAGGATCCAGGTTGAAAAATCCCAACGTTTCCCTTTTAATAGGCTATTTTCACTGAGCCATTTTTGACGTCATAGCAGGGCAAACACTAGCCTGGGAAGGTGAACACAGGTGTAATTGATTCAATTAATGACGGCCCTGTACCATGTAGTGTGTCAAGCCATTCCCCTGAGCCAGCATGCACGGTGTCAGGCCCTCGATTAATGTTCTCAACCACCCCTGTGTTTACCCTGCAGTGCCTTGTCCAAATGGCTGCTGGGAAAAGGGCCTGTGTCTGTGCCGCCGTGCATCTCAGCCGGTCGAGCACGGCATCAAGGGAAGACCCTGAAACAACTTGTTTTAAACGAAAAGCGACGCAGTGGGTCACACAGTAGCGCTGTGGATAGAGCCTGGTCCAAATCCTAACGTAAAACGTACCGACAAATCAGACCGGAGTGAGGGCGCCTTGTGCAAGATAACACACACACACACACACACACACACACACGGCCCTCACAGCAGGGGTTTGTAATGATTAAATCCGGGACATCATCTGACGAGATGAGCGATCTTACTGCGGGAACAGACTGCTCCTTATTCCTTATTGCTCCATGAGGAGTAGGGGTGGTGACCAGTTCGAGAGACAGATGAACACGTCATCATGGGGGCGGGCGAGAGAGAGTCTATTGCTCTTTCTTCCTGTCCCTTCTTTCTCCCTTTTTTTTCTTCCATTTCTCTCTCTCGCTCTCTCGTGACTGGTCAGGGTGCTCTCTCTCTCTTGTCCTCTCTCTCTCTCTTGTCCTCTGTGTCATTACCTTATCAGGCTTTTAGTTTGACGAGCACGGACGTGCCGTCATACAAAGTCAATAATTACATTGAGAATAATAATTTAATACTATTACATCTGTCATATGCACTCAGGATGTTTCATTTCTGTTATGTGGTGTGCCCATTCAGTCATGTCACGTGTGTGTGTGTGTGTGTGTGTGTGTGTATATATGCATGTGTGTTCGCTCACACTTTTGGCCACGTGCTCGTCAATCAGAAAAGGTCAGCCAGTGTTGACCCCTGGGGGTCGCGATGCTGTGGTTGTGATTCAGAGCCGTCATTCATGATGTAGGATTGATGATGTCATGCTGAGCCAGCGCCAGAATCCAATACAGGGATACAAATATTGTAACGCGTGTATTTCCC
>JACYXH010000779.1:612500-637500 GCA_026745465.1 Lota lota
CCCTCCCTCACTCATACACTCCCTCACTCACTCATGCACTACCTCAGTCATTCACTCACTCACTGCCACACACTCAAAGTCTAAGGTACATTGTGTTCGGGAATCATTTCTGTTAAAAGGGGCAGCACTGGCTAGGCAAATATACCTCCATGCATGTGCTGGGTCACTGGAGACGGTTGCCTTAGCGACCACGCTAGGGACCGGAGGTTCAAAGTGTCGATCTAACTAAGAGGGATATTAGATGTGAACGCGAAGGAACAACTCACACACACGCACGCACGCACGCACGCACACACGCACACACACACACACACACACACACACACACACACACACACACACACACACACACACACACACACACACACACACGGTGCTGTGCGTGTCCGATGCATTGGCGTGGGTTCAGATTCCCACACAGCCCTCGAAGCTCTGTTTATTTCCCTTCCCTTTCTTCCTTAATAACACACTCTTTTTTTTGGTCCTGTTTGTTGATCCTTCCTCTGTCCACTCTCTGTTAGTTTTTTTTAACAATAAACTTTTGTCTAAAAGAGGACAGTAAAGTCCTCACTTGCGGATGTTATATTTTATCATGGATGTATTATTTCCTCTCTTTCTTTCTTCTTGCTCCGCTTCTCTTCCTCCCCTGGCGTCCTTCTTTGTCGTTAGTCACAAATGCCGCCCACCAGCCGGTTGCCAGGTTACCGCCTGCTACTCGGGTTACTATGGCGATTGGGGTCGAGGAAAACTGAGATTTAGCTGTTTGAGTTTCTTTTTTCTTTCCTTTTTCTCAATGTCAAAATGTTGAAACTTTTGCAAGGTGATTGAAAAAAAAAGGATCATAAATGAATACAAAACCAACCTCTCTAGGGCATGTATAGAGAGGTTGGGGTGTTTGGAAGGTTCTTGGCTCGAACCCCCAGATTGGCTACAGTCACCATGTAGCCATCCTTGGATAAAACCTGTGACTAAAAGCAGAACGATACCCAACGCACGCTGAAGACATCCCCAGATGACCTAACTCTTCAGTATTCTCTTCCCTGCAACGGCACACTGGCTTCCCCTCACTCAGCCTGCATCAAACGGGTCAAACAGTGAACACTGTGTGAGAAGCGTCGTGCCAAATGTCTGGTCTGGATCCTGTTTCATTTCTTGTCGTCGATATTTAAAAACAGACTTTCAAGTCTCCAGCTTAGCTTGGATAAAACACGCTTCAAGTCCTACAGGCTGGTGTTTCTGACCAGCATATCATGCAGTGTCTGCTGAGCGGACGCCGAGAGCGCCGTGCTGAACAGAAGAGCTCTCAGAAGAACAGGACAGATAAGGAAGAGCACTGGACCTGTGAGAAAGCAGAGGGAAGACAATGTCCCACCACGCTAGGTTTGTGAAAGCACACACACACACACACTGTCACACACACACTGTCACACACACTGTCACACACACACTGTCACACACACACACACACACACACACACACCATAAAAACCACAAACGTAGACGCATGTGACGAACACAACTCTTAATCATCCTAACATACTTGCATAGTACACACACACACACACACACACACACACACTCAAAAGTGTGCACCGCCACACAGACGCACACACTTCCCCCTTGCGCGTGTGTACAGCACACGGTGTGCTCCAGTAACTGGAGTCGGAGGGGATTACAACTGTGGGAACAGACTGAGCGCGTGCGGCCCCGGGCCTCCCCCTGACCAGCGGGCGGCCATGTTTGTACGTGTGGCGCTGCGGGGCGGCCCCTCCCCAGGTGGACCGCTGCCTCGTGGGCAGAAGACCAGTGACGGGGCGCCTGGGAGTTCAGGGGCCTCCGGATCCATTTACCCACAAGGCCTCAGTGTTTCCAACGGAGGGATACTGTTACCTTTGACCTTTCGTGACACTGTTACCTCCACAAGCTGTTACCTTGCTGGATAGCAGCTTGCGGAGCTGGGGGGGGGGGGGGGGGGCATATGTAAGGTGTGAACTGGAGCTGGTGTGTGTGTGTGTGTGCGTGTGTGTGTGTGATAGGGAACGAGAAAGAGTGTGTGTGTGTGAAAGAGAGAATGAGTGTGTGTGTGCATGCATGCGCGCGTGCGTGCGTGTGTGTATGTGTGTATGCGTGGGTGTGTGCATGTATGTGTGTTAAGCAAGAGTGTGCGTGGGTGAGAGTGTGCGAGGACCCAGAAAGGCTTTCCATCCATCACCGTGGTTATGGATCATTCTTTACGCTCACTTGAGAAGAATCTCTTCAGGGCTTAGCTTCCTGACGTGCGTGATAAGGAAATTACGAATTTGGATGACTGAGAGACTGATTGTGAGAGTTGAGAGTAGTGAGTCTTAAGATTATTTTTAGTTACACTTGGTGAATCTTTAGATTTTCCCCCTCTGGACGTCAGATGTCTGTGGTCAAGGAATGTTTGCCTGCTTGCTATCTCTCTACAATACGACACAATGCTGTACTATACCAAACTCAGATGCGGCTGGGGACAAATATTCTCGGTGTGCCATATTTAGTCCGTTTCAGTAGCCATCCTAATCCAACTTCACACAAACTGCAGGATACCAGTGCTTTGTGAAATAGTCAGCGATTGTTGAACGCCAAAATTAAACAGAACAGCATGTCCACGTGTGGCAATGACCTTGTGAAACAATGAAATCCTCATCTTCCCCCAGACTCTCTGACAGCTGGACTTACCAGAGTCTCTGGTGGTTTGGAAAGCCTTGTGCTCCTACAGAATTCACAGCACCACAGCGCTCCACCTTGTTCGTCAACGCTCCAAGGAAGTCCGTGTGCCACCGGCTGATCGATGAGCGATGGTGTGCTTGAATGACCGGGAGACGAGTGCAGCAAGTCCATCAAGGTCTGAACAAAACGTTCTGATCCTGGGGATGCGTGCTGTTGCTCAACTGATGGCGATGAACGTAGCGTGCACACTCCTCTTTACCCTGCTCCACACTACACCTGTGGCTCCCCTCATCCCAGCAGCCGCTGTCAAAGGCCTGGGGGTTAGGCTGCTCTCTTGTCCCTCAGGGAGGATGGTTCTTAGCCTCTCCGCTCTTGGACGATGTGGCGATTGTGTCAGGAGTTGATTTCTGAAGAGGGACGAACTTGAGAAAAATGCTCTTGGACGTTGTCGATGTGCTGTAGCAAAAGGTGGCAGTGGGTGGAAATGTCAGTTGTCTCATCTGCCTGAATAGCAAGATGATCCAAATGTTTTACTTCCTCCAGAATGTAATCTTTAACAACTGACAGCATGCAACTTCAAAGGTTCGTCTTGCGTCTTTGAGGCGCATTTCAAAATGTTAGCTGTCTCAAAATGCTCCACCAACACACTGTCCAGTGAGACGAAAGACCTTCTAAACCCCTGAAAACACCGGGGTTGTCTGAGGATTCGGTTTCATTGTGGCCGCGCAAGGCCAGCTCTAAGCCAGCTCTAAGCCAGCTCTAAAGCCAGCTCTAAGGCCAGCTCTAAGCCAGCTCTAAGGCCAGCTCTAAGGCCAGCTCTAAGGCCAGCTCTAAGGCCAGCTCTAAGCCAGCTCTAAGCCAGCTCTAAGGCCAGCTCTAAGCCAGCTCTAAGCCAGCTCTAAGCCAGCTCTAAGGCCAGCTCTAAGCCAGCTCTAAGCCAGCTCTAAGCCAGCTCTAAGCCAGCTCTAAGGCCAGCTCTAAGGCCAGCTCTAAGGCCAGCTCTAAGGCCAGCCCTAAGCCAGCTCTAAGCCAGCTCTAAGGCCAGCTCTAAGCCAGCTCTAAGCCAGCTCTAAGGCCAGCTCTAAGGCCAGCTCTAAGGCCAGCTCTAAGCCAGCTCTAAGCCAGCTCTAAGGCCAGCTCTAAGGCCCCACAGAACTCAACACATCAACTATCTATGATAAAACGGGCTTGTTCTTCTCCACCTCCTGTTTCTACACACACACACACACACACAGACACACACACACAGACACACAGACACAGACACACACACACACACACACACACACACACACACACACACACACAGACACACAGACACAGACACACACACACACACACACAGACACACACAGACACAGACACACACACACATACACACAGACACACAGACACACAGACACACAGACACACACAGACACACACAACCATGCCATTGTGGTGACTTTGTCATCGTGGCCAGGGGCCCTGTGGTGTAAACCATGTCAAAGCCAGAGAAGCCTGCGTCAGAGGGGTGGGACTCGGAGGAGAAATCTCGGCGGCCCGGGGTCGGGCAGGTGGTGGAGGAGGAAATTGAAGTTACAAGAGTAAGACCGGAGTGAGACCAGAGGGAAGGGAGTGTGTGGGGAGGAGGCAGCCAATCGCATGCAGGGTAGCGTGATTGTGACGCAGCAAATCAAATGCCGGAATCCTGGTTAACCTCTGTCTCCAAGCTTTCAGAACCCACCGACCATGCCCGGGTTTTTGTTTGCATGGAGTTTGACGTAACAGAGGAAAAGACAAGGTGTTGGTGTTCGCTGCTGACAGGTTCGTTGGAGGTAGGATACGGTGTGGGATTCAGACTGCAGTGACAGCAATAAAGAAAGAAAGAAATCATCGTAAAAAGGGTGATTGCAGTAATCAGAGGAAGACAGAAGGGAAGAAAGAAAGGTGGAAATAAGGGAAGAATAAGGAGAAAGAATGAAGAAAGAGTGAACGAAATGAAAGAAAGAAAGACAGAACAATCTCATATGCAGTGATTGCAGTTATCAAAGGGAGAAAGAAAAAAGGGAATAACTAATTAAAAAAGGTTTTTATATCCAGGGATTGCAGATTAAATCAAATCCCAGAAGATATTGAGTTCATCAACAGAATTGGGTGAATGAATACATAACTTAGTTAAGTAAGTTAAGAGCAGACGACAAGCAAGCCATATTTGAGCATGTGGACGGCTCTCTGCCAAGTCTCAGCCACGCACTGCTGCCAGCCCTGAGACAGATCAACGGTCAACACCCAGAAGTCAGAAGTCTTCTTATCAAAGCACGCTACCGCCACTCTCAAGGAGGCTGTCCCGCACACACGCACACACATGCACACGCATACCCACACACACAGACACACTCTCATACTCGCACACACACACACGCACACACGCACACACACGCACACACATACCCACATACTCTCACACACACACACTCACACACACACACACACACGCACATGCACACTCACGCACACGCATACCCACACACACAGACACACTCTCACACACGCATACCCACATACACTCACGCACATGCACACGCATACCCACATGCACTCACACACACACACGCACATGCACACGCAAACACACGCACACGCATACCCACACACACAGACATTCTCACACACAGACACACGCACACACACACACACACACACACACACACGCACACACACACACGCACTCACACACACACACACGCACACACACACACACACACACACACGCACACA
Source organism: Lota lota (assembly GCA_026745465.1). Lineage (NCBI taxonomy): Eukaryota > Metazoa > Chordata > Actinopteri > Gadiformes > Lotidae > Lota > Lota lota. The sequence continues at coordinate 617,955 of JACYXH010000779.1, forward strand.
CACACACACACACGCACACACACGCACACACAGTGCACAGGGCCTTTGCACAGCAGTGTCATGCTAAGCCATGCTAACGGTGGTGGATCGGTGAGTAGACGAGGGGGTCTCTTTGCATCCTCTTCATTACTGCTGTATCTCCTGATGCCCCGGGAGGGGGTCTCGGGGCCCAGGAGCTGCTGGCGTAATCAGAGATGGAGGGGAGCAGCGTTGATGAGGAAGGTGGAGATAGAGGTGGAGAGGGGAACGGTGGTGCGGAAGTGACGGTCTCTTCACCGTCTCTTCCTGAGTGAAGGAGCTCGGACGTGCGTCGTCCGTTTGTGAGTCAGTCGGCCCCTGTACGAAATGACCCAGGGGCCCTCACTCACGGCTGGGCACACTCGCTCTTGTCACCCACCTCCAACTGTTTAGTGTTGTTGTCATGAAGCTGGCTGGGAATACAAACGAATCACCCCGTATGGTACAAACACATTATAGGAGATAGGTACACAAGATGTGAAAACTTGCCAGAATTTGCCAGAAAGGCGTTTTCATCCACAGTTTGCGCGGCTGAAAATGAAATTGATTTTATTGTGGGTTTTAGGCCCTTTTCTTAGTCCAAAAGTGCTATAGAAGTAAAGTATTATTATTATTATAATTTGCACTAGCACTAAAGCTGAACTATTACTGGTTGACTCATCCACCACCAGTGATAAAGCCTGCTAGTTTAGACTCATCCACCACCAGTGATAAAGCCTGCTAGTTTAGACTCATCCACCACCAGTGATAAAGCCTGCTAGTTTAGACTCATCCACCACCAGTGATAAAGCCTGCTAGTTTAGACTCATCCACCACCAGTGATAAAGCCTGCTAGTTTAGACTCATCCACCACCAGTGATAAAGCCTGCTAGTTTAGACTCATCCACCACCAGTGATAAAGCCTGCTAGTTTAGACTCATCCACCACCAGTGATAAAGCCTGCTAGTTTAGACTCATCCACCACCAGTGATAAAGCCTGCTAGTTTAGACTCATCCACCACCAGTGATAAAGCCTGCTAGTTTAGACTCATCCACCAACCAGTGATAAAGCCTGCTAGTTTAGACTCATCCACCAACCAGTGATAAAGTCTGCTAGTTTAGACTCCTCCACCAACCAGTGATAAAGCCTGCTAGTTTAGACTCATCCACCAACCAGTGATAAAGTGATTGTTTAAACTTTCTTCCGAGCAGACCTTGACTTTCTCACCTGATACTCCAAGTGAATTGATTCAGAGAGAAAGTGTTTTTCTGAAGAAGACTCCACACAAAGATTAAATAGTTGAACTCAGAGGTCATTCTATGGGTTTTCAGCCCATAGAATGAACACAGGCCTTTTCAGGTTTTGACTTCCTGTTCAGCTTTGAGTGTGACATGTTATCATTCCAATCCTTCTGCCCACGTGTTGACTTCTCACCTCAGACCGAGATTAATTAAATACAATTTCCGATGCAAAGTTTCCACAGAGAAACACAGTAAAAAAATAAATAATTAAAGTAATAAACAGCCAATAGCTTGATTGTCTTGATATCAAATTTCCTCACTTCTTACTTTGATATTCTTTCTCTTTCGTCCTCTCTTTTGTTCCTTCTTCTATCTTTTTCCTTCTTTTTATTCCTTTTCTTTCCCGACCCTGTAATCCCCGCTGATGGGAGCTGAAGATGCGAGGGCCCGTCCGCGTGCTGTCCTGTCCTCGTCCCGTACTGTTTGGTATGTCCCTAGCTGTCCGGGACTGTCCTGTCCTGTTCCCTCTGACAACTGTTCTGTTGAATATTGCTCACTTCTGCACGCAAATGCACTGTTGATGCTGCGCTATTAGACCAAACAAAGCAGCTTTCATTCACTTTAAACCTTTGAAAGCCACTATCTTTCAAGCAGGCATTGGTAATGAATGGGTGATAACAACCTGCAAATGAGCAGTACTAGAGGCGTGGGATATGACGAAGAAAATAATAGTACCCGCATTGAAGTGCAGTCATCAAATATATTCAAATCAAACCCTCTGTAAGATAACATATTTAGTGAATGCCAGGCAGGGTGAATTCATTCGTACGATAAACACACCAAGAAGAGAGCAAGGGCAATCAAATGAGAACAATTAGAGCAGAAAGGACTTTCCTTCATTAGCCCCTACAGGTCATTCTTGTGCACACATAATAGAGCAAAAACATGACAGACACACGTATAATCCTACTGCTTTAAACAGTGCCAGAGGGCCCAGAGACTGCTGAGCCTGAAGGACCTCTCTGAAAGCTGCGAGATGGGCTGCTGTGATGGATGCTGGGCTTCAGAGGCGAGCTCATCACACAACAATTGGCGAGCCTTTTCTGAGGTTGTTGGGTGAAAGTGGTTGATATTAGTATTCGTTCATCGTAATTATATATACGTATGTGTATACCGGGGTATAGAGGTGTGTGTGGGGGGGGGGGGGGGGGGGGGGGGGGGGGGTTAATAGGGATAGGGGTTTAAGGGGCCTCGAAAATCGGGGAATTCAAATGTTTGGTCATATAGAGAGAAAAATCATAATCGCAACAAATAAAACAACTTGTGATGATTGAATCCATAGGCTGTCGTAGAGTCTCAGGTTTCCCCTCTTCTCTCTTCTCTTCTTCTCCCGCTTCTCTCCGTGGCCTGACACTTGTTTAGCTTGTAAACAGAAAGGGGCAAAAGAAAACTTGAAATGTATTCCAGATACAAAATGCGTAAAAATAAGTACAAATAAAACCTAAGGTTACGGCAGAGTTATGTCAGTTAGCGAGCAGAGAATGTCAGGTCCAACAGGTCGTACTATTTAATGACAGAACTTCTGGGGTGAGATGGCGCAGAGCCTTCCCCGCAGGAACCAACAGGGTTGGAGTTGCAATGCGTTTCTTTATCTATCAAACTCTGACAAAGAGAATAATCCACACGCGTGGCTGAAGCTTTCAAAAGGGGATCTAAGAAGTCATCAAATGTCAAAACATAAAACACAACGTGCTCACCTCACACACCTTGAAGACTTGGGGTTGGATCCTTCATGGAATAATAATACAAAATACATACTTTGAAAAGACAAATTGGAGTGCAGTCCTAGACCGTCTTTCTTCTTTGTCATCAGATGTTGCCAGCTGATGACAAGAAAAAAATATATAAAACCGTTTTGCTTTTCAATTCTCTGTTTTGCTTTAAGTACAACATGCCCTTGAACCAATATACTGAGGGCAGATGTTTTTGAACGTCAGAGTTCATAATTACTGACATTTTACGGTCTACCAAGTAAAGAACAGAGTACAATTCAAGCTTATCGGTAATTTCTCTATCAATAAGTAGCATAGTAAGCATTTCTCAATATTAGGGGTTAAAACATATGCTAGGACATTTCTGGAGAATGTCAAAAACGCAAACAGACTTAAAGCATCCTAATTTTCAAAGAATTCAAACAAAAACAAAATCAAACACTGCGCAGTGCAGACAAAAGCACATATCCCAATATGATTATGAAGCAAATTCTGTTGCTACAAGCCACCTAGGTGGCTTTTCTGACCTTCTCCAAAACCAGGACACAGGATGTTGAAACCACATTGCCATTCAGCACACATCTCTTCTCTGGAGGAGGTCATGCTGCCATTTAGCACACATCTCTTCTCTGGAGGAGGTCATGCTGCCATTTAGCACACATCTCTTCTCTGGAGGAGGTCATGCTGCCATTTAGCACACATCTCTTCTCTGGAGGAGGTCATGCTGCCATTTAGCACACATCTCTTCTCTTGTTTGTCTTTTATGTCTTTTTTTAATTCATTAACTTATTATTATGTTTTTTTTTAATCATTACTTGCTGTAATGTTTTTATGTCCTGGGGTGAATCTTTTAACGCCTTTTATGTGAGAAGATAAAGCGAAAAACCTGCTTGTCTCTCATGGAGGTTTGACTGCAGAGCTCTGAAGCCAAGCTTTTTAAATCAAGGCCATGGAGTTCTGCTTTCATGGCACTGCTTTGCTGCATCCTGTTAGACTCAAGTACCGACAGGAAATGCACAAACTTGACATGATCTGTGTGGGTGTGGTTTTTTCTTTGTGTGTATTTGCACGTGTGTGTGCGTGCGTGTGTGCGTATGTATATTGTATGCATGCAGGTTAGATAATGAATGATCATCTCTAGAATCAAATTAACAAAATCTAAATTAAGTTTAATTTAGATGCGGACATGCTCACTCCCTCAAACTCCTGCAGTGCATTCGAAGATGCATTTGAAGATTGAATTCGACCGAGGTCCAATTTGAATGTGGAGGAGTTAGGTAACGCTATAATTGTAAATCCCTTTTGGGCGAATTGGATCAGAGGAAGAACCACGCGCCAGATGTGTGTCTGGGTGGTGATGCTCTGTTGTTCAGCGTGCGTTGGTGCTGATCGAACCAAACAGGAGGCCAGTGTGGTTCCTGGAGGGACAGTGTCGCACACACACACACACACACACACACACACACACACACACACACACACACACACACACACACACACACACACACATTAATCAAATAAATAAATAAATGCTTAAATGCTTAAATGAAAAAATGAATCATAATCTGTTATAGAAGAGTCATATAAAAAATACGGAGCTTGCAGAAGTGTTGTAAAAGCAAGAACACTGTTGAGATCGTGGTGGTAAACTGAATATCAGCAGGGCTATGCGAACCATTCAGTGCCATTGATATTAAATAGAGATTGTGTTCAGGAGCAGCGGTGGATAGACCTCTCCCATGAACCTGGGGTTCATCTCAAGGTGTTTGAGACGCGAGTGAAGGAGAGAATGTGGAGGAGGACGGCCAACGGGGGAATCAGTGAAGGACACTGTGAACATCCAACAACGGTGACTAACAAAAGAAAACCTCTTCAAGTTACACACACTTGTACAATACACACACACTCGACGCACACACATATTACATGTGTACAACACCAACTATGAAACACAAACACACACACACAAGGCTACTTGCAAAGCACACTTTTTTTTACGGACTATGGAGCACACACACACACACACACACACAGCATCATCATGATATTTCGTGCTTTCTTTCAGCCTAAACTAATTCTCAAGTTGAAATACTCAAGGTGAGCTTTTACTGTAAGAAATGACAATACATGAATATTAGACTGGATTATGTGTGGGGGCCTCAAGGAAATAAAGTAAAAATGCTCCAAATCAATCAGTCGACCTTTCATCAATCCATCAGTAAGGCACGCTAGTGGCAGCGGTGAGATACACTCTCAACCTTCACCGTTCTACTCATGGTTCTGCGCTTTCCTCTCTAGGAGGGCCCTAAGATCACCTGGAGGTGCAATTGTTGTTTGTGTGACTTGTCTGACACACACGGTTCCACACTGCTCGCAAAACACACACGCATGCACGCACGCACGCACACATGCACACGCGCACACACGCACAAGCGCACACGCACACATAAAAAGCATAACATGATATCCAGTATGTGTTGATCACAGACATGCCACTCACCCACACCCTATATACAACGCTTGAGTAAACACATCAGGTTCCACACAAGCAAACACATTGACAGAATCACAGCTCATTCATTGAAGACTAGGGTGGGTGGAAACAGATTGCATTGTGGGAAACATAAATGCTATTTGGTTTCAATGTGTAAATAACGAGATGCACTTTTAAAAATTCTTTGTGTAACGGTAATTCTGACGAGTCTCACGATTGACATATTGATGGTTTGCTAAATGATGCTGCCATGACTATTTTGTAACTTCTCATCTGATTTCTCATGTGTTTCCGGCCAAACTGTTATCAAGTAATTTTACTGCGTGTTTATTACTTTAGTGTTTGTGTCCACGTGGGCGTGCTCATGTTTTGCAATGTGTCTTTTGTTTGACATGGTTTACATGTATGTAAGTAACACAAAAGTGTGTGTGTGTGTTTGAGCATGTGAATCAAAACACAAAGACACATGGGTTGTCTTATCTGTGGAAAAACAAACATGGCAATGTTTGTGTGCGTGTGTGCGTGTGTGCGTGTGTGCGTGTGTGTGTGTGTGCGTGTGTGTGTGTGTGTGTGCATTAAACAAAAGATAATGTAAATGTTTTTTAATGCAGGTTTATATATATAAAATGACAGATTCACATGCTTGGTCAGGTATAAAGTATATTTTGTCCACACAGGGGGCCTGGCAGCTAACAAGCTACATCAACCCTAATGAATACAGATCGACTACCGGTGTGTGTCAGGAGGGGGTTAAGCGAAAAGCAGAGACAGAGAATCAAGATAGAGAAAAATAACATTTGTGGGTAGGGAGTAAACGGAGGTGAGCGTGAGGAAAAAAAGAGGAACGGGTGGAACATTTAAATATAACAATGAGGTTGGTTTAAGGCAGAGCAGATAATAAATATACGAGGGGAGGGAGAGAGAGATGCGGAATAATGTAAATGTGGAAAAACACAAGGCCATTTAGATTTTCCCCAAAAAGTACCGACCGATAGATGTCGCTGTAGTAAGTGAAAGTCGCTTCGACGATACATTCTAGTGTCTTTATTTCAGTTCTTTTTGTAGGCTTGAGAAAAGTACGTAACGGTGATAACTATCTACAACAACCTGCTGTAGTGATTGTGTAACAACATTCCTGACCTGACGGTTTGACCCATAGTACTGAACGGACTACAGTTTGAACCCGAACGACATTACCCAGAATGCTCAGAGCCTTGTCAGAGGTTCCATGGACATAGCTGACAAGCTAACGTCTCACGAAGCCTTTTGTTTACCTGCTCATTTTGCTGCTACTGTACAATATCCGTTTATGAATTCACCACGCGGTGTAATCTCAACATTCTGTCATTCTTAAACTGTTCATGAGCGCTCCATACACTTTGGCGAACAATAACCACGTTGTCCTGGATTGTTGTGGAGGCTTGAGTAACGTGGATTACAGCAAGGTACGGTACACACAGCGATGGGATTTCTATTAACATGCAGCACAGGGTGAGAGCTACCTCGGTTACAACACGGTTACAGCAGAAAGTACCGTGGATCGGCTTGCATGTGAAGGAGAGACTTGTTATCTCGTTCAATTCAGGTGCAAGGATGTCATTCATTCGTATTAAGCCACTACGGATAACAACGTTATCCTTTTGAGTCACTGGCTTAATACTAGCTTTCTGGCCCACGGTTGATATTGCGATGCACTCATTGCAAATGCCATGTCTGGTCGGCACTGTAGTGTAAGGCAAGCACATCGCAGGTAACACGTCAGTACTAATAGTTTGTTGACATTTTTCTTACTCTCGCGAGACTATACATGCAGCCCTTCACATTTTGGTTGATGGGTGACTGACTGCAAATATGGACTTTCCCTTTTTGGTTCAAACTATTGCATCGTCACTGGCCTCCACCATTAAATTAACTACACCACTCTGCAGAAAGTTTGTATTGGCGCTCAAATTGGTCTGAAACACTACTAACAACTCATGTTGTTAGTCTTACTTATTGTGAGGCTGACTTACCTTCATCATGCTTCTATTCCCTGGGCCTTTTATTTGTAGGAATGTTGCGGTCCTGCAATACACTGTAGCTGAAGCCCACTTGACATCAAAAACACAACAAGACAGACTTTGCTCAAAGCCACAGAAAACACCTGACCAATAATACATTAGGGCACTGAACGGTGACTCAAGATGATGCAGTTTAGGAAATAGAAATCAGCAAAACCACTGCGGCGACACAACTGTGTCACTCTTAACAGTGATTAGATTAAGGCCCTGAACTGATTCATAAAGTGTATTGTTGTAAAACTACAAGAAGTGCATTGTAAAGGCATGAACTTCACGGTCACCCCATATACATTTATATCATTTTGTCCCATGGCAGTCATCGGCCACAAGAAGCTTTGATGTCTTTATCAGGGTCAGTTGTTACAGTGAGAGCTTAGCAGGGATAATTAATCAAATAAAATGAACGATAAAAAAAAACAACGTCAAATCCCTTTGAGGTTCTTTGGGTCCATGACTGTCATCATATAAAACAGGTCAAGCAGAACAGCTACGCTCGCCTAAAGGATGTTTCAACAGCACTTGAAGTGTTTGCAGGAGGACAACCCCAGTCCAGACACAAGCTCCTTAAAGCTTTGATGTTGACCTCATTTCTGTTGTGTTTTTTACCAAATGGTCCCGAGTCCACAGACACAAGGTCAGTCATTTGAGTTAAAGGATCGCTTTGTTGCCTTCATCAATAGCCACGCTGTCAGTCGGAGAGTGTGTGTGTGTGTGTGTGTGGGGGGGGGGGGGGGGGGGGGGAGAGGCAGAGGGTCATTTCGATAATGTCAGGTGAGAGTGTCAGTTGACGCGGGACTGCAGTGATGACGTCTGATTGGTGCTTCACAGAACAGTGTTCTATTTGATCTTTCCTCAAGATGAGTCGATAGCTGGATGAAGGACCTTTTGGGGGTGTTTTAGGGTTGTGTATTCAGGCGGCTCATTTCATTTCTGCGTAGCTGTCTAATTTAGATGGCGTCCACAGTAGTTCTCTTTTAAGCCATCTTGTGCCACATCAAGTACCACCGTGTAATTTAGATTTGGTACAAAAGGGGTTCAGACACTTTTTCAACGTCCATGTTGGACAGTTTATGACATTATTGACTTGAATAAAGCCTAGTGAATGTAAACGTGATATCCTCCCAGTGGATTAGGCGTTAAACTTACTATGCCACATTTGTTCTTGTAATTTCTTATACACGTGCAAATACGTTGACATACACGCGCATTTGTAAACACACACTTTTATCTATAAACGTGCACATTTGTATTTTTTCTTCTTTCACATGCGTCGTCACGCACGCCTATGACAAGGAGGAGACGAACTTTGACCCTGTCCTTGTTTCCAGGTGGACATGTCGTTGCTAGGGGAGGTCCTGCAGCACGTGGATGTGTACGACCCCCGCTTCTGTGTGGCCGTGCTCGCCGTCCTCTTCAACCCCTTCTTCTGGAATGTGGTAAGATTCCAAAATGGACCGAACATGTTCTGGAATGTTGTACGATTCCAAAATGGAACGAACATGTGCAAAAATAGATACAAATCAAATGTTTCCACGTACGCAATAAGGATACTTTCCTACTACTCATGTTGTGTATATGGATATGTTTTTGGTCGATTTCTGCTTAATCTTGCTTCGGTACGTTTTTTTTTGCTTTTGGGCAATACAATGATGAACAACAGAGAATGGATTTGCAGTGAGATATCTGATCAAATATTAATTTGGTACATCCAATCGATCCATGGTTTGGCCAATGATTGGGTTCTGCATGTCCAAGAAGGGAGTCTTTATAACTTTCCTTGACGGTTTTCTTTTGATCGAAACGGTGGCAGGAAAGATAATGCGTGCAGCTCTACCGTCAGCTCTATGAGTCTGTTGGAGGGGCAAAGTGGGGACGCTGTTTGGCAGTGATCGATGCTGAGTTAGTTACTTGTGTCCATATATCTCAATATATCTACGGATCAATTAGGCTGCGCTCATTAATGGTATTGGGTGCGGGGATTGAATGTATTCAGAAATGATAGGCTGCCACAATAATATTCAAACACACTCAATCTTTATTTTGTGGGGAGTAAATTAACGTTACACATTTGCCGGTGTGAAAAGAAAAGGGGAATCTTGAAACAGTGAAAGATGGTTTTGAAATGTTGTAGCAGGCCTACACAAGCTACAGTATTCTAAGTCCCTGAAACATCACAAGGCATCGTTGCTATTTAACAAGTGTCTTCAGAAAATGTCACACACACAAAATATAAAGAAATTGGACTGACTCCATCCAAACGGACCGCCTGACTCGCTTCTGTTACCCTAGCAACCACAGCGTTGTATCCCTCGGCACCTGTGGATGACACGGTTCACTGTGTTCACTCTGTGTGTGTGTGTGTGTGTGTGTGTGTGTGTGTGTCTGTGTGTTCCCAGTACGTGTAAATACACCCATTCATTTTGTGGCGCCTAAAAATACGGTAATGCAGTCATAGAAAGAACTCTTGAATGTGCTAATATCTGTACTCGGTGTGCGTCCATGTGTGTGCCTGCCCCTGTGTGTATGTGTGTGTGCCTGCGTCCGCGCGTGTGTGTGTGTGTGTGTGTGTGTGTGTGTGTGTGTGTGTGTGTGTGCCTGCGTCCGTGTGTGTGTGCCTGAGTCCGGGTGTGTGTGTGTGTGTGTCCTCTGCGGTGTAAACTATTGGACAGAACCCCCCGGCCATCGGTGCATAGATGTATTTTATGCATAACCAGGATGTCCACTGAACAACCTGTTCCCCCACACAGGGAGACACAGGTGTATGCCCTTTGGGCGGGTGTATGTGGGTGTGTGGGCGGGTGTATGTGGGTGTGTGGGCGGGTGTATGTGGGTGTGTGGGCGGGTGTATGTGGGGGGGGGGTGGCCTGGCTTTCAACTGCTAAATATCCTCTCAAGATGTTTTTTAAAAATAACGTGTGTGTGTGTGTGTGCGGCTTAAGACTCTGAATTATCCAACACACACACACACACACACACACACACACACACCGCTTGGATGTAAAACATTCGTTTCTTGTAAATTTAAACTCATTAAATACATCATAATATACTGTTTTAAAATATGCTTTCTCATCATACTAATAGAAGAAATGGTGAAATTAAAACTGTATAGAGCGATCAACCAAACCAATGCATTTTGTCTTTCGTGTCCTCTATTTGAATGAGCTAATAAATAATAATAAATAATAATACAAACACTTGAGGTAGCAGTAGCTCCACAGGCTAGCAAACTCATGCTCTCAACGGCTCTTATTCTTTCCATTGGGTTTTGTTCTCCGAGAAGCCAAGAGTTAATCCTCCGCGTCCAGATTGCTCATTTCCCAGAATCCACAGGACGTGCCATTTTGTAGTTACAAAATGGTTGTATTCTTGAAAGAGGACCACGCTAATCTCTGACGGTGAATTATTACCGGCAGTTTTTCCATAATACATTTTTCAAGGGAATTATTTTGCCTTTGAAGTAGGAAATAAAATGTCTTCAGGATGCGCGCTCTAGGACGTCACGGGCATAATTCAATGTTTCCCGTTTGTTGTGTTTTATAATAATAATAATATAATTATGGTTATTTTGCCTTTCAGGTGAGAATTATTCCACGTGAAAAACTGGATTTAATACCTGTGCTTCACACAGGTTTGAGATACAGAACATCCTGTACAATGTATTGCTACAACATGCCATCTGTAATTTATCGCTGCTTTCCCCATAAACCCTTATCACCAACACAAACACAAACACGCACACACACACACAAACACACACACACACGCACACCCGCACACCCACACACCCACACACAAACACACCTGTTTTCCTGTGTTGATCTATTGATGCTATCAGTTTGTGGATACAATTCACTCCACATACTGGGTTTATTTCTTTCTCCCATCAATCCATTACTAAATATCTATAAATAGGCCCTGCTATTTTGTGAACACCCTGTGGATAATAGTCTACCAGCCCCACCACCTCTCTCTCCCATTATGAATGATGGAAGGCTTTCAGTCAGGATATAAATATCTTTTCTTTCTAATAGCACTCCCCTTTTCCCACTGCTAATTACACATGTTGCTGATGAATGTCTGTTCCCTGTTTGCTGCAGTCACAGCCTGTATTTGTCTGTGTGTGTGTTTGTGTGTGTGTGTGTGTGTGTGTGTGTGTGTGTGTGTGTGTGTGTGTGTGTGTGTGTGTGTGTGTGTGTGTGTGTGTGTGTGTGTGTGGGTGTGTTTGTGTGACGAAGACAATTAGAAGCTGGTTCAGTCGCAGCATAATCGATGATGATGATGATGTGTTTCCCATAATATCAAAGATCCATATCCTGCTCCCTGTCTCTTATCTTTCTGCCAATCCCTCACTCTTATGGTCATGATGGTGCTGCACCAAAAAACATACTTATTTTTTCAAGCATTTTTTTAATGCTTCTTTTGTCTCTTGGTTCTTGATCCAGGGTATTCTTGGATCATACATAAATGAATCGAATACGTTGTTGTGTGCAACAGGTTCGTTGGCCCTCTCTTCCAGTGACGTTACACTGGATTGGCCCTTTTTGTTAACGTTGTCCCATTAGCGATTGGCTCTGCTCAAGGTTCACCCCAAGCATGGCTTCACGAACATCAACGGACGTCGTACGTTTCGAGTCAAACACGGCTGCCGACCTTAGTCAACCCGTAGGAGAAGACGCTAGCGAAGGCTCTGATGCATTGGGTGCCACCGTGCTCTTTGCATCAAACCCCTAACGGATACAAGCCGTGTTCTGGAAAACTAGTCTCGTCCTTCTCAGACTCCCACAGTGACGGTTACAGTGTCACATTGGAAGGAAAACGTGCGTGTGTGTGTGTGTGAGGTGAACCAATTCCCAACTCATTAGGGGCCCTGAAGAACAATGTCTACGTTTGCTTGTGATTGGCTGCCAGCATGCGCCGACCTTAAGTGAGTCAGTTGCTATGATCAGGTGACTGGTCTGGTCATCAGAATACATTGTGGTGCTTTTCCTCGTGTCAGGGTCGCTAAGATTTGTTAGAAGAACCATCAGTTCAGCCTTGAGTGAGTGAAATGCTCTGTGAGAATATGCTCTGGTGGACTGCATGCCTGCAGCATCTGTAGGAGAGCAGTCCCATTTTAGACCGCTCATCCAAAGTGCCCTTATTCCACAGGGTTGAGACCATCCGATTCCTACTTTTCCCCCCAAAACCTTTGTTAAGCAATCGCGAAAAGGCCTACATTCTGCTAAGCGAAGCAACAGGGCAGCTCTCTGACTTATTTTAGTGGCTTCAGACGCAGGGATGCCTTCAGAAAAATGTGATCTGAAAATCACTGGTGAACAGTCTGTCTTAAAGCTTTAATCTTTTCATGACAATCTTCACATTTTAAAATACACACAAATTGTATTCCAAAACATTGTATTCCCTTATCCATTTATTTGTTATCATATAGGTGACAGGCCTTGAATAGAGTAAGAAGGTGGCAGTGCTGTAGTTCAGTGTGTCACAAGCCTTATATCTTTGGTTTTCTTTGGTATCTTTGGCTAAATATTGTCCTCATTTAGCAGACACTTTTGTACAAAGTGATTTACATTTGAAATTGTAGATGTAGATGTAGATTTTTGCAGTTTTTAGCAGCAGGTATGGAGTTTGAACTTCAAAGTGTCATTGACATTAACCCAGCTCTACTTATCAGAGCTTATCCTCCCTCTTCATCGCTGTAGGACATGCACATGCAATAGAAATGTCACAAACTCTTTTCTCCAATAAAAATAAGTCGACATGTACAAGTTCAGCTAGCGGGTCCTAAGAGTACAGATATGATCAAATATGTCATTGACACTGACCATCAGGGTGATGTATTACTTGACTGATTCTACAATCAGGTTATATATCAGGTTACATGTTTGTGTGTGTGTGTGTGTGTGTGTGTGTGAGTGTGTCTGTGTGTGTGAGTGTGTCTGTGTGTGTGAGTGTGTCTGTGTGTGTGAGTGTGTCTGTGTGTGTGTATGTGTGTGTGAGTGTGTCTGTGTGTGTGAGTGTGTTGCGGGGGACATTATGAAACAAAGTCGAAAGATTTGGGTTTCTTATGGGTTTCTTATGGGTGAGACTAATTTGTGTTTTGAGCAACACCCGTGTTTGTCCTACGATGACCGCCTCTTAGAAAAGAGTCTATCGACTCTGTTGGAATACATGAAACATTTATCATCAAACCTGAAATGAACATTGGTTCTCTTTGCAGATTGGATTAGAACGATCACTATTAGCATTGCACTGCACTGGTTGGTCATTCCTGAAAGTAGTGTTTTAGGATTAGTTTAAACATTGGGCGTGTACGGCCACATGGGGGAATCTAGTGAAGTTTTTATTGTGTCACATCCTGAAGAACCATAGGCCTTGTATGCAGATAATAATAGAACATTAATTCAATCGTTTAATACGTCACCAACACATTACATTCAACATTTCTCAACTACAGGTGCAAACAACGTCACTCTCTCTCTCTTGCGTTCCGGTCGAAAAGCTACTCCCCCTTCTCTCCCCCCTGGGTATGGGCTGGGTATGGAGAAGGGATCCTCCCCAAACTCACCTCTTACCCGAGAGGATGACATCGATTGTCTTTTCTACTTAACAACAGCAAAGCACCATGCCTCTTGGGAGGCATTTTGTCATTTTCCGCTTCTTCAACATCCAAGCCCTTGGCAAGGTTGAGGAAAGCAGCAGACCGAGTCCCACCTAATCCTGAATGCCACGGAACAGGGCATTGGGGAGGAGGTGGTAATGATTCTATTAATAGAAACAGGTTCTAATAATAACGGTGGTATTTTTAATCCATGGCACGGGCCGTCTCGGAGAGAGAGGGAGAGAGGGAGAGAGGGAGAGAGGGAGAGAGGGAGAGAGAGAGAGAGAGAACTTGTTATGAGGTGTGTGACTGACATCTTTAATTAATTCCTTAGACATTTTCAATGTGCATTCAGTTTAGTTCTTTAATGAGTTGCGCATTCAGATAAACGAGGGAATCTCTTTTTTTTTATTTATAATCACACATCGTCACAGTTTCTCTGGACCATCTCATCCAATTCACATCAAAACATTGGGCCTTTTCAATTACATTTTATGGAAACAAATATGTGAGTAAATGCGTTCAAAGTTTCAAACGTTTTGAGCATTTACATGATGCGTCATACGTTCTGTCAGATATTGTATGCCCTATGTATCAGAGACATACTGTTCCCGGGGTGTCTTCGTATGCGCTGACGTGCTGTGTTGTACAAACGGAGCAGGCTGTGTTTAGCTTGAGCTCTCATTAAGCAGGATTTATATTTAGCATGATTGTTAGTGTTTGCTCTCTGCGTCATTAGTTTTTTATTTTTGTACAGGGTCACAGGGTTTTCCGTGTGTGTGTGTGTGTGTGTGTGTGTGTGTGTGTGTGTACTTATGATTTAAAGTACATTGTAGATCTTACTCTAGTATCCTCTCAGGGAATGTTTTTTCTTCTTCGTATCTGTGGAAAGATGCAGACGAGATAAAACGGTTTTAGATCGTTTGCAGAAGAAGTTGCAGCGGTGTGAACTGGTTAGTAGAAGTAGAACTGGTTAATAGAAGTAGAACTGGTTAGTAGAAGTGGTTAGTAAAAGTAGAAGTGGTTAGTAGAAGTAGAACTGGTTGGTAAAAGTAGAAGTGGTTAGTAGAAGTGGTTAGTAGAAGTAGAACTGGTTAGTAGAAGTAGAACTGGTTAGTAGAAGTGGTTAGTAGAAGTAGAACTGGTTGGTAAAAGTAGAAGTGGTTAGTAGAAGTAGAACTGGTTAGTAGAAGTAGAACTGGTTAGTAGAAGTAGAACTGGTTGGTAAAAGTAGAAGTGGTTAGTAGAAGTGGTTAGTAGAAGTAGAACTGGTTGGTAAAAGTAGAACGTGGTTAGTAAAAGTATAACTGGTTAGTAGAAGCGGGCCTGGATGTGTTGCTAGGCGCCTTAAGAGATTCACCTTGTCAAACTGCAGACATGCCCGTAGCTATGAGGTCATCAAGGTGCGGGCCGTGGTCATTTATTTAGAGCTAAAAATAGATTTGGACACTAAATACTAATAACTGTATAGAGATTTAGCGGTGGAGAACTTCTGAGTGCATGAGTGCGTGCTTAATTCGGTCTAGACTTGTTGCTGTGTGTCCGCTGTGTGTGACATCTGGTGGTGCGTGCGTGAGCAGAGCACAACCACCCCCCACCCACCCCCCCACCCACCCACCCAGCTAAACTGAACCCTTTTTGGAGTACCAACATAAGCAATGGTACTGGAAGCACAGCATTATCATTGAGTCCATCTCCAAGTGAAATATAGTTCCTGTGTACACTTATAACTGTGTGATCCTGACGGTCTTATGTATTCTCACTGGCTACTGACCTACATCTAAAGCCATCAAGCTGCTCGTCTGTAACTGTGTGTGTGTGTCTCTCTGTGGGCATGTGTGTGCGTGTGTGTCTGTTTGTGTTTGTGTGTGTGTGGTTGTGTGTGTGTGTGTGTGTGTTTAGTTTGTGTTTAGTAGGTACAGTGGATCTAGTGCATGATTCTGCATGGGCTACCGCAGTGGTTTCCTCAAACTGTGGACCACGACCCAGAAGCAGGTCACAGCAGGGGTCCAAGTGGGTTACGGGAGGAGCGCAACAAAGCACATTTTTGGAACTAGATATTGCATGGCTTGCCAGTTTCGGTTTCAGTTTCCAGACTGAAAAGTGGAACACTGCACTGAAGAACAATACAATACATATTGCCGCTGCTGTTGTTCGAATAATTGAATACTGCGTCGTCAAAGTTGGTATTGTGTATATGGTCTGATACCTGAATGTGTCATATCATTATATTTGACCAAAATCAAGAATCGGGAGTGCATCGCATTACGTTATCGTCAACTTGCAGGGTTCAAAGTGTATTGGAGCTATGTGTTTCTTCAGTTTTTTTCTGGTGGATACATTTAGCCAAAATCGTGCTTCCCTACCCTGGTTTGAAACGTCTCAGACCTCAATTACGCAAACTATTAGCCTTCAGACTTAGTGTTTCTTGAGTTATTAAAACGCTGTACTTATTCAAACAACCAGTTCTTTATTTAGCCTAGTCTTGCAGCTCTTGCATTGTAAACAACCAGAGACTGTCCCTGTGTACTCCACTGTGTACTCTTCCACAGTTGAGTGGCGGGGGAGGCGGGCTATGAGGTTTTGTTGACAGTTTGAGTAACCAATGGAAGTAAGAGATTTCGTCAAACTCTTTTTATACTTTCTATTAGTTAAATGTTTGTATAACCCACAGACGTAAAAAGGTAACCAATAGCACTGATTTATGCATTTTTTTGCATAAAAAGTGCAAGAATTATGGAGTTGCAAGCTTTCCGCCTGACAGCGACGATTTATGATTCATGAGTCTGATTGGCCCCACAATAATCCACAAAATATAGTTGTCTGTGTGCGTGCGTGCGTGCGTGTGTGATCATTACATACTAATGGGTCGCAGTGGAAACAACTGTCTCAGATTTGCTGTTGTTGTTTTTCTGGGATCAATTTCATGTCCACTGCTGTTTTCGTTTTAGCAAACTTTAACCCTATTTGCCCTCTCATTTCACCTGCAGGATATTTATATTTATATTATATTTAGGGCATTTAGCAGACGCTTGTGTGGCTGGCGCCAACATCGGCGTCGGGAGCAGTTAGGGTTAGGTGTCTTGCTGGATATTTGCTTCACATTAGTGAGGAATTAGTTTCCTTTTCGTTACTTCGCCAGTAGTTCCTTGGGAAACAAATGGCCAATAAATGACACATGAACGAAATTATGACCGAATAATGATACTGTGGAATTTCTTTAAAAGGTATTTGTGAAACACATAGAAAGTTCATTGTCCTTGAACCATGTATCAACAATTATTGTGAGGGACAAACTACCTTCCATTTCCATTTCAGGGAGGCTGTGTGCAATTAAAGCTTGCAATCAAAATCTCGCTCTCGCTCTTGCTCTCTCAGAAGAAATCTAGACCCAGCATATCGGAGTCACTATAGGCCAAGAGTACACCGTGATTAAGATTACATCACATTCCCCTTGAGGGAAATCTAGTCCAGTCCCACTTATCCAACACTCAGGGCTTTTTACCTTGTCTGTTAATGCACACATAACACACACACACACACACACACACACACACACACACACACACACACACACACACACACACACACACACACACACAATTATCTGCTTGATCGTTTGACATGGCGTCCCTGTGAACATGTGTGTGTGTGTCCCTGCAAAACACACTCAGTTTGGAGGTTGGAAATATCATAACTGAATAGAGTCAGGCAATGGGGGCCACTGCGCGGCTCTAAGACAACAATGAGCAATCAAAGGCCCCACAAAGGCCGCCTGACGTATTGGCTTGACGCTCTTATTCCTCGGCAAAAGTTGGCTGTTTGATTGTTCTCGTGCAGTGACACACAGCGATAACGACACCGATGGCGATGATGATTACAATAAAAAAAGAATATGAGTTTATCGCCAAATGTTCTTTATTGCAAGATTTACATTGGCGCTATTTCTCTATGATTGCCTCCATACATAAAAAACTAGAACAAATGTTTTTCAATTATCGGAGTTCATTTTTTACCCCTCGTGCTTCCAGCTACAATAGCTATCATCTGCTCCTTCTGTATGCTTTTTAATATCCCAGATGATTGCTCTTTCTCGCTCTCTCTCTCTCTAAGACTCTCTCTCTCTCTCTCTCTCTCTCTCTCTCTCTCTCTCTCTCTCTCTCTCTCTCTCTCTCTCTCTCTCTCTCTCTCTCTCTCTCTCTCTCTCTCTCTCTCTCTCTCTCTCTCTCTCTCTCTCTCTCTCTCACAGGGTCCCATGGGCAGAAGGTAATTGAATAAAAGTGGCGTTTTTACTGTGATTGGTACAATTTGTTCGAGAGGCAGCTGGCCCAAACGGCGGGGAGTTTTTTTTGTAAAGGTTTCCTCATCAGTGAGTGGAGCTGCTGTGTCTCTAAGTAGTCTTTAATCACAGCGCCCTGGCCGTGCATGTCATCTCACCATGTTCCTGTTCCTCAACATATTCAGGGGACAGAGCAGCGCTGCATGCATTTATACATGACTTGGTTCCTCTGTGTGTGTGTGTGTGTGTGTCTGGAGGGGTGTGTGTGAAGGTGTAAGAGTGTGTATGTGTGTGTGTGTTCCTGTAGGGCTGTGTGTGTGTGTGTGTGTGTGTGTCTGAAGGGGTGTGTGTGTGTATGTGTGTGTTCCTGTAGGGCTGCACGTGTGTGTGTGTGTGTGTGTGTGTGTGTGTGTGTGTGTGTGTGTGTGTGTGTGTGTCTGAAGGGCTGTGTGTGTGTGTGTGTGTGTGTCTGAAGGGGTGTGTGTGTGTGTGTGTGTGTGTGAGAAAATGTGTCTCTGACTGTGCATTTCTGATTTCACCGTCCTGTGTTAAATATGCCTGAGCATTAATGAATGCAAAATTCTGCTTGTGCCTTGACAAGCCAAAAGGCAGACTGAGATCCCATGTACCACACTGCTTGGCTTATAGAGAGCTTAATGAGGCTTTCTGAATCCGTTTTTCTGTCTCGTCTGAGTTTAGTTTCAAAGCTGATGTGCTCTTCTATGCCGTTGACTGTTTCAGTCACTTGAACTGATTTGAAAATAAGTACTATCGGGACAAGTTAACAATGTAAAGTCTTAGCTTTTCACGAGAGGGGGGTTCTGTAATGTATGAAACTTGTAATGACATGTAACCATCTATGATGATAAAACACCGTACTAATGTCCGTTGGCTTGCAGCAGCCCTCAAAGTAACGTCAGCCGCTTTAAATTTTTACAGCAGTTATTTCTATTTCAAACCTCCTACATTGACATTTACTTGCAGTCATTTGGCAGAAGCTTTCATCCACAGTGGCGTACAGTTGAGGCTATAATCCAAGCATACAATCAGTATCGGTACAAAAAGCACAATCAAGTCTTAGGTAACAAATAAGAACAAAAC
>JACYXH010000779.1:650000-652500 GCA_026745465.1 Lota lota
ACCGCTGCTGTTTGACCTGAGCCCTGAATTTGAAAACCGATTCAATACAATGCAAGTCAAATAATTATTTCTGACCTGAATCCCTTCTTATTCATACTGTGTACACATATATTTCTTTATATATGTGTGTGTGTGTGTGTGTGTGAGCGTGTGTGTGTGTGTGAGCGTGTCTGTATGTGTACATGCTGCCATGTGTGTGTGTGTCTGTATGTGTACATGCTGCCATGTGTGTGTGTGTGTGTAATAATGTGTACATACTACCATGTGTGTGTCTCTATGTGTGCATGCTGCCATGTGGGTGTGTGTGTAATAATGTGTACATACTACCATGTGTGTGTGTGTCTGTGCGTGCGTGCGTGCGTGTGTGCATGCGTGTGTGCGTGCGTGTTGGGTCTGTGTCCTGCTTCTTCCAGGCGACTACTTTGGGATTCTGATGGATGAGCCGGTGAGAGGCTTCCCCTTCAGCCTGACGGAGAACCCCATGTACTGGGGCAGCACCGCCAACTACCTCGGCCTCGCCCTCATGTAAGTCATGTGACCCACGGGGAACGTACGAAATAACGGACGTTAAACAAATGTTCACTTCTTCGCGTAACACAGCGATCTACAGCTTGACGCAAAAGACTTAATTACAGTGTATTATATCAGTCTATATTACAGTACATTTGGCTAACGCTAGCCTATCCTTTGTGTCACACTGAATGCAGACGCTGACCTGAACGGACGCCCACATTGTATTGTGCAGAGTTAATTTGTTTGGGAATCAAGCAGAGGCCCCTCGCCAGTAGACCACTTAGGGAATCTTCCTGCTCCAAGCCAAATCGATTTTGTGATGGATTGACGTGCTTCCTTCATGACGCGAGGTCTTCAGTCTTTTCACTGGTTATGCTGCATCCTGTCTTCATTCAGCGCCCTTCTTTCAGTGCCTTGTCTCTGAAATGATCTTTGTGTTCGGCCTTGAGGTGCAGGCCTGACATGGCGAGACAAGCAGGAATTATTCACCTTGGATGAAATTAAAAACCTTTGAGCACTTAGTACAAATAATTCGCCTATTCAATAAGGTAGGCCTGAGAAAATTCTGATTAGTTATTGACATCCAAATTCAATTCCAAGAAAGTGTCAAAATGTCATATTCCTCTTCTCCGTTATAGTATAAAGCTCACAATGGGAATTCAGTCCGATCAAACCACATCCCTCCTATGGTTTGCTTTGGTAATCAGGAGATCTCAGATCCCATTGGCTAAACCGTCACAAATTGTTTTAGTCTATGGCTGGACCATGTTCCCCTGTAGATCCTGCTGCTCCCACTACTCTTCCCATTCCTTCTCTGTTTACGTGAGAATGGAGAAAGAGTTTACATATCAAGTGTACAACTGCATTTTCCTTTGAAAGGAGGAAAAACAATACGTAGCTATTTCATCGGATGTTCTTTATAGCAGTAACCAGACCAAGAGCTTTAGTTGTAGATAGTTGTTAGTTGTGTTATAATTGGAACCAGAAGTAAACAATCTATAGGGAAACATTCCCTGGATGGGCATGTTTTGTCTTGAGAAACTTTCTTCTGATATTCTTTATGGAGTGAATAGCTGCAGGAGAAGTGTAAAATAGTCAAACCTGTCGCCACTGAATGCTCTGTTACTTATTTGGAGTACAATATCCAACTGTACTCCTAATAGTCCAGAACAACAGGAAATAAATCGTGTTATAAAATACCCTGGTTTATACCCTGGAACTCTCACTCACAGGTTAAAGGTTCGGTTATACTCAGTATACTTCACTGAGTGGCTATTGTGTTCCGAATCCATTACTAATGAAAGATGATTGCAAAGTGCATCCTCTCAACCTGTCCATTTTCTTTACGATCACAGCCACACACAAATGATGCACAGGAACACACTCTACATGCACCCCTCTCTCAACTCCCCAAAGAGTTCAAATCCCTGAACTCCTCACCTGTTCTGTAATCAACTTGTTTGACTGGGTTCTCACTGGACTCTCTAGCCAGCTGTAGCGCTGTGGTGCAACCCATAGGGCTCTTAAAGCTGCTGTAGGTACGATTTGACAGCTATTATTTGAGTGTAATTTGTTAGAAATGCCAAAGCCACCTGTCAGCTATAAGTGAGTGAAATGCGCTGTGAGAATATCTGTTGTGAGTTGACTTCGTCTTCCTGAAATTCCATGAAATTCCAGTTCCATGAAATTCCCAGGTGCTTTAAATGCAACCCTTCTCAATGGCAGAGAAAGGTAAGCCGGGAGCAGAGAGGAAGGGAACGATTTCCGTAGTTCCATTTCTAAACCTCTCACACTGGTTAAAACCCTTTTCCCTTTGGAAAGAAGTGCAGACTCAATAGTCAATGGTAAGATGCCTAACCGGTCCCTTATGAACGGGTCACCCAAGTCGCTCTAGATAAATGACTTAATAGTAACATGTCAGTGAATGAATAGGAAATGTTGGTATGCAGTAGCATGTTACACCTAGACCTGGTATGAAGATGAGGAT
>JACYXH010000779.1:662500-685000 GCA_026745465.1 Lota lota
CACAAGTGTGTATCTCTTGGAAGAAAAGGGAAGTGTGAGAAGTAAAGTGGTGGGGGGTGGAGGGTAGTGTGTTAACTTCTGTAGCTAGCCCAGCAAAGCTGTCTGTCCCCCTGTGGTGTCTGTCTGTCTGTCCCCCTGTGGTGTCTGTCTGTCTGTCCCCCTGTGGTGTCTGTCTGTCTGTCCCCCTGTGGTGTCTGTCCGCCTGTCCGTCTCTCTCCTGAACAGTTTGGTTTAAATGACTCCTAAACCAATATTATATTTTTGTTTGTGCCACAAGCAGGGTTTCTTATTATATATATATATATATATATATATATATATATATATATATATATATATATATATATATATATATATATATAAATACACATGTACACACGTACACATGTATGTATGTCTATATAGATAGATAGATATACTGTGTTAATCACAGTAGACACATTTAAAGCAGAACTGTCTTAAAGAAATAAAGAAACACGTTCCCCTTCCACCCACCGGACCTGTCCCCCTGTGGTGTCTGTCTGTCTGTCCCCCTGTGGTGTCTGTCTGTCTGTTCCCCTGTGGTGTCTGTCTGTCTGTCCCCCTGTGGTGTCTGTCTGTCTGTCCCCCTGTGGTGTCTGTCTGTCTGTTCCCCTGTGGTGTCTGTCTGTCTGTCCCCCTGTGGTGTCTGTCTGTCTGTCCCCCTGTGGTGTCCCGCAACCTCCGTTTGACGTCCTTTTACTAGATGTATTTTAGGTGAAGTCTTTGACATCGGATGGATGTTGCTTATTTATACCGAATGCGATTTCACATGGAATCTATCCTAAGATGTGACGATGGAGTGGAGGATGCGGTATGGGGATCATCTTTGCTATAGCAACCGGTGATGCTGTGGAGTGGTGCTTTGGGATCCTGTTCCATGTCCGTTGCATTCATATCTATCTTTTACTATGAGCACCTGTCCGTCTAAAGGTCTGGAGGTGACATGCTAGTGACCTATTGCTCTTGGTCCAAGAATGTGTGTGTGTGTGTGGGTGGGTGTGTGTGTGTGTGTGTGTGTGTGTGTGGCTGTGTGTGTGTGTGTGGGTGTGTGCGTGAGAAAATAAATTACAAAAACGTACAACTGATGTAAAACCGCCACAGCAACAAATAACGATATTGGAATGACTTCTTCAGCATTATTTGAAATAAGACCTAAAGGATGAGTTCAAATCTTTACATGGCTGCAAGCTATCCTGGCTACCAGCATTGACACCTTTAAAGAACAGTTTCATGTTTTTGCAAGCAGCGCTTCAGGAAACCTTCTGTGGCTGTGTGTTGCGAGGGGCTGAATCTCCGCTGAGGTGATGGCCGCTGAAAGCGTTTAAGCCCCCCCCGGAAACGGGAACGCGGTAAACGTCCTCACTCTTTTCTAGAAAACCCTCCGTGAAGAAAAACGAGGTCAGGCTAACCCCGTGGAGCTCATGGGTTTTTGGTTCTTTATCGTTTTCAGTCAAATCTATCCTCTGCTCATTTGAACGAGCTCCCTTCGCCTCCTCTATAGCGCATCGCTCGCTGAAGGGAAAGAAGAGACAGGAGACAAAGGGAAAGATGCAGACCCGGGGGTTGGGGAGAGGTGATGCTTCTTCAGAACACATTAATTCAACCTACATTTGATGTGTGACCTATACATTAAACACTGTGTCACACCAGCCCGCGCAGGCTAATGCTAATCGAACACTCTACGCCGTGTGGCGCCAAGGCAGGGCAGTGGGGATGGCTGCTTGGAAACAGGAAGTGGTGGCGCAGAGCTTACGGTTCCGTGTCACTGGCCCCAGTCTAAGGGCCCCATGAGCCCTCTGGGCTCGTCTGAAGGGGATGGAGCGGCTCTATCATGGTAGCCCGTTGGAAACAGCTGATGTCCATACATAATCCCAGCATGATTGACGTTGTGTAAAGGGGTCGAGCTGCCCATGTGAATAAAACCAGACCACAGGCTATATATAACTCTGTGATGCCTGCGCGACCACGGTTATGTCAGGGAGTCTGACAACGAAGGGAGGAACTGTTAGGGTCCTGTCGGTGAGTCTATTTTGGGGAATGGGGTTAAAATGGGGGTCCGAAAGCATTTTGAGTGAGCCGTTAAACTGCAGAACCTCGACGATCACACACGGCTGTCAAGTACAAATACGGTTATAAGAACGGTGGCAACTTTGTCTCCAGTTAAAAAGTCATTATCACTTTATTTCATTTTTCTTTCATGAAATCATAACCATTGATTGGAGTAAATTGCTTTTTGGCCACACAATCTATTTAACACACTCACTCACTCACACACTCACACACTCACACACTCACACACACACACTCTCTCTCTCACTCACTCACTCACTCACTCACTCACTCACTCACTCACTCACTCACTCACACACACACACACACACACACACACACACACACACACTCACACCCACACCCCTTACCAGCCACTCTGCTGGGCACCGGTGTTCTGGGTGTTTGGGATAGGAGCAGGAAATGGGTGGTGGAGATCAGCCATGCACCCATGCATCTTGAGTGGATAGCAGCAGGGAAGACAGTCACAGTACAGCTAGTCGATCGCACACACACACACACACACACACACACACACACACACACACACACACACACATCGACGCGCACCAATTATATAAACAGAAATTCAAACAATATTAGACTATTTACACAGACTTCCTCCCGATTGAACAGGAATACACACATGAGCACACAGAGGGCCCCGCCACAGGCTGGTACGGCGGCTGGTTTGTGGCCCCCGTGAAATGTTTGCCTTGCTGTGTTTGCAGACCGTTCACGCAGCAGATCTATCGGGAGAGGAGCCAGCGCTGCAAGCACAAATAACCCCCCCGCACGCTCCCTCCCTCCCTCCCTGAACACCTGTCCACCCACTCGCACGCCAACCTGCGGCACAGCCGGACGCCCCTGAAGGACCGAAGGACAAGACAGACGGACGGACGAGAGACCAGAGACGAGAGACCAGAGACGAGAGACCAGAGACGAGAGACCAGAGACGAGAGACCAGAGACGAGAGACCAGAGACCAGAGACCAGAGACGAGAGACCAGAGACGAGAGACCAGAGACGAGAGACCAGAGACGAGAGACCAGAGACGAGAGACCAGAGACCGCTTTTTTAAATTCAAAACAAGTGTTTTTTTTTTTTCTTCTCTTTTTTTGGTGGCACGGAAAAGCAAACAGGAAGGAGAAAAGGGATTGGAGGGGAAGTCGGACTCGGACCTACAACCCGGACGTGCATCACTCTCAGAAGTTCACAAACTTGCAACCTGACATTACAGTTCTGTCGTAGGTTGTTGTTTTTTCCTCCTGTGTCACGACGATCTCTGAAGACTTTTGTTTTGTGTTACATTTATTCTACTGCCATGTCACATGGCTGTCACCTCAATAAGCATTCTCTCTTTTTCCTCAGAGCCCATGTTGTGTTCCACAGTTCTCCTTGAGCTGTGTGTTCGATGCGTTTCTCTCGGTATTCTCTTCTTCTTATCAGGTAGCTTACAAAAGGTCGTTTGTTCTTGTTTGGGCATTTGTCGTCGTCTCTTCTCTCTGGTCACCTTGTTTTTGTCGTTCTCCCTTCTTCTGCAGATGAACCATTCGATATCATAGACGATTATGACCATGTTAAATATTGTTCCATAACGAGGTACTTAATCAGAGACATGTTCTTGACAAGCCGCTGTCCTCCATTGTTTTCATGGTTGTCCCTGAAGATACTCTACACACACAGTGTCTATGCAATAATTACAATTCAACACTGTACAATACATTCCTGTTTGTGTGTTTGGGTAATAAAGATGTGATTCAATTTGAGATTTGTATTCTTTTCACACACACACACACACACACACACACACACACACACACACACACACACACACACACACACACACACACACACACACATACACACACTAACTAGCTTTATTGAATCCATTGCGTCATCTATCAAGGTGTCTCTTATAACGAACCTGAGTGTTTTGGTGTATATGTCACAGACACACACACACACACACACACACACACACACACACACACACACACACGTTGGATGTTCAGTTTCCCAGGGTCTAGGTTTTGCTCAAACATTACCCCACCCCACCCCACCCCACACACACACACACACACACACACACACACACACACACACACACACACACACACACACACCTGCTGTTTCCGTCCTCAGACAGGAGATAACACTTCATCAGCGGTGTGTTGGTACCTCCTGAGGTCCCTCTGGGTATGAATGGAGAGAGGTGGGAGGTAAGGTGGTGGGGGGAGCAGATTGGCCAAGGCCTTGCGTGGAAAGGCCTGTTGATGGCTGAGACAACATGAGCAGCATGGGGCTGTGACCTAGAGAGAGAGACCTAGAGAGAGAGACCTAGAGAGAGAGACAGAGAGAGAGAGGCCTAGAAAGAGAGAGACCTAGAGAGAGAGACCTAGAGAGAGAGACCTAGAGAGAGAGACAGAGACCTAGAGAGAGAGACAGAGAGAGAGAGGCCTAGAAAGAGAGAGACTGAGAAAGAGACAGAGGGAGCGAGAGAGACTTGACAATGACCTGCATCTTTTCTCACTCTCTCTCTCTCTCTCTCTCTCTCTCTCTCTCTCTCTCTCTCTCTCTCTCTGTGTGCATGCTCCAAAAAAAACGCCTCACTCTACCTATAGCTTGAAGACTTGCCTAGAAACGCACAAATATTTCTGGGCCTAAACAGTTGTCGTAAGCTAAACTGTGTGCACATATTCAACGTTGAAATTGTATTATTTGAGGTTATCTCATTCTCTACCCCCTCCTCAAAAGACATTGTCTGTACAAATGTACAGACAAATCACGCCCAGTGTTTTTTTTTTTTTTTGCAACGTGTGTGTCAGCGCTTCAGGTGTCCAATAGCCACCACACAGACAGTACACATCGTATCACGAGTGACCCCTAGCGGTGAGGTTTGGTTCTGCGTAATTCAGTGGTCTCGTAAGAGAGATCTGTTGACTCTGATTATCCTACAACTTAAGTTTTGCAATTTTACTTTTCTCTGGCAAAACACCTGTGGCACATAATAAAGTATTCCGCGCTTGATTGTGTGTGTGTGTTTGTGTGCGCGCGCGCGCGCAATTATAGGACATTTTAATGTGCATAAATGTGCAAAGTTCAACGTGATCCTAAACCTAAATATGTTGCAACCGCTCTGAAATCCGGAAGGCGAAAGTGAATGATTAAATCGGAAATTGCAATCTAAACCATAACTGAAGTTATTGGTTAAACCAACCGGAATATTAGCCTATACTGCACACTAACTGACACGAGCTTATGAAAACGCACGCGGTAAAAAGTGATACACGAAGTCTGTCCCCAGTAGAATTAATCACCACCATGTCCCCCTGTTTCCCCCTGCAGCTCAGCTTTCTGTCCTGCACGCGGATGCTCCGAGTGTCCTCCTCTCTCGCGCTCCATCATGTCCCGCTCGAGCACACGCTGCCTGACGCATCATCCAGCCGCAGTCTGTTACATTTTCCTCTACTCCCAGTGGATCACCGAGTTCTCGCTGGGCAGTGACGTGCCACGGGGAGGGCGGGGCCACGCAGAGTGGGTATATAGCTGGAGCTGTGCGCTCTTTCAGGCAGAAACCATTCAAGAGCAACCAAGGTGTCTATAAGTCCAAAAGACTTATATCGCCTATTTAAGCAACACCAGCGACAACATACTTTTGACAGTCACATTTCTCGTGGCTTTCAAACCATGATTAAAAAAATGTCACCGTCTGAGAGCGAATATGATATCCCGGCTAAGAACTGCTACCGGATGGTCATTCTGGGATCCACTAAAGTTGGGAAAACGGCCATCGTGTCGCGGTTCCTGAACGGCCGGTTCGAGGAGCAGTACACGCCGACCATCGAGGACTTTCACCGGAAACTGTACAGCATCAAAGGGGATGTATACCAGCTGGACATACTGGACACGTCGGGGAACCACCCCTTCCCCGCCATGAGGAGACTATCCATACTCACAGGTATGTCACTTTCTGCATCCTCTTTGTGCTTTTACTAGCACCCCAAGTTGTGTTGAGACAATTCTAGCGCAAGAAATTCACAAATGTTTTACATCTTGACACTAAACCGCCAGAGCCCATTTCGCACTCGGCGCGTAATGCAATTTGTTTGTTGTATTCCGCCAAATCAACATATCGCAAAGACTTGACATCATTCCTGCTTCATCCTGCTATTTTAGCATCTCAAAGGCAAAATAACTAACGTGTATTTCCTCTTCTTTTGCCCATCAGGTGACGTGTTCATTCTAGTCTTCAGTCTGGACAACCGCGACTCCTTCCAAGAGGTGCAGCGGCTCAAGCGGCAGATCTTCGAGACCAAGTCGTGTCTGAAGAACAAGACCAAGGAGAACATTGACGTGCCGCTGGTGATCTGCGGCAACAAGGGCGACCGTGAGTTCTACCGCGAGGTGCAGCCGGAGGAGATCGAGCAGCTGGTGGCTGGAGACGAGCAGTGCGCGTATTTCGAGATCTCAGCCAAGCGCAACGAGAACGTGGATAAGATGTTCCAGACTCTGTTCACCATGGCCAAGCTGCCTCACGAGATGAGCCCCGACCTCCACCGGAAAGTGTCCGTGCAGTACTGCGCAGACATGCTGCACAGGAAGTCTGTGAAAAGCAAGAAGCTGAAAGACAGCGGAGACGCGTACGGGATCGTGGCGCCGTTTGCGCGGCGCCCGAGCGTGCACAGCGACCTTATGTACATCAAGGAGAAGGCGATCGGCGGGAGTCAGGGCAAGGATAAAGAAAGATGCTCCATCAGTTAAAGACAAACGAAAAAAGTCAATGTAGACAGAAGAAGAAGAAGAATCTTTTGTGAGGTGGGGACTACGGGGAACCCGAAGGCGCTTCACTTGGTACGTTTCATATAGACAGCGGCTTTATGCGCTCAGACTGGGTTGTCCGTCAAAGTCCAGCCAGGGGGACACTTGGGGGACATGGTGCGCGTCTCTCTCTCTCGCGGCCACGTGCATTCTCAGAGGACACTGTCACTGATGATGAACACTCGGGAACACGGGGGGGAAAAGACCTGCCATTTGTCAGCCCCGGCATCTAACGAATGTTGCTTGTTGCGTCAAGTCATAGCGTTGTGTGATGTGGCTTCAGCAAATATCGCCTGCAGCGCTTCACATCTATGCTTAAGAAAACCATGTGTTGTGCTGACGTCATGCCTTTGAACCAGAGAGGAGGAAACAAGAGACCCACGGAGAGCGGGGCCACGTTTCAAGTTGTTTACATTTTTGTTATGGGTTTTATAACTGCTAATTGTACTTGAATGTTCCGTTGCATACCGAACAACATTTTTATTTCACATGTATATTTATTGTCAATGTCCATTTAAAGAAATAATAATTTAAAGAAATCAATAAATACGAAATAAACAAAATATGTCTCTACTTGTTTGTTTGTATCTTTCTCATTCAGCCTGAAATACTATCATATACTCACATGGCTTAAATATTAGGAAGATCACCCCAGACAATGGCTTCTACCAGGGTATTACAATATAATATAATAACAATAAAAAAATAACTCATAGACCGAACTCCAGAAACAAACAAATATCATGCGTGAGTCTGCAGGGTGCTGAAGTCACTTCGCCACTCAACACACAAGCCTTCCCTATGCCAAGGACCAAAACAACATTTATTCAGATGTGAACGTGATACAACTCTCCCCATACTATCGAATAACCCACTTTCCCAGTGCAGCACGCGTGAACGAATGCGTGTTAGCATGTACGAGCACCACGCAATGGAACAGTCCTTCCTCCCTCATCGCTAACACACGAACAGCACTATGAGGAAGATGCACTCGCATCACAAAGCGGAGTGTGTGTGCGTGTGTGTGTGTGTGTGTGTGTGTGTGTGTGTGTGTGTGTGTGTGAGTGCGTGTGTGAGTTTGCATATGTGTGTGTGTGTGTGTGTGTGTGTGTGTGTGTGTGTGTGTGTGAGTGAGTGAGTGTGTGAGTGCTATTACATGGTATTTATAAGAAGGTTACATCATCAAAACCTATTGAAGTTCACTGTTGCCTCATTGGCCAAGGAATACACTTTAATATAATCTTCCAATAAGATAAGATAAGAGAGCAATCCTTGAGCGTAAACATGAGTCAAGCATCGTGAGAAACAGGAAGTGCACAATTAGGAAAACAACACAACAAACATACACAGTGGTAAATATAGAATAAAACACACAACATATACGGTGGTAAATATAGAATAAAACACACAACATATACGGTGGTAAATATAGAATAAAACACACAACATATACAATGGTAAATATATAATAAAACACACAACATATACGGTGGTAAATATAGAATAAAACACACAACATATACGGTGGTAAATACATAATAAAACACACAACATATACAGTGGTAAATATATAATAAAACACACAACATATACGGTGGTAAATATAGAATAAAACAACACAACATACACGGTGGTAAATATAGAATAAAACAACACAACAAACATACACAGTGGTAAATATAGAATAAAACAACACAACAAACATACACAGGGGTAAATATAGAATAAAATAACACAACATATACGGTGGTAAATATAGAATAAAACAACACAACAAACAAAATGGAGCTCATGAACTTCAGCCAGAGCCGCTTGGGTCAGCGTGTTGTGTTGATGTTGTGGTGGGGTTGTTGTGCAGTCTGTCCCTGGTTGGACTCCACCCTCATCCCCACCAGACATCTCCTCCACCTCCCAGAGTTCAGGGTGCACCAGGCTGACTTGCACCCAGCACGTAGCAGCAAAGCCCTGGTGATTTCCCAGGCGGTGAAAGTGCAAACGTTTGCACCGCTGGCTCCTGTAAGGCCACTACAGTACAGTGTGTACACAGGCGGGTGGAGGGGAGGACAGCTGCGCTACACCTGTGTGGTTCATGGTGTCTCGTCCTCCGCGGTCCTCCCAGACAGACCAGCTCGTTGGTCCTTGGTCAGCATCAATATAGACAGACAGACACTTAGAGCAACATTAACCATGACTGCAGAGACAAGAGAATCGGCTGCTTATTGGCAAAGACAAACAAGACAAACAAAGCGTCTTGTGTGTTAAGAAGGATGAGTCTTGTGCTCGTCCTGAACTCAGAAGCAGGGCTGACAGACGCTCGTGCCCGCCAGCTGCTGGTGTGCATGAGGTCCTTTGTGTGTGTGTGTGAGGGGGGGGGGGGGGGGGGGGGGGGCTGTTACATGAGAGCCAGAGACCAGGACACGCTGATGAGCTCGTGTTGCTTGTTTGTGTTCGTGGGAACAACCATGGGAACAACCATGGGAACAACCATGGGAACAACCATGGGAACAACCACGGGAACAACCACGGGAACAATCATGGCATTTTGTACAATGGACAGGTTTCAATACTAATACCATGGTGCTAAAGCTGCTACTGCCATGACTACTACTACTACTACTAATATTAATATATATTGTGAGAATTGAGAATAGTAATATGAATACTAATATTAAATTAGCTATATGTAAAAAATGACTGTACTTAATCATAAAATGACCATGATGTGTCTTCAGAGAGGAAGGGAACATGCCTAGTCGAAATACTGGCTTCTCTGACAACAAGGCTACAGCCCGTATGTTGTTCTTCTTCGAAAGTTTGATTCCAGGTCGGAACGTTTCTTTTTGGTTTTGGCAAGACTGCTGACACTGTGACACCCAAAGTCAGGATTTAACCCTATGATTAAATATGCGTTGCTTTTATTGGCTTTGAGGGCTGATGCCGGTGGATTGAGGAAATGACATTGCTTACGTGCTAATTGGTATGATAAGCATTAGCAAAGATGTGTTCATGTGCAAATGACAGAACAGGGGATTGGACAGAGGAGCTTTTGGCTGGGATTCAAACACCCAAGCCGCTAGACTAGACTTGCAGCCCACTTCACTTAAACTTGTTTCCATATGTGTAACAACATATTGAATTTGTTTTTTATTATGTTTTATTGATCGACTTGAAATGTATATTTGAGATAATCCTAATCAATTCTATCATTCCTAGTTCAGGCAGTTGGGCGGCCATCGTAAAAAAAGGGTTAGAAGTGGCTTCATCTTATCCTCCTTCACCAATCATCTTCAGTCATCTCTGTGGTGACTAAGTTTGCTGAAAGAAAGCTGATGGGCTTAAATTGTCCTTTTACATTGTCTTAACCTAATAAGGCCTTTTGGGATGTGTTTCCATTGTGTGTTGTAATTTAATCGTGAAAGACTGGCCGCTGACCAGTAAGAAGTTAGCGAACGCGAGAGCGTTGCACCCTGGTTCACTGCCTAATTTAATGCTAGCTGGTAGCGCTAATAGCGTCCTTCATCCACAGGCAGGAGACATGATCGTGTTAAACCAGAAATTGGCTTTGATCGTACATGCCAGCTGAGATATAACTGTCTGCATATAGCTTTTCATCTTCAAGTCACGAAGTTTGACCATTTTCCAAAAACAGATTGTGTCTTTTTGAACATTCAGTTCAGTCGTACCGTTTCAAGTTGATTTGTCTGCGGTGTTTTTCAACAAGCCGTCACTAATTACAAAACTTCAATTTCGAACTATTTCCCTCAAGTGTCATAATAATAATGCAAATAAAGTCAAGATAAAAGCTAATAAAATGCAATAAATGAATACGTATAGTAAAATAAAAAAGTTATAAAAGAAATGCTGGAACAGTGAGAAACAGTATGAACTGCGTTGGGCCCAACAGCAGATAAAGGACTTTATGACCATGGAAAATACACTTTTTGATGATTGACTCGTCGGATTTTGTAAGCAGCCAATATGTGTTCACATGCATGGTGAAGGCAGTACAATTTAACTTTCAGGTTCCACTTTAAACAGGGCCTGTGTGGTTGGTAGATCAGTAGTGATCAGTTGTGAACGGGTGAAGGTGGTGCTGGCAGTGAAAGTGTGAGCCCCTCCATGCCTATTCCATGCGCATAACAAAAACAAAACGATAAAGCTGTGTGTTTGGTTCAGTCTTTAGGCCGGAGGAACGTGCTGAAAACATCCTTTTCTTGACCTCATCTGATTGACCTTAGTTAATGTGCTCTGTTCCAGCAGGATGCCTGTGAGGCCTCCAGTTAATATTTAACCCTTGAGCTTTGCTGTCAAGGTGAAGCACTGTTGCACTGAAAGTCTCTCTTTGTGTGCGTGTGCGTTTAGTTTTTCTCATTCTTCCCGTCCATCCGAATATTATTTGTCTGTTTTTCTCTCTCTATCTCTCTGCCAGTCTATCTGCTCCATCACTGCTGTTCACACACACACACACACACACACACACACACACACACACACACACACACACACACACACACACACACACACGCACACACACGCACGCATGCACACACACTAATGGCTCTCATCTTGGCGTTATGAATCTGTCTCTGGAGTCCTCCTTGCCCCTCTGATGTTCTCGTACGTCGCGCTCCGCCTTGTGTTTCGGTTCGGTATCGTCTCCCCTCTATCGCCTGACGCCCAGAAATAAAGCAACGCGTCATCAGTAAGGCTATGACGTCTTGCTTTGGAGGGAAGCCGTGTGCTGCGTCTAGAGGGGCTGTCGTTATGGGTGGGGAGGGGGGGGGGGGGTCCGGCGGTGTGTTGAGATGAAAGATGAGCGTGGATGATGCTGAAGCCGTGGTCCCTGATAGTCTCACGGTGTCTCTGGTGTCTCTTAGGATCAACCTGTGTGCTGCTGGTTATTGTCAGGGATACACACACACACACACACACACACACACACACACACAGAAACACACACACGCACAGACACTGCATACACGTACAAAAAAATACACATCAATGTAGAAAATGAGACAAACAACAGATAAATACCCCCCCCCCCCCCCCCCCCCCCCCCCCTGCGTGCCACACACACACACACACACACACACACACACACACACACACACACACACACTTTCCAGCTCCACAGATTGGAGACCTCAACATAGATAAGCCTGAGTCAGAATTCAATTACAATGTTCAGCTTTCACCAAAAGACCTCAAGATAATGTTTGGAAGTGTCTTTGTGTGCGCCTGACTGTGTGTAGTGTATGTGTGTACATGTGTATATATGTGTGTGTATATATGTATATATGTGAGCTCGTGTTTAAGAATAGAGTTTGTGAAAAACATAATCCCAGGTGTGTTACATTGATGCCGAAACGTGAAGGTCAGAGCAGATATGGATTATGGATTCATGTAATATATACACCGGTTCATATACTGTACCATTAGATGAGAGTAGTGTGGGGGTGTGATGTAACCTCTTGATGAGCAAAGAGTGGCTGCAATTAAACCAAATTAATCCAAATAATACAACACTCTTTAATCAATATTAAGTCAGAGAGGCGCTAATGGACTGGTACTTCATTTTTAACTATTCAATAACCTCCAGTTCAAGTTGAAGACATTCATATCATCATTTGTTCAATTTAATTTGCCACATACACAGCCTTTACATAATTATCTTAACTAAGTCCAGTACTTCAAGTTCTCTAACCAAATGTATTTTTGTGTTGCCCAATTACAGTAAATTAAATTAAGCTTAAACTATAAAGCTATATGGTCAATTGAATTACCATTCCGCGTATAAATCTGAAATCTTTTTCACGTTTGCTTTTCAGAACAACTTTGGGTACAACTCACAAGCAAGGTCAGAAGAGTGATCGATGGGTCACTCGGAGGAAAAGTGCTAAAAGAGTCCAGCCGACCCTCCCCCCTCTCTCCACTAATCCTCGTGATAATCTAGACCAACACCTGACGTAGTGAGGCATAACGCTGTAGGGAACATAATGAACCGTGTGCACCCATCCGAGGAAGGGCTAAACAAAGTGCGAGAGAGTGACAGTCATGTGACCACCGTGTGTGTGTGTGTGTGTGTGTGTGTGTGTGTGTGTGTGTGTGTGTGTGTGTGTGTGTGTGTGCGGTGATGGCTGGTTTAACCTGTGCACACTGATTACTCAACGCACAACAGGTATGCAGCCTCACCCAGCCCCAGAGTCCAGTCTGACGCAGGCCAGGTGAGGCTGCTTAAAGCAGCCATCATCCACACACACTCCCAGAGTTAGTTTTATAGGCTATATTGTAACATTTGAGAGACATATTCGTATGAGAGACAGGTCAACACTGGAAGACTACTATATAATTACATGAACGAACTAATAATAACGATAGTTTGTTTCAGACAGATTGAAACACAGAAATATTTCAGCGATGTCTTCGTGTTTTTTCGTGTCTTCGTCACACATTGGACAATGTTTCACACATATTTCCCGAGTGCCACAAGATGTCCTTGATATTAGGAAAAAAACGTGTGTAATATCAACATCTGCAGTCTAACAGTTTGAAATGTTGTCCAGTGTCTAGTCTTTAGAACAAAACTAATCTTACTGAAATTTGTACAATTTGAAAGACATTTTTGTTTTAAGAGATTCGTATACTTTATATATTACATTATATATATTATTATACTGCTATCGTGACTACTTCGCTTCAAGTGGAGCTCTTCCATCTGGCCCAGCTGGGTTTGGACGGCGGTTCTGCAGAACTTGGTTCAGGGTCGACTTCGTGGGAATTTCATCTCGCGCGTCTTTCTGTCTCCACAGTGAACACACAGACCTGACCTGAAATCCGAGAGGTGCGGTCACTTTCTGGTCACCTGCTCCACTTTCGTCCTTGGCACCCATCGGCGCACGCCCGCGATCGGGGTCAACGCTTAATGTCTCTCGGGCCAGAACAGGGACAAAGACAAATAAATCTGTTTTTCTGCTCCCTGCTCTTTGTTCCGTTATCTAACCACACGCACACACACACACACACACACACACACACACACACACACACACACACACACACACACACACACACACACACACACACACACACACACACACACACACACACACACACACACACACACACCATTATGCAACCTTTGAAGAGACGGCTGTGGGGACGGCGTGTGGCGTCCTAATCTTTTGTTGGATTGTCTTCTTTCAGCGGACCCCAACACGGGGCCCTAGTCAAAGTAATTAGTGTGGAGGCGGTGGCAGCAGCAGCAGGTCATGCCGAGCTGTGGGTGGTGCACATCCATCCATTTTCCCAAGGTACACCTCGACATGTTCTTTAGCAAATGTCCTTAATTGCTTT
The DNA here is from genome assembly GCA_026745465.1 of Lota lota. Classification (NCBI taxonomy): domain Eukaryota; kingdom Metazoa; phylum Chordata; class Actinopteri; order Gadiformes; family Lotidae; genus Lota; species Lota lota. The sequence continues at coordinate 676,744 of JACYXH010000779.1, forward strand.
TATATGGATAATACAATATTGAGCACTTCGTTAACCCAGTTTATTGACCGCTGTTATAAGCCAGGATGCAAAAATGCAGACAGGGAGACAGGATAGTGGTTGGTGGTTGATAGTGGTGTTCGGTTCCCAGTCTAAATAGTCTTGGTTCAATCCCCCAATGTCTACAGTCTACCTCTAGGCACCCTTGCTCCTGAAAGACTAAACATCTGAAGTTCACTGTCCCTTGTTATAAAAGCACCTGCTAAATATCTAACTAGTACAAGCAATGCACAAGGAGGGACTCCATTTGTTTCCATTGTTGCTGTAATGGGATGGGGCAGCAGTGCTACTTAATAAGACGGCTATCATTCAGTAACCTTGTTCTTTGCGTTCACCTCCCTCTGTCGCGTGACTCCTTGGATGGCCGGGGTATGTTGGATGTGTTCAGTTCACGGTGTCCAGCGGATAAAGTGCAGCGTGTGTGTGTTGACTTGTTCAGCAACGCTTGTTGTTGTTCATTCTCCCGCTTTAGCGTTGTGTTTCTACCTGAGCGTTTCCTAGCAGGGTTCAAAGTTAATCATGCAACGGCCGTGGGGGAGAGAGAGAGAGAGAGAGAGAGAGAGAGACGGAGAGAGAGAGAGACGGAGAGAGAGAGAGAGAGAGAGACGGAGAGAGAGAGAGACGGAGAGAGAGAGAGAGAGAGACGGAGAGAGAGAGAGAGAGAGAGAGAGAGAGAGAGAGAGACGGAGAGAGAGAGAGACGGAGAGAGAGAGAGAGAGAGAGAGAGAGAGAGAGAGAGGGGGAGGGAGGGAGGGAGGGAGAGAGAGAGAGAGAGAGAGAGAGAGAGAGAGGGAGGGAGGGAGGGAGGGAGGGAGGGAGAGAGAGAGAGAGAGAGAGAGAGAGAGAGAGAGCGATCCGCAATTTCCAACATGTATTAGAAGAAGAGGCATCTTCTCAAAAACAGTTGATTCATTCTTTTTAAGACAGATGTGTGGGCAAAATGAACGATTCACCACCACAATTAAATCCAAACCCAGTATTAACACTTATGTTTTCTCTTCCCTTCCCTATTGTGCGTGTGTATACATAATTATGATTCATTTTGTGTATCACCTCCAGGGGTTTTCTGTGTAATCGAGTTAATTGACATTTGTGTTCACATATCGGTCAGATGATCCCATGAACGAGTGACAAAGTGGAAAATCGAATTACTTGATATGGAAACCTCACATCAATGTGAATCTCATAATTAAATGCACATAGCAGCATTAGACAAAACAATGTTATAATTAAAGCTGAATGTAGACAATACACACACCTATGAATGCATTTGTAAAATGGCTCTTTCTGCTGCACGTAAATCCACATTGAAGTCAAGACAAAGTAATCGATCAAATCTATTAACACAATCCGAAGGCTCTCTATCCTAAAAGATTAGAGAGCCTGAAAAAAAAATCCTAAAAGACCTCCGGAGCCAAGCACTGTGCCAACCCCAGCCGGTGACACAGTGCTCAAGGGAACTACGGCAGCTGGCATGTGTGCTACTGCCTCGCACGCCGAACCAGGTGGAAACAGCCTGCAGCGCAGACGGTGTCCTCCATACGGCCCACGCTGTTCCAACCAATCCGCGATTGCTTTTTATATATATATATAAAGGTAAATGTCCATAAAAACTGAAGGCATAATATCTCCCTCAGTTATTCTGTGAGAAGCACACATGTGGTGGGCTCTCCTGTCGACAAACTCAGCGTGAGTCAGCGCCGCGTCATCACGGCTGTGACGGCCCCTGGCAACCCCACGGGATGGAGCAGGTTTGGCAGCGAACACCACGCCACTTTCCCTTCCCCGCTCTGAGAAAGTGTGGCTGCGGACAGCCTCAGGAAGCTCTGCTGGGGTCGGGTGACGCATTCCTTACCTCGGCAACACGCCACTTCTACCTGCGCTTCCGCTCTCTCTCTCTCTCTCTCTCTCTCTCTCTCTCTCTCTCTCTCTCTCTCTCTCTCTCTCTCTCTCTCTCTCTCTCTCTCTCTGAACACAACGTTCCACTGTTGACAGCCTCGGCGAGGCGAGGCATTTACAGATGCGCGTTGCCGTTTACCGGGATACGATGAGGTAACGCATGAACCTTTTCAACGTTGAGTTTCCCCCAAGCTGCTATCGAATGAACCCCACACAACAGCAACCATCGTGACTCATTTCCTTGAGCTTGACCCTTTTTTCTCTTCTCCATGTACCGGATACCGATTGGATCAAAAATGGGATACGTCGCCCATGTTGACAACGCAACCATCTCCTGATTGGTTTTCTTTCTTCGATTTAGATATAGTCATATACTATGTTCATGAGGACATGCTGTCCATCCATTCTGTACGGTTAGACCTGCACTCACCTCAACGCAGAACGTCTTCCTTCTACAAACCCAGATGAGTCATCGCCGAGTGTATCACACGCACTCGGGGGTGAAGACATTCGTGTACGATAGAAACACGATGGGGCTTTTCGATATTCTTTCTTCTTCTGTTGGGTCAATGAATCATGCCTGCAGGTTTTCACAACTGTTTATTTTATTCCCTTTACCAGCCGGAGTACCTACAGATCCCAGCACTCGGCTGGCTCCTCGCCCATCGTATGTAGGGAGTAGTAGTGGTTTGAATACATCTGTGGGAGGTAGTTATTCTGCACTTGGCTTGATTTTTGCCAAATCCATTCACACGCACACACACACACACACATTACTCCCACTGAACACGTTGCACAAGAAGATGCAAAAAGCCACTATTCTTTAGTTTTGTGTTCTCAAGTTCATTAGTGCAAGATGTTGTCTATTTTATTTTCAAGATTAAGACTTGTGACAAAAATAGTATGCACAAGGAAAGGAGTATGACGACAAGATTTTCAAAGATCTCTTACCCAGCGAGAGAGAGAGGCAAATAGGCAGCTTTGAAGAAGCGAAAGACACAAGTCAGATACACAGCTGTGTATCTGACACAGAAATGCAATGTGAGGAAAATAAATAAATGTCCACAAAGCCCTTCACCACGCCATGCCCAGGATGGGTGACATCGGCGATGAAGGACCACTGCATGTTCTCCATGTGTCTGGTCCCAAATCAGAGCAGCCTATATTCAATGGTCTACACCTCCGTGAACTTGACTTGTGACTGTGGAAGCAGTGCCCCAGTCACAAGTGACGTTCACCGTTCACGAGGAAAGCCTATTCTCTGAAAAAAGGAAACTTCTGACAGCCATTCGTTTGACACGGTGACATCAGACACGCCACATTGACAAGGACTGACTTCCTGTCAGGACACGTGCTGCATGGATTTGTGTTCATGCCACGTTTTCTTTTGAACCATCAAAAAGAGCCTAACAGCGTATGTTTGCGTTCAAGCAAAGTCTCCTGTATCCTCTTCGTCACAATATTATTTGTCTGACCATTATCTTATTTTTGATTCACTTGGCAAACGCGTTATTGTCCAATGAATGTGCGTAATGTCGTGGTCAAAGACAGTTGCACACACGCACGCACGCACGCACACACACACACACACACACACACACACACACACACACACTCTCCCTGTCTCCTTCCTACTCTTGAGTAGTATAATTTAACCATGAATTCCTGGAACTGAGCTCGTTCCACTGCAATAGCTGAACAAATTTTCCTTCTCTCTCTCTCTCATATACATAATTTAATCTTTGCTCTTTTCTCTCTGAAGCATAACTGTAAATCACAGAACTTGACTTCTGTGTCTGAATGTGTGCGTGTGTGTGTGTGTGCATGTGTGTGTGTGTGTGTGTGTGTGTGCGTACATGTCTAAGGAGACAGAAGGTCAGTCTTTATCTCAGTGACGTGTGTGTTCCTCCTCCCCTGACTTCTGCTGCCTACACCACACACACACACACACACACACACACACACACGCACACGCACACGCACACGCACACACACAGACACACAAACACATTCAGACACACACACGGACACACGCATACATTCACAAAGATACATACACACACAAACATATTGTAATCAATTCATGAAATCAAACACACTCACACACACGGACACACACATACACACGCTCAACTACACCCCATTCACACAAATACCGGTAGCTTGCTTGAAGAGGCCCTACTGCTATTATCTTACGTGGCGCTAAAAGCATTCTTGCGAAATACATGCTGGGCTGCGCATTAGACAGTTCCACTCCTCTAGTGCATCATTGACATGTAATGGTGCTGCACATTAGACACACACACACACCTACCTAATCACACGGGTTTCTCCCACCTACAAACAGAAACCCAGGGACAAACACCTGTGTTCACCCACAAACAGCACCCACATACAAACACAGGTACGCCTTAATGGCCTGTGTCCTATTGTCCATCATCGTCATCCGTGTCCCCCGTCGCCTTGCTTGCGAGGGGACACATCGGCTTGCGTGATCGTCCAAGGACAGCTGTCCATTACGTTTACCCTGGAGCGAGTGACGAGAGAGAGAGCGAGAGAGACAGAGACAGAGAGCAGAAAACAATAGTCGAGGATAGACATTAAAGAGAGTCTAGGATAAAGTAAAGTACACATCAAGTCTAGGATAGCATTGCTGTCACAGGTCGCTCTGTCCCGGCGCAGTCCGGGACAGAGCGACCTGTGACAGCAATGCTATCCTAGACTAATGTCTATCCTAGACTTTGTCGCCACTAAGTGCAGCCCCGGGAGAATATTGGTTCTTACTGTTATGCCGAACGTTATGACTTTGTTAGCCTTAGGTAACCTGACTTGCTATTCTAGATGGTTCAGTTTGTCTGTTCTTTCTTCCGTTTGGGAAGTCCAATATTTAGCAGTATATGTAGTATATATAGTGTGTGTGCGTGTGCGTGTGCGTGTGCGTGTGCGTGCGTGCGTGCGTGCGTGCGTGTGTGTGTGTGTGTGACATCAGGCTGTTAGGCTGGCTGAGGTTAACTGTGAAGGAACTGCCATCTGCTATTGCCAAAACTCCCCCCACACACAAAAACACGTAACTCCCCCCCACACACACATACCCCCCCACACACCCCCCCCACACCCCCCCCCCCCCCCACACACACATATATAAACATATTCACACCCACACACACACATAACCCCCCCCCCCACACACACACACACACACACACACACACACACACACCACACACACACACACACGCACACACATGCACACACGCACACAGTTGCGTCTGGGCTATTTCCATCATCCTGTTATATATTCTCTCCACCTTCCTCATGAAAAACCCATCATCATCACCATCATCATCATCATCACCATGTCACCGGTGTGAAAAAAGAGCCTTCCAATCGTTGTGCGTATAGCGATGACCACGTGAGTCACCGTTGTTCTGACGGAAGGAAAGTAACTTGGAAATGTTGGCTAATTTAAGCACACGGCACGACGCACCCTGAAGACAGCTCCAGTGAAACATTGGCTTGGGCGTTCGACTAAATATAAACTATAAATATTTAAATCATGAGCCGTTTGTCTTATTGTTTCGATGGCGCTTTGCATAGCAGGTGTAATGACTGCGTCACGTGATGAAATGAAACATAAACACATTAAAAAACGGTTAATAAACGAACTGATAGCAACAATTGAAACATAGTAGGGGGTTAAAATAAGTTTAAGGAAATGACTAATGTGAAAAGTTGTAATGTTCAGGAAAACTGGCGTGCGTTCTTTGATTGTGTTCAACCTAACTCGCCCGGGCACTAAGACTAAGACACTACACAATAATGGCGCGAGTTCAGAGTGGAATCCCCTGACAGTTTTGGTCCTTTGACCTCGTTCTCCAGAATAATGCCTAAATCTTGAGGAACATTCCTGGCTTTCCAGAGAAACGGCCATGATGATGGGAATCGGAAACAGTAGACTACGTAGTGCTGCCTTTCCCGATCTGTCTAAGAATAATTCATCGGGCCCCCAAAAAACCCACGAGTAGCGGGGGCCGTGATTCGGGAACGCGCCCGGACGTATCAAATATGAATGCCCGCCTCAAGCCTTCAGAAGATGAATGGAGTTTGAGTCATACAAAGAACAATTATAGGACATATGTCTTGCCACGTGTAAATAATACAATAAGTGTTGAATCTATAGATCTGCGTGGACTTCCCATCTGGGTGTGTGTGTATATGTCTCTCTGCCTGTTTGGTCTGTCTCTCTCTCCATCTGTCTCTCTGTCTTTCTGTCTGTCTGCCCATCCGTCTGTCTCTCTCTCTCTCTCTGTCAGGATGTCTGTCTGTACGTCTCTCTTTCTCCCTGTGTCCCCGTCTCTCTCTGTCCATTTTGTCTGTCTCTCTGTGTCTCTCCGTCCAGCGTCTGTGTCTTCATGTTATTATCACGCATGCCCCTCCATGACGTGGGGTCTGCCTATCGCCCGCCTGTCACAGCTCAGTCCTGGCATCGAACCCCCCCCCCCCCCCTGCTCACAAGGGCCCCCTGGGACCCCCTGGGTACCCCTGGGGGCCTCTGCTGTGGAACGTGACCACTCAGGTCAAACCGCAAAACCCCAACACACATGCATGTGGAGACACATACATGGACGCCACACACACACACAGACATATATATGCACACGCACACACCGCCACCACACACGGGCACGCACACACTCTCTCACAGACACACACACACACACACACACTTGGGTGTGCCCATACACACAGTAACAATGTAACAGTGTGGGGAGGGTTTCTAAGTATACACACTCCCCTGGTATTCTTCCTGTGTGTGTGTGTGTGAGTGTGTGTGTGTGTGAGAGTGTGTGTGTTTGTGTGTGTGTGTTTGTGTGTGTGTGTGTGTGTCTGTGTGTGTGTGTATTTGGGACATTTATTGCATTAAATGCTGCTGCAGACCCAGTCATATATTTAGCCTCTTGGGGGGGGGGGGGGAGTTTTACCACAAAATGTGTGTGTGTGTTCCTGCACTGATTAAGGCTATGGTGGCGTCACGCAGGCAGAGGACGTTTTCCAGGACAGCCAGTGATGACTGGAAAGGGGGGGGGGCATCATGGGAAGAACTCGACATGGGAGGGGGGGGGGGGGGGGGGGGGGGGTGGAAATGATGGGAGGAAATTTCCACATAAACAACCCCAGACGTCTTCTCCCTTCTGATGCATGTTGGGGGTGGTGGTGGTGGGGGGGGGGGGGGGGTATCTGGTCCCGTTGGTCAAGACGAAAACAATACACACACACACATATATATATATATATATATATATATATGAACACACACACACACGCACGTTCATCCATACACAAAGCTGTACCATCACATATCAATCAATGCAACACTCTCACACACACACACACACACATGAATACACACGCATTCACTTGCATGCTTACGCTCAATCTGCTGCCGTGTCGTCATGGCGATGCGTAAAGCAGCGCCACAGCAGACATGTGTGTGCAGTGATCTTCTCCCACGTACTCGTCCTGTTATCTCTCTCTCTCTCACACACACACGCACACACACACACACACACACACACACACACACACACACACACACACACACACACACACACACACACACACACACACACACACACACACACACACACACACACACAACAGCAGGAACTATTCCAGTTCCCAGTACTTTCTGAGGACCAGACCGAAGAAGCCTTCACTACAGTTCATTTCAGTACAGCGGGTGAAAGGTGAGACTGAACGAAGTGCTTCTAATGCAGACTGAACAGCCTGATCGCCATGCCAACCACAACGAGTACTGTGAAAGAAGGGAGACGAGACACACACACAGAGGACTTCAGCAGTGGAAGGCTTTTATGTAGAGATGGAGCTGTCAAACCTCAACGTGATCATTGTTCTGCAGAACGAGAGACGAGAGACGAGAGAGAGAGAGAGTGAGAGAGAGAGAGAGAGAGAGAGAGAGAGTACAAAAAGGTTTCACGACATTTCTGGTGATATGAGATCTATAGATGCAGAACTACGCACCATTTCCTCTCTGTACTCAGGACTGACATGGAGGACTGGACTCGTTTCATCCAATAATGTACATAGAATAGTAACACTGTTTTTATCCCCAAAAAGCTTACAAGATGTATGATGAATTAGGATTAATATACAACAACGACGGTCAACAAAGAAGCTTAGAAACATTTTCTACTAACTGGATTAATGCGGTGGATGGATTTAGCAGATAGTGTTTCAGTAGCGCACTCTGGTGGCCTATATGAGTAAATACACCCACACCCTCGCAGTTGAGTGTGTG
>JACYXH010000779.1:690000-692500 GCA_026745465.1 Lota lota
TCCTGGAAGAACTTCTGGTTGATCGCATGCTGAGCCTCGGGCCTCGAGCACACCTCTTCCCATTTGGATCTGTGGCCGACACACACACACACACACATACACACACACACACACACATAGAGATACACACACATGCACACACATAAGAGATACACACACACACAGATACACACACACAAATAGAGATACACACACACAGATACACACACACACACATAGAGATACACACACATGCTCACACACACACACATAGAGATACACACACATGCACACAGATACACACACACATGCACACAGATACACACACACACATATATAGAGATACACATACATGCACACAGATACACACACACACACACATTGAGATACACACACATGCACACGGATACACACACGCACGCATATATAGATACACCCACACACGCACACAGATACACATACACACACACACACACACACACACACATATAGAGATTAACATACATGCACACAGATACGAACACACAAACGCATACGAACACAGATACACAAACAAACACACATGTAGATACACAGGCGCACGCACACATACAGACACACACAAACACGAACGCACGCCGATTCAGTTTTGACAACGTCCCCAAAATATTGTTCCAAAATCAAAATCTTGATTTATCACGAACTACGAATGGCTTAACAACAAAAGACAATCCTGAGTTTATTCTTTGTCCCTTATGTTCATATTTGAATCGCACTTAATTCCCCGTTATGACCCCCTGGGGCCACGGGGCCCACGAGACGTTACGTGGTGTTTGCGTGGCGGAAGGCGCAGCAGTGCCAGTGGTAGGTGAGGTTGGCGTGCCGCAGTCTGGAGAACAGCGGCGGCAGTGTCCTCAGCTGCCTGGCGTTCTCGGCCCTCAGCGTCCGCAGGCCCCCCAGGATGGACTCGGGCAGGGAGCGGACGGCGGTGTGCGAGACGTCCCTGTGGAATGCCGCACGGTTCTCTCGTTAGAGGACACCCTCTCCGCGCTGGACATGTCCTACGCATGCATGGGCTCTCGTGGCGATGAACCATTTTATGTTAGACGCTACTCGTGTTTCCCTCCATTAAACCGCTTTGAAAAGGAACAATAACCAATGGTTACTGAATTTACCTGTAGATCTGCCATTACAACAGCAGATGGCGACAAAAACGCACACACCAAGATTCACAGGAGCAGAACAACAGCTCAGAAAAGACAACGTACTAGCTTGTCTAAGCTTGGATACTTAGCATCTTACAGTCTTGTTTAGTTCATCTCAACTATTATTTATCTCTATCTGCCTTATTCAAATGAGCTTTTAGCATGTGTCAGCTAACCACCTAGTCAAACGCAGGGGTTAAATGTGCAGACTGTCTATAAAGATAACACTAGCTCTTGTCTTCAAAGTGCTAGAATATATAGAATATATATAATTTATACTAACATTCAAATTTACATGTGGGACTCTCGATTGTTCATCTTACATTTTCCTCCATGTTCTATCTACGCTGCAGTGGGTGTGTCATCATCTTGAAATGCAATATTTGATATTTTGAAGAGCCGTGTGATTGGCCAGCTGACCTCTGTTGCATTAACCAAAAAACCGGCACGGGCGCCCCAAATGCAGGGCCGTTAATTGCTCAATTGCAATCCTAATTGGAAAGTTACTTTGATTTGCCTACATTGACTGATTGCCCCACACTGTAATGTTCCCCAAAAGCCTGTGCCAAGTGTCCTGTGTGTGTGTGAGACAGCTACTCGACCTACTCACAGTTCCACCAGGCCTCCAGAGCCAGAGAAGGCGTTTGGATGGATGTAGGTGAGCTGGTGGTTGCCTGTCAAAATCCTGCAGGAGGAAACCATAGAGAAGCAGAGGGAGGAAGGTGTGATAACAGGCCTCACATTAACGTCAAATACAAGAGACTGAAACAAAGTAAGGAGGACGGAACGAAAGAAAGAACCCACAGGACGGAACGAAAGAACAAAAGGAAGAAAGAAAAACTGAATGAAAAACAAAAGAATGAATGAAAAAAGATAGGAAAAGAATGAAAGAACGTCAGCAAGGAACAAAGAAAAAGTACTTTTTCAAGTACAGTACAAATACTGTCTGAATATTTGGGTGTAGTGGTGTGGGACTGCCGTCCGACTCACAGTCTGAGCATCTGGGTGCCGTTGAAGGCGTCACTCTCCACCTCCTCGAAGCCATTCCTGGTGAGGTGTCTATCGGTGGGAGAGGAAGCCAAGTTTGCTCATGAGCCAGCGGGTTTGAACACGGCTGCCGAGAGATCCGATCTACGTACTCAATTCAACTGCTGCCCACTGCCGGCAGACAGGAATCTATTCTCTATTCTGTCCTCCCGACTAAATTAGACATGTGCTAAAAGACCAACTTGTGTCTGTATTTCAGCAAGGAGGGTCTGAAAATGATTTGAGAGGAAGGACCATTTATCAAAAACAGCCCAACCATCTGCAGAGGGAAGGACTGCAGCGTGAGTGTG